>LR738711.1:83435890-83451371 GCA_902687465.1 Secale cereale | reverse complement strand
GGACACCCAACTGGCATTTCTTTTAAAGTCCTTTTGTGGCGTCCCTCGAGTGTCAGGCGGTTTATCACGCCACTACTCTTGTGGACACCCAACTGGCATTTCTTTTAAAAGTCCTTTTTGTGGCGTCCCTCGAGTGTCAGGCGGTTTATCACGCCACTACTCTTGTGGACACCCGACTGGCATTTCTTTTCAAGTCCTACCGTGATGTCACTTGACATCCGACCGGCATTCCTTTTATCTTTTTATATTATTGTGACTAATATTTATTTTTGTACTAACCATGATTCACCATGCCAAGTCTTGATAATTGTTGCACGCATATAGTATATTTACCATGGCATTCACATCCGGTATACCTTATGTTCATAATGTTTGCGAGTACATTCAAAGTACTCACTGGCTTGTCCCTGGCTATTTACTTGGCCAGACTTGGAGGAGGACGAGCTATTGGAGGAGAATTGCGCTAGCGAGGCCGACGCTTAGAAGGTTCCCAGTCAGCACACCTGTGTCTTGGAGTCTATCACTTGTATCATCCGTCAAGCTTCCGCCACACCAATAAAATAGTCAAGCCTCATACTGACGCTTGACTCTATGCTAGTATATCAGTGTTGAGTTCCATCACCCACTGTCATATTCCGCCACCCTAGTGCGTTGAGTTGTTGTAATAAATTGTTGAGTCACCCTGACTCAACCCTGTGTAATATTATTGTACTGGTTATCTATATCAAGGTTGTCCACTGGTTGTGCTTGGGAGCCAGTGTGACTTAAGGCTATTCTGTGATTTATTTCCCAGAAGTGAGCCTGACAGACCTTGGTATCAGAGCCAGGCTGACTGTAGGAGCCCTAGGCACGATCGCTAGTCACCGAGTCAGTACTGACATTTTTCCAGCATGCATCTCATGCATCGTAACAAAATTTTCCTTAGTCATAATACACTTATGACATGGCTACTTGGATTTTTGTCTACTGTTGTAGATGGCTGGTGGCAGCTGCCCATCGCAGGTTTTCGCCAACGAGCCTGCGGGATTTTCCCGCCTTCTCGCGAGCATCGCGAGGGACGCGATGGGGTCCCTCGGGCGTCCGGAGTACGTCATTTACCCGGACAAGATCTCAGAGACCCTGACTATGTACCAGGCTTCGGTATATATTCGGGGTGGTGCGTCCGTATCTTTCCGCAACTATCGCTTCATGGGGAGAGCCATGCCCACTGAGAGGCATGCTATCCAGATGGCCGCACGTGAGGCTATCGCACGTCTCAGGGACATCCTGTCCGTTATGCAAAACCGTCCCTACTACTACCTGCCTTGCCACGTTCCATATACTAGCCACTATGCTTTTTCCTGCACCATAGGGGAAAAGGATCTGGCTATTGAGCCACTTGTCCAGTATATCATGGCCTTGGAGTCAGCTTTCACCTCCCTGGTGGATGACTACCTCACTGCGCGGATGGACTTGTCTCGTGCGAGAATTATTCGCAGGAGCGAGTACCGCTCTCCTTCGCCTCGTGCTCCACGCACTTCCACTCCACCAAATACTTCTCTGGCTAGTCCCGCGGCTCAGCGCTCGACCTCGACTGGCGATGCTAGCCGTCCGGCTGCACCCATTCCTACCAGAGCTTCTCCACTGACGAGCACGGTGCCACCTCCAGCAGGCACGGCATCAACGACCACACGACTAGAGGCGATCCTCGAGGAGGAGGAAGACGAGGGCGATATCACATCCTGGGTGCCTTGCCTGAGTCTCACTCTCAGCAGGACCTAGGATGAGCTGTGTGGACGAACGCAGTTTTCTTCGCCAGATGACTGCTTGAGAACATGGATGTAATATATTTATTTCCTGTTCTGCCTAGCCTTTGTAAAATAGCGATGTTAGGACCGCTGGTCGATGAGAGCACGGAGAGTGCGCTAGTAGAATAAATGATCTTGTATGATACAGTTTCCGCATGTATCCTGTATAATTATATCCTGTATAATTAAATCCTGCTTGTATAATTAAATCACTTGTCTTACCTTGTCCTGGGGGGAAAAATTTATTTGGGAATTTATTTTCTGCTATTTGATTATTTTCCTTGGTGTTATGCAAATACCCCAGAAAGAAAATGCATCGTCCCTGGACCCGTTCTATGCCAACTCCACCTGAGAACAACTCTGGACAGATGGAAAATAATTTTACTCAAGGACAGACAAGTCAGCAAAGCAGTGATTCAGCATTCTCGCAAGTGTGTCGCCTATATGAGCAGAGTCAGCAACAGCATCAGGAGATGATGCAGCATTTGATTAACATGGGAAATCACCATGAACAACAGCAACCCAGGTCCAAACTGTCTGAGTTACAAAAGACCCGCCCAACGGTCTTTACGCACACTGACAAGCCACTAGAGGCAGACGACTGGCTTCGAGACATGGAAAGAAAATTGGTCATTGCCCAGTGTACTGACCAGGAAAAGGTGCTGTACACACCACACTATTTTTCTGGAACGACTGCTTCGTGGTGGGAAAACTTATGTCACACCCACCCTGACGGAGCAAATATGACATGGGCACAATTCAAGGAGAATTTCCGAGGAGCGCATATCCCAAATAGCATTATGAAATTAAAGAAGAGGGAATTTGAGGATCTCAAACAGCGGGGCTCCACAGTATCCCAATATCTGGATCAGTTTACTCAGTTGGCCCGGTACGCCAACGACGAGTATATGACAGAGAACAAAAAGATGGAAAAATTTCTCGACGGACTTATTTCGTCGCTAAAATGCCAGCTGATGGTTCATACCTTTCCAGACTTTAAGACACTTGTGGATTAGGCTATTATTCTGGAAAATGAACACCGCAATATGAATGAGGCTCGCAAGCGTCGCATGAACCAGTCAGGACAGGTCCGCAACAACAGGCCCAGGAATGATGTTCAAAAGCCAGTAGTAACCCGACCAACAAATACAGCTCCACCACAGAACCGCAGTGCATTTCACAATAGGACCAAGGATACAGCTTTTTATCCGGGAGTCACCTGTTACTCCTGTGGAGAAGCGGGGCATTATGCTAAACAGTGCCCAAAACAAGGAAACAACCCTCCCAAAGCCAACAACAACAACAATGGCCGTGGTGCGACCAACGCTCCGCGACGCAATAACTTCAACCCCAATAACAACCACAAGCAAGGACATATCAACCACGTGACTTTTGAGGAAGCTCAGAACGCACCGGATATCGTGTTTGGTACGTTCCCCGCCAACTCAGTAGATGCTACAATTTTATTTGATTCCGGAGCTTCCCATTCTTGCATTTCTAAAAGATTTGCCTCGAAGAATCAGTTTCCCTTTTTGCCGTTGCAAAATTCCATGGTTATTCAGTCCCCGGGATCAAAGCAAAATACTCAATGGTACTGCAAGGATGTGAACATCGAAATTGATGGAATGGGATTCCTAGCCAAACTCATCGTACTAGACGCAGTTGATTTGGACATTATTCTGGGAATGGATTGGTTAACCACAAACAAAGGTTTCATAGACTGCTATAACCGTACGGTAACCCTTACCAATTGCCAAGGAAAGACAATAAAAGTGGGTACAAGGAAGATTGCCACATCCCAAGGGAAATTAAATCAAGTGGATACGGTGGAATTAAGTAAGGTTCCTGTAGTCTGTGAGTATCCTGACGTATTTCCTGAAGAGTTACCAGGAATGCCTCCGGACCGCGAAATTGAGTTCGTCATTGAACTAGCACCCGGAACGACACCCATATACAAGAAGCCGTACCGTATGGCCCCAACGGAATTGGCAGAATTGAAGAAACAAATTAAGGAGTTGATGGAAAAAGGTTACGTTCGACCCAGCTCGTCACCATGGGGGTCGCCAGTTTTATTCGCCAAAAAGAGGGATGGTACCCTACGGCTATGTATTGATTACAGGGCACTTAATATGGTCACTATCAAGAATAAATATCCACCGCCCAGAATCAACGATTTGTTTGAGCAGCTAGCAGAAGCTAAAGTCTTCTCGAAGATAGACCTGAGATCAGGTTATCATCAGTTAAAAATTCGGACGACGGACATACCTAAGACGGCGTTTACTACCAGATATGGATTATATGAATTCACAGTGATGCCGTTTGGTTTAACCAATGCCCCGGCATATTTTGTGCATCTCATGAACAAGGTTTTTATGAAATATTTGGATAAATTTGTGGTGGTATTTATCGATGACATACTTATTTACTCTAAGACGCCCGAAGAACATGAGCAGCATCTTCGGATGGTACTGGAAGAGTTAAGAAAACATCAGCTATACGCCAAATTCAGTAAATGTGAATTTTGGTTGAGAGAAGTTGGTTTCCTTGGGCACGTATTGACCCAAGACGGAATCGCTGTAGACCCGGGAAAAGTAAAGGATGTGTTGGGATGGAAGCAACCCACAAACGTAACGGAAGTCAGAAGTTTTCTTGGTCTAGCGGGCTATTATCGAAGGTTTATTGAAGGATTCTCCACTATAGCCAGACCCATGACCCAGTTACTCAAGAAAGATAAGAAGTTTGAATGGACTGAAGCTTGTGAAAAGAGTTTTCAGGAGTTGAAAAAGAGGTTAACAACATCACCAGTTCTGGTCGTGCCCGATGTGCACAAAAATTTCGATATATATTGTGACGCATCCGGGAAAGGCCTTGGATGTGTGTTAATGCAAGAAGGAAAAGTAGTGGCTTACACCTCAAGACAGCTACGGCGACATGAAGAAAATTACCCCGTTCATGATCTGGAACTTGCTGCAGTAATACACGCACTCAAAGAGTGGCGACACTACCTTCTGGGGAACCGATGCGAGATATACACGGACCACAAAAGTCTTAAGTATATCTTCACGCAGCCAGAATTAAATCTGAGACAACGACGTTGGCTGGAACTAATTAAGGATTATGACGTAGGAATTCACTATCACCCTGGTAAAGCCAATGTTGTGGCAGATGCCCTCAGCAGGAATCCATACGCCGGAAATGGCAGTGTACAACTCTCGCAACATGTGCTCAACCAGGAATTTGCCAAGCTCAACATGGCCCTAGTCACGGAAGGGACCATTTCCCAGTTGGAAATAAAACCAACATTAGAGGACCAGATCAGAGAAGCCCAGAAGGGGCACCCAAGTATTGAAGGGATTAGGAAAAAGATGGAACTGGGCAAGGCGCCCGAATTTATTGAAGACAGCCAAGGAGTTATTTGGTTTGGACAAAGATTATGCGTACCAAACATTGAAGGCTTAAAACAGCAAATAATGGCAGAGGCGCATACCACTCCATATTCCATTCACCCCGGAGGGACCAAAATGTATAAGGATCTACAGGAGAGATTCTGGTGGCACGGGATGAAAAGGGATATAGCCATATATGTGGCATGTTGTGATACCTGCCAACGTGTGAAAGCGGAACACCAGAGACCAGCCGGGTTGTTGCAACCAATTAAGGTGCCTGAATGGAAATGGGATAGAATTGGAATGGATTTTGTTGTTGGTTTGCCAAGGTCACGCCATGGGAATGATGCTATCTGGGTAATAACAAATTCGCTAACCAAGGTAGCACATTTCATTCCGGTAAAAACCACCTACTCAACACAGAGGCTAGCCAGGTTGTACCTATCCAGGATTGTTTGTCTACACGGGGTACCCAAAATAATTGTCTCTGACAGAGGCACCCAATTTGTCTCTAGATTTTGGGAACATCTACAGCAAGCCTTAGGCACGCAACTGGCTTTCAGCACAGCATACCACCCGCAGACCGGAGGACAGACAGAGCGGGTAAATCAAATATTAGAAGACATGTTGAGAGCTTGTGTGCTTACCTACGGAGTCAGTTGGGAGGATAGTTTGCCTTATGCAGAATTCTCCTACAACAACAGTTATCAAGCTAGCCTAAAAATGGCACCGTTCGAAGCATTATACGGACGACGATGTCGGACCCCATTAAATTGGTCTGAAACCGGAGACAGCCGAATTTTTGGACCAGAAATACTAATAGAGGCAGAAACCAAAGTCAAGCTTATTCAGGACCGACTAAGGGCAGCTCAAAGCCGACAGAAGAGTTATTATGATCAAAAACACCGCCAGGTCCACTTTGAGCCCAATGACTACGTATATCTTAGAGTATCTCCGACAAGGGGGCTACAGAGATTTAAGGTCAAGGGGAAATTAGCACCAAGATTTATTGGACCGTTTAAAGTAACCGCAAGAAGGGGCAAGGTTGCCTATCAACTAGAATTACCGACAGAATTATCAGATGTCCACGATGTGTTCCATGTATCTCAGCTGAGGAAATGTGTTAGCAACCCGGAAAAGCAAATCCAGCACCAAGAGTTGGATCTTCAACCAGATCTTACCTATCGGGAACGTCCTATAAGAATTTTGGAGGAGTCTGAACGGAGAACCCGACAGAACGTAATAAAATTTTGCAAAGTCCAATGGAGCAATCACACCGAGGAAGAGGCAACGTGGGAAAGAGAAGATCATTTAAGGACTGAGTATCCGTACCTGTTTGAGGGACAGCTGGAATCTCGGGGACGAGATTTTTCTTAAGGGGGTAGGTGCTGTCACACCCCAAAAATATTTATTTGGAGTTTTGAAAACTTTTTCAAAATTTTAGCTAAGATTTAAAATTTTTCTTGGAGGGTTCTGTTTGAAGGGTGGACTTATTTGATTTAATTGTTTTGGAGGTTTTCAAAACTATTTCTCTCTAAAGAATCTTTGGTTTTTGGTTATTTATTTTCAAAGGCAAAAGTCCTTTCCACCTCTTCTAGCACCATAAAACCTCTCCAAATATTTCTCTGCCACCCCAAGATTTACCTCTCAAGTCATGCACACCTTCTATGATATTATTCAACTCCTTCCCACTTCACAAAAATATTCTTTCTATATATTTTAAATTCCAAAGTTGGAATTTGAAATAATCATAGTTTCTTGACATTACAAAGGAACTATATTTTCTATGACCATCTTGCCACCACCAAAATTATCCCTGCAAATACATGGCACCCTTAACCCATTTCTTCAAAAACATTTGGTCCCACAGTTCAAAAATTTCAAATCATGTTCAATTCAAATTTGGTCCAGAAATCATTTTTATGCTCCAAACCATTTCTAAACTCCACCAAAAATTTTGGCCTTCTGGCAAACTCATTTTTGAGCAACCACACACCACCACAGCAAGCCCCATGATCAACCAAGATGATTAACACCCCAAAGCATTGCATCAAACAGTTGGCATGCACACTGTGCATAACTGAATGAAATTCAGCTAACTGAATTCTTCAGCCGACAGGGGCCGGCGATGCCGTGCACACCTCATCTTCCTCTCCCGCACGACGTCGATGCCCGCCTTCATTGCCGACCGCTCCCCTGGCCCATCGCCCAGCCTCTCCACGCCGGTGAGCTGGCAGCTGGCCGGTGCAACCGCCCCGAGCTCGTCCACGGCGGGGCCGAGCGGAACGCCTCGGCCATCGGCCGCCATTCACTGCACTGCAACGCCCCTACCTACCTCCCCGCCCACGCGTCACTCTCCTTCGCCCCTCCGCACAACGGACACACCGACCACGCCGCCCGGGACCCGTATGGCAGTCGCCGGAGCCGGCCACGCCGCCGCGCCCGTGCGGACAGCACACCTCGGACGTGGCAAGCGAGCACGAGCCCGTCCAAGCGGAGGCTTCGGGCGAACTCCACCAGCCTCATAAATGCTCCGTCGCCCCAGACCACCGGCCAAAACCAACCCCGGCGACCAAATTTACTCCGGCGAACTCCGCCCGCTTCGGCCATCCTCGACTCGCCTATAAAAGGGATCCCCGAGCCCCTCTAGCTTCATCTTTGGCCTCCACCACCTCCCACTCTTCCTCCTGACCACCCCACCGGCCACGAGGGGGCCATCTTCTCCCTCTCCGGCCACCGCTCCGCCGCCTCTGTCCACGAGCCATACGGCGCACTTACGCCTCTAGAGACGCCCAAACTCCGCCGATCCACCACGTTCCCACCACTATGCCGAAACCCTAAGCAAATTCCTCTTCCCGAGCCCCCTCCGACGAGCCACCACTTCACCCGAACCACCGTCCGCCGGCGACGAGCTCACCACCGTTCAGGTGATCGCCGGTGGCCACCTCCACCACCCGCGGATGCGGAAGTCCACGCTGGTCACGCTGCGACCAGCGCCGGGCCCTGAAACCCCGGCGATCGTCGCCGGCGATCGCCGCCTCTTCTCTGTACTCGCGCGCGAGCGCGTTCAAAATTCAAACCTGACGGGTGGCCCCCACCCGTCAGCTCTCTCTCTTTGTTTCCTGTGTTCGGCGAAGGCGCACTCTGCGCTTTATGTTTTCTGCACTGGAAGGCGCACTCGCGTCCGAAACGTTTTCTTTTAAAACAGCTCAGGGGCTTCTGTTTTGCAGAAAGACCCCTGGTTTTAAAAAGTTAATAACTTTTAAAATATAAATCCAAATGAGCTGATTCTTTTTGCTAAAATTTTCTTTTCTTCTCTAGTTTATTTTAAGATTTAATTAAAAATATTTTGAGAACTTTTTCTGTTCTGTGTTGGAATTCTCATTCGAATTTCAAATTTGAATTTTTCAGAAAAAGAAGAAGGAACTTTTGCTGGAAATTCAGAGGGGTTTTCTCCTGATTACTTTGGACAAGGCAAGCATTATTGAACCTGGGATATGGTGTTTGCATTTTTGCATGGTTGCATAGTTGGGAGTACAATGCATATGTTGCATGTTATATCATATGTGCATGCATGGTCATGTCACATCTTCTTTGGCTTGCATATCACACTAGCTTCTCTGACATGAATATGGTTACGTGATGGCTGAGATTTTTGCTGCTGGTTTGGACGTGCTGGTGGGCACGGTCCTTTGTTGACACAGTGGTGTCGTGAGATACTGATAAAGAACACTGGTGATATTTTAACAATACCTCCTGAGTCTGCCTAGATCGAGTCTTGCTCTATACACCTAGCTGTACACCGTGCTACCACGGGTCCTTCCGAAAGGAGGGTACGGCCTAGTAAGTTGTTAACCCCTGGTCGGGTGCACGCCACCCAGATAACTACGATGAAGGTTGTAGCCTGTCATCGGGTCAGGGGCATGGGTGTTACCGGTTGTAGCCGAGAGGGGGGCACCCCTTGTAATCCGCGCGTTTAATAGTGATCCCATGCTTTTCGGAGGTTGTAGCCTCCCTGACTTAAGGTTTCTGGAGCGATGTTTTGGGTGAGTCCTGGCATCCGGTCGGTGTGTACTCGTCAGGCGTGTTTTCAACCCAAAGTCCGTATTGGGTATTAGTCAGTGCACGGTACTGTCTAAGGAAATCCCATACGCGTGGGTAAAGAGTACACCCTCTGCAGAGTTATATCTATTCGAATAGCCGCGTCCACGGTCAAGGATTTAGTTGGGTGGGTCAAGTATCGGTCTCGGTGTCAGTCTCTGGAGGAAAATAATATACTTGAGCATGTTCATGTTTGCATGATGTTCTTGTTACAGTCAATATTATCCTGAACTTATTTATGATGAAAATTATGCTTATGGACTAACCCTATGATTTTATTGTTACCTTCAAGAGTGTCTCAGGGGCTGGCTAGACTACCCCGGACACTCGCTTTTATTTTAAAGTCCTTTTGTGGCGTCCCTCGAGTGTCAGGCGGTTTATCACGCCACTACTCTTGTGGACACCCACTGGCATTTCTTTTAAAAGTCCTTTTGTGGCGTCCCTCGAGTGTCAGGCGGTTTATCACGCCACTACTCTTGTGGACACCCACTGGCATTTCTTTTAAAGTCCTTTTGTGGCGTCCCTCGAGTGTCAGGCGGTTTATCACGCCACTACTCTTGTGGACACCCAACTGGCATTTCTTTTAAAAGTCCTTTTTGTGGCGTCCCTCGAGTGTCAGGCGGTTTATCACGCCACTACTCTTGTGGACACCCGACTGGCATTTCTTTTCAAGTCCTACCGTGATGTCACTTGACATCCGACCGACATTCCTTTTATCTTTTTATATTATTGTGACTAATATTTATTTTTGTACAAACCATGATTCACCATGCCAAGTCTTGATAATTGTTGCACGCATATAGTATATTTACCATGGCATTCGCATCCGGTATACCTTATGTTCATAATGTTTGCGAGTACATTCAAAGTACTCACTGGCTTGTCCCTGGCTATTTACTTGGCCAGACTTGGAGGAGGACGAGCTATTGGAGGAGAATTGCGCTAGCGAGGCCGACGCTTAGAAGGTTCCCAGTCAGCACACCTGTGTCTTGGAGTCTATCACTTGTATCATCCGTCAAGCTTCCGCCACACCAATAAAATAGTCAAGCCTCATACTGACGCTTGACTCTATGCTAGTATATCAGTGTTGAGTTCCATCACCCACTGTCATATTCCGCCACCCTAGTGCGTTGAGTTGTTGTAATAAATTGTTGAGTCACCCTGACTCAACCCTGTGTAATATTATTGTACTGGTTATCTATATCAAGGTTGTCCACTGGTTGTGCTTGGGAGCCAATGTGACTTAAGGCTATTCTGTGATTTATTTCCCAGAAGTGAGCCTGACAAGATGTAAGAATGTCCTGGTAAATTTTCAGCTTGAATGAAGCAAGGTAAAATAGGGTTGCTTCACAAAGTGAAAATTTTACGAGAAACCAAGATTTGGAGCTGAGCTCACATAGATGATATCCATGAGCTCAAATTTTGTGGAGATGCATGATTTGGTCAAATGAAGGATGTGACCAAGTTTCAACTCATTTGGACATGCCTAGCACTATTAGAAAAAGGGCTATAGATGGAATTGATACTAATGGCGCACCAGACAAGCAGTGCACCATTAGTATATACTAATGGCGCACCACCTTCTGATACGCCATTAGAGTTCAAACTACTAATGGCGCACCTGGCCCAGGGTGCGCCATTAGTATCCAAAAGTTTTTTTTGAACTAGTGCGCCTGTCCAAACATACTAATGGCGCATCCAGACACAGTGCGCCATTACTAGTTGTAACTAGTAATGGCGCACCTGTCGGAAAGTTCGCCACTAATGTTGTTTTTTATTATATTTTTTATTCTTTTTTTTTTGCAAAACTACTAATGGCGCACTGTTCCACAGTACGCCATTAGTTTTTTTTTCAAAACTACTAATGGCGCACTAACAGAAGATGCGCCATTAGTAACCTGGATTACTAATGGCGCACTTTGAGTTGGTGCGCCATTAGTAAGTGGGCAGCAACAAGATATTTCGGACAGCCTCTTCTACCCACACTCACTTTCTCCCCACTTCATTCTCGCCACCTCCTCCTTGTCTCGGGTCCCTCCTCTTTTTCACCTCATTTCCACCATAGATTCATTCAAATTAAGTGGTTAAATTACCTTGTTTTGATAGGTAAGTAAGGGGGAAGCTATATTTATGTTGTTCTCCCTACAACAATGTGCACATGCACTTTTTATGGCCTAGCTAGATCTATGTATGTTCGTGGTGTTGCATATGTTTGTTGTGTTGCATATGTGTTTGTGTTTGGAGGTGTACCGGTATTTGAAATGCGATAGTTGCCAATATTTTCCCGGAATGTTGATTCATTTTCGTTTCGGTGAGAATTTTGGCATTAAGCATTCTTTTTGGTCCTATTTTTAGGGAAAGTCATGGAATTTTTTTCTTGGTTCTAAAATACCGTTTTGCTCTACCCCGCAGGCGACCATGGTGCGCACGATGACCGAAGGCATCGTGAATAGGTTTTTGAGGTCCGTGAAGGCTGAGATGCTTCAAAAGAACGAGACGGAGATAAGATGTCCGTGTCGAAGATGGAAGCTGAAGAGCCTTATTGCGGACCCGGATTCCGGGCAGGTGCGGGACCACCTGCTCTTGCGTGGTTTCATGGATGGCTATCGGTGGCAAGGTGATGAAGATGACTACGAAGTCGCCCATGCGGGCCGGGCAAGAAATGAGGAAGGGCAGCAAGATAACCACCGCGGCTCGGGCGGGCGAGAAGACGAAGAATCACCAGGAGATGATCACGACGGTGATGCTGTACACAGTCATCATGTAGAAGATGCATGACATGATGATGAGGAAGATGCCGGAGCAGACGACGGGCATGATCATGAAGATGATGATGCCGGCGGAGCAGACGACGCTGGACCATCCATGGGCTAGGTGCAGGACCCTCATATTCAAGAGCTGCTTCTCAAGCAGACCGATAACGCAAGAGCTGCCGCCCGAGAGAAAGCCAAGATGAATCAACTTGAGTTAGACGCGGTTACTCCATTGTATGAAGGATGCAGGCCCGAGGATACCCGCCTAAAAGTAACGCTCATGGCTCTGGAGATGAAGGTAAAACACAAAATGACCGACGCATGCTTCGACGAGAACATGTCATTCTGGCACAAACGTGTTCCCAAGGGGAACAAGTGCCCGACCAGTTTGGAGGAGGCGAAGAAAATCGTGTGTCCTCTGGATTTACCACACGTGAAATACCATGTGTGCATGAACAATTGCATCATTTATCGGGACGAGCACGCGGAGTCTACCGTATGTTCGGTGTGCAGTGTCACTCGATACAAGAAGAGGAAGAAAGCTCCTCGAAAAGTGGTGTGGTACTTTCTGATCACTCCCTGCAGCGGTATTTCGCGGACCCTAAGGTAGCAAAGCTCCTGCGTTGGCACGCGGATAGGGAGGAGAAGAAGCGAGAAGATGACGCAAATGATCCGGAGATAGATAAAAAAGACAAGATGCTGAGTCACCCTAAGGATGCGAGCCAGTGGCAAGCATTGAACTTCGAAGACCTAGAATTTGGGAACGATCCAAGGAACATCGTGCTGGGCGCGAGCACCGATGGAGTCAATCCATTTGGCAGCCAGACAAGCACATATAGCACCTGGCCTGTGTTTGTGTGGATGTACAACCTTCCCCCTGGGTGTGCATGAAGAGGAAGTACATTCACATGAGTATGCTAATTGAAGGACCGAAACAACCAGGGAACGACATCAATCTGTATCTAGGGCTGCTGAAAGAGGAGCTTGACACGCTGTGGAAAACGCCAGCCAATACGTGGGACGCCGCAGAGAAAAAATATTTCCCTATGAGAGCCGCGCTACTCACGACGGTGCACGACTATCTCGGTTACGGATATGTCACGGGGCAGGTGGTCCGCGGATTTTCTGGATGCGTCAGGTGCATGGATGACACAACGTATCGCCAGCTAGATAGAGATCCCGGGTCTTCGAAAACTGTGTTCATGGGACATCGAAGGTGGTTTCGTGACGATGAACTGTGGAGAAAACGCAAGGATCTGTTCGATGGTGAAACTGAACCCCGAGGACGCCCGCGTACGAGGAGCGGCGAGGAAATAGACGAGTTGTTGAAAAATTGGAAAGATTGCCCACTGTCGGGAAAGAAGCAAAAGGCGCCTGAGCCGGGAAAGAAACGAAAGGCGCCAGAGCCGCTACTGAAGGTATGGAAAACGAGGTCTGTTTTCTGGGACTTGCCGTACTGGAAGATCCACCGTGTGCCTCACAGCCTTGATGTAATGCATATCACGAAGAACGTGTGCGAGAGTCTGCTTGGTACCCTGCTCAACATGCTAGAGAGGATCAAAGATGGGCCGAAAGAAAGGGCAGACTTGAAATCAATGGGCATCAGGCAGGAGCTTCACGCTATATATGATGATCATGATGATGATGATGATGATGAGGCGAAGCAGGACACGGAAAGTCGTCGCAAAGGCAAAAAGGCCAAGAAGACCGGAAATGACAACCATCCCGCATGCTTCACTCTAAGTCAGGAGGAGATCGAGCAGTTTTTCACCTGCCTCGTAGGAGTAAAACTTCCTCACGGTTACGCGGGGAAGATAAGCAGATACCTAGACCCAGCGAAGCTGAAGTTCAGCGAGATGAAGTCTCACGACTGTCACGTGCTGATGACGTAGATACTTCCAGTTGCAATCCATGGGATCATGGAGGCGCACGTCCGTGAAACTCTATTTGGCCTATCCAACTTTTTCGACGTCATCTCTCGGAAGTCTGTTGGCGTGAGGCAACTCAGAAGGCTACAGGAAGAGATCGTGGTGATACTATGCGAGCTTGAGATGTACTTCCCGCCGCATTCTTCGACGTTATGGTGCATCTACTGGTCCATATCGTGGACGATATCATCCAACTCGGGCCGACGTTCCTGCACAGCATGATGCCGTTCGAAAGGATGAATGGTGTCATCAAAGGATACGTTCGCAACATGTCACGTCCAGAGGGAAGCATAGCCAGGGGCTTTCTAACCGAAGAGTGCATCTCCTACTGCACGAATTATCTAGGCATCGAGAACCCCGTTGGTCTGCCCGTCAACAGGCACCTCGACAGGCTCGCTGGATGGGGTCACCGTGAGGGTCGCCGCGAAATGCATGTCGACTTCGAGGGTCGACTCGCTGACTTTGAAAGAGCAAACCTAGTCGCGCTACACCACATAGACGTGGTCGATCCTTGGGTGGTAGAGCACAAAACCTTTATTGAGAAGACGTACAATGACCGAGGCCAACAGAGGATGGACGGAGATATAATCAAAGAGCACAACTCATGTTTCACGCGTTGGTTCAAGCAGAAGCTTCTGTCGTACCCTTTACATGAGGATTCTTCCGCGGAAGAACAACTCATATTAGCCTTGTCACAGGGCGCCGAGCACAACCTGATGACCTATGAGGCGTACGATATCAACGGCTACACATTCTACACCGAGGCTAAGGACATGAAGAGCGATGGTTATTAGAACTCCGGGGTAACGATGGAATCCTACACTGGTAATGACACGGACAGATACTACGGAAGGATCGAGGAGATCTGGGAGCTGAGCTACGCTGGAGAGAAGGTCCCGATGTTCCGTGTCAGATGGGCCAAGAGCGTCCTAAAAGAAGACCGGTATTTCACCACCATGGTTATACTCGAAGCCAAATCCAAGACCGCGGGCGCAAACGTCACCGCGAAAAATGAGCCATGGGTACTGGCTTCCCAAGTTGACCAATGCTTCTTCTTTACCGACCCGTCAAAGCCTAGTCGTGTTGTCGTGAGGAGAGGCAAAAGGAAGATCATCGGAATGGATGGAGTAGCCAATGAGCAAGACTTCGACAAGTACGGCGACCCGAGGATCGAACATGACGACGATGATGAAGTAGCAGCATACACCACAAGAAGAAGCAGGACCACCCTACCTAAAGGACGTCCGCTCCACAGAAGAACTCCATTTGCGAAAAAGAAGGGCAAGAAGATTGTGAACAGATAGCTAGCTAAGATCGATTGTATTTAAATCGTAGCCTTCATTTCTCGATTGTATTTCATGGGAAAATTTTGAACTATCATGAATATTTTTAAATTTCATGGACACTCGATCTCGATCCCCCTCCATCTCGATCGCTATCCCCACCTCGCCAGATCCGGCCCCCCTCGCCGCCGAGCACTCGCCGGTCCACCGGCCGCCGCCGTCGACCCCCCGCACCCTCGATTC
>LR738711.1:83282614-83435864 GCA_902687465.1 Secale cereale | reverse complement strand
CCCCCCGCACCCTCCCCCGCTCCACCGGCATTACTGTTTGATGATATTTTTTAAAAAATTATTACTGTCTTATAAAAAAATATTACTGTTATGATTTAAACAAGTTTGAACATATTTAAACACAAATAAGTATCAAATAACATTTTAAATGCATAAAAAAATTTGTGGAGCCTGGGAATCAAACCCAGGACCTCCTGGTGTGAGAACTGGCTGCTGACCAGTGGAGCTAGTAGAGGGGACTTGATGTGGATCAGGTCAGGTGGAAGATAACCTGTTGGCTCGAGCAGAAAAAAAATACTAATGGCGCACCAGGGCGAGGTGCGCCATTAGTATGGAGGTACTTATGGCGCACCGAGGGGTGGTGCGCCATTAGTATTGCGCCGCCCTCATCCATATTCCTCCCAGGCCCAAATTAACCTATCCCCTCTCTCTCCCTCGCCCTCGCCATCGATCCCCTTCCCCTCTACTCTCTCCCGACGCCGCCCTCCCCGCGCAACTCCGGCGCCGACGCCGCCCTCCCCACGCAACTCCGAGGCCAGGCGCCCCCCCGGCCCGCTTCGACGCTGCCTCCCCGTCCCCGACGCGCGCCGCCTTCCCGTGGAGCCCCGGCGCCGCGCCCCCGAGCCCTAGCGCTCGCCGCCGCCCGTCTTCCACGGTCCCACGGTCTTCTGCTCCTCCGCTCCTCCGCTCCCACGGTCGCCGTCGACGAAGGATCCGTCGTCCTCAAGGTTTGGCCTTCTCCCCATCCCCTTCCACTCCCATCTGCTCTCTCTCATTAGCATGGTAGTGCTGTGATTTGGAGTGTGAATCCATGTTTTTTTTGATGGTTTGATCGACTAAGGTTGTGACCAAATAAAATCATCTCCGCCCGTTTTGTGCATTCTCTTTGGATTGCTGATGCATTGCATGTGTGCTCTGTTTTGTTATGTATGCAAAGGAGATGGATGGATGGATGCAGGAGAAAACATTGGTTTGCAAATCCTGGAGAAACAAACATGGGCTTAGAAATAAGATAAAAGAGACTGACCATGCCCATCATCAACATCAAACAAGAGAATGCTTTGAACATTAGAAAGATGACTTTGTTCTAACAAGTAATAGAAAACCTGTGTTGTTCTAAGAAGTAATAGAAAGCCTTCACTGAAGAACAATGGAGCATAGTGTAATCCACCTTGGCTATTTTTTGGCATTCCTCAAATGAAAGTTCATTTGATAGAAAATGAGACATTTTTAGGGCCAATGTGAAATGACTAGAAATGGCACTGGAATGACAAGCAAACAGACCACAGCACTAGAATGATAGTTATTGGCGCATGCAAATCAAGGGTTGTTTATTAATCTTGAAAGATGGAGAGTCGGTTTTACGTCCATGGTGTAGATGAACAAGTCCACTTATTTTGTGGTCAATTTATTTAGTTAGTTACCAGAGAGAGAGAGGGAGGAGCACATACAAATTTTGCAGCCCATACAAATTGTGCAGCTATGACTTCCTCTGCTAGTATTTTATTGCTTATTTAAACCATGTATTGCTAGTACAGATCATGTGAGGACACATGATACACTCAGCTTTCGATACATCGCCTTGGATGCAACTTAAGCCATCTAGGTCATTGCTATTATTGAAGGGGGCGGCACAATAACACTCAGGTCTTGCTGCCATGCTTAGTTTTTTATCCATCCTCAGTATTGGCACATATTCTGTTATTGAAGTTTCATGCTCCCAACTAACACTCATAATGCACCCATGGTATTATTTTCCAGCTTCTTACCTTGGTGCTTCTGTATTGTGATTATTTTGTTTCGAGGGATTATAAAAATGCTTGTTCAGTTTTGAAAGTTGGCGACACAGAAGATGCATCCGCGTCTTGCTGCCACGCTTAGTTTTTTTATCCATTCTCAGTTTTCTATCTGTCATACCAATATTAGTTATGTAGAGTTCTCATCTTTTCATCTTCCCGTAGTCCCCACTTGGTGGCTATTTTTCTTTTTATTTTACTTTTCAATTATTCGTATTTCCAAGTAGTGCTACCTGTGAAGCCAGTACAATTTTTTGCTTCTCACCCGGGTGATTCTAGTTTGTAAACATTTAGTTTCATTCGTCTATGAATTTGCTGTGTGCATTTAGTTTTCCCATTATAATTATTGTGTCGATGCTGTGTGCATTATTCTATTTTGACCTTCATTTAGAAGCATGGAATATTTAGAAGGCATATGTATGATGAATGCTTTACCAATGTACTGAAAGGTTGGAGTCCAGCATCTTTGAAGAGCAGAGTTTTGCTATTTGCATGATCTTACTTATGTAAACGTGGAGATAGATAACCTTGGACACAAGCTTGGAGTTTCCTCCACTTAAATATGCATGCATAATTTGTGAGTTCTAGGACCTTACTCTTTATCTGAATTTTAATTGGTGATGTCAGTAGTTGAAGCCAAGCTTCAGCTTACTCAAATGGTAGGGAGGTCATAGTGTTCCTTTACAAGCATAGTAGAGCATAGTATGGATTCTAATGTTCAACTCTGACTAAACAGGTTCTGCAAACGGTCTTTTACTGCACTTGACTGAAGAAGTAGGTGTCTGCTATATCCTGCACTTGAGGTGAGTTGTGTTCTCAGGTTTACATTGCAATGGGCACTCTTCTTGTAAACACAAATTCAGATTTATATACTATATGCTGGCATGACTGTTTTTATTAGGCAGGACAGTGCAGTAGTTGATGTATCTTGGGTTGATTATAAAGTTGCTTGGGTTTAATATTACCCATCATGATGATGTATCAATGTAGCATTAGCATATGATCCAAGTGCTAGTACTGCTAGTAAATAGCTAATACAGTTAATGAAGAAAAAAAACTGCTAGTACAGTTAATGAAGAAGAAAAACAACTGCTAGTACTACTAGTTCATTTTTCCTTAGGTTAATATAAAAATGTCCAGTGTATATATATTGAAAATGATTGCTGCTAGATGTTAATTTGCTGGTACTAGCTAGAATTTGGCACTAAAAAGCAAAAGCAAAAGCTAATTAACTGCTGGGTAATAGCACTGGTACTAGGTAGCTAAAATATCTGTTCTGAAACACTGAGAGCAGAAACACTTACTACATACGTATGCTCAAGAAACACATACTAACCAGAAAAGGTTTTGACTTGAAATGTTAATAGCACAACACCTCAATCTGTTAGTATTTGTCTACATTTTCTCACATTCTTCTTGTATCTGATCCAGTATTTCTTGTAGTGGTTTGTCCAAAATGTTCAATGATACTGCTTGGAGATGCATATATTGTTTCACCTCTTCACATGCCAATTTATTTTCCATGATGTGATGGAGGCCTTTTTTGCCTTGTCCACCCGAGAGGCCCTTGAGTTTGCTAGAATGTCGATTAACTTCCGTTCCGACAAATTCGGGTACTCCATATGTCCTATTTTCTGCAAAGGTCATGCTGAAATTTTCCGTGAATTTTAGCATGACTTTGCTAAAAATAGGACATATGGGGTACTTGTGACTAATGCATGGGCCGGGGTATCTTAGTAGTTAATTAAGTAGGATCAAGTGCCCCTTTATTCTAGCTGCATTAAACCATAGGCGGCAATAGAGCCAAGTGATTAGGCCCAACTTAGAATTCTCCTTCCCAGCTTAGCTTTTAGGATGCCTCGGTGTCGACAAACCATAAATTATAAAACCTTGGCTTTTAGGGTGCCTCGGTGTTGATAAAAACCGAAATGATGAAAGCTTAGGCTTTTAGGGTGCCTCGGCGTCGAAAAACCCTCAATGATAAAAGCTTAGCTTTTAGGATGCCTCGGTGTCAACAAACCCTAAATGATGAGACCATGATCTTGTTCCTTGACAATAACCAACTTTTTGACCAAACTTTGTTCCTATTTAGAGAGAAACATGGCCAACAATGATGAGGCTGGGGGTTCGGGCGGCAAGGCATTCTGGGAGCTGTCCCAGGAGATGGAGGAACAACCTCACTTGTATGAGGACGCCGCCTTCCCCATCGATCCTGAGACCATTGATGGTACCACCGAGGATGACCCCACTGATGCCACCACTGATGGTGCCGCCGAGGATGCCACCACTGATGATGGCGGCGCACGCACAGATGGCAGCCAACCGAAAAGGCAACGGAAGGACCGGCGCCCGACCGTGCTCCGCAACCCTCAAGGAGGAAGTTACTGAAGTGGACTCCGACGGGAATCCAACGGCTCCCGAACGAATAGTCAAGGGGTACTCGCTTCAGCTCGGGTGCATTCTCCGGAGCACCGTCCCGATCAACACCGAGAACCTGAGGCATCCTGACCGAGAGAATTTGTGCAACCTCCTCTTCACGAAGCTGCATGAATGATACAAGTTCCCCGCTGAATTTGAAAAGACAAGCCTCAAAGGGAATAAAGTGAACAATGCTGCCCTCACGAAGATGAGAAAGGCTCTGTCTACTTGGAAAAGCAATGTGAAGAGAATGATCGAGAAAGGTGAGAGTTATGAGAAGATCAAGGAGAAAAATCCTTCGATCACCGAAGATGACTACAACGACTTCAAGATCAATTGCTCGAGCACCGCAAACTCCGAATCAAGTCAGTGGGGGAAAGAAATGCGGGAGCTAAACTTAGGGCAACACACACTCGGTCCCAGCGGTTATAGAGTGGCGGAGCCTATATGGGACAAGGAGGAGGCGGACCGTGCCGAGCAAGGCCTACCGCCCCTCTTCGATAAATACGGTGACAAGCAGACCAGGAACTTTGTCAGGGCCCGGTACAAGAAGGACACGAAAACAAAGGAGCTTACCACGGATCCGAAGACCATGGCGCTTGAGCTTGTTCTGGTAAGGAATACACCCCCGCGTAATTAGCTCCATATGGTTGCATTCTAATTAATGAAGACAAATTTTTAAATGGTTCACATTCCTTCCGCAGGCGACTGAAAGCAGCAGCGCAGGGTCGACTAAGAGCAACCCTTGGGACACGACTCTAAATAGGGCGTTGAATGTAATGAAGAACAAGGATAAGCTCAGTAAGCCGACGTCAGCTGGTCGTGTGGCCGGCAAAGGCTTGTCGACAAAATGGTCGTCATACTATAACGCTGGTGGGCGAAAGGAGATAAAGACCATCTCGGAAAGCCAGGAGCGCGAGGTTCAAGAACTCAAGGCACGGGTGGCGCGGATTTCGGAGATTGTCCAAGAGCAAGTGCAGCAACAGCTCGGAGCGACGATCACCGCCATTGTGCCTACCTTGATCGAGGGGTTGAGTGCGTGGATTGCGGGCGGCCAACAGGGGCCGCCCCCGATTCCTAGCTTCACGGCCAGCAACTTGCAGAACGCGATGGCGGGGCCATTGGTGTCTCCGGCGGAGGCGGCATTGGTGTCTCCGACGCCGGCAGGGGAGCTTAATGCACCCGGGTGTACGCCGACCAGCACCTCTGCAGCAAGCGGCCCCTCCGTCAACTGCACGCCCGCCGTTGGCGGTGCCTCGACATTAGCCGAGCTCGACGCCATCATCACGGTAACTAATTAAGCCTCTCTCGGCCGAGGACTTCATCTCCTTGCCTTTGACTGGGCATCCCTGACGCCCTACATGTTTTCGCAGGGCGCCGCCGACGTTCCGTGCACTCTCCTGCACTTCGTGAACAACGAGTTGGTCCATGTCGCCAAGGGCAAAATCGTTCAACCGGGCAACCCCTTGTTCCACGGTACCCAGATGCCACCCAACTTGTTTAGGGTTCAACTGGTTCGGGTGCTGCCAGGCTGCGACGTGTTGTTACCTCCGATTCGACCCGTCGGGGCCGACGATGATGACGTGATGACCCTCAGCGCCAGCCTGAGCTGGCCCCTGCTTTGGCTGAAGAGACAGATTCATTTGGGGGCGGGGGACACCACCCCAAAGACAACACCGCCAGTCATGCCGGCGCCAAGTCGGCCCCATGACAAGACCGCCGCAACGGTGCCGGACATCCCTATGCCACTGGATCCAAACATGCATATGGCACAGGATCAGAACGATGACGACGATGATACATTTTCCAACGTCGATCAGTACTTTGCCGATCATGGGTACGGTGGCGACTTCATGGGGCCTCCTTATCAAGAACCCAACCCAACAAAAGACGTGCGCAATCTAGCTGGTACCGCGGAGAAGCCAAGTTGCAACAGGCGTCGTCTGCCGTTTAGCTCTCAGGAGACGCCTCCAGCTGCCGACTTCACTGAGCCTCAGATAGGCGAGGTGCAAAATATTATCAGCCCCAACACACTCAAGAAGGCGGTTTGTGAGCAGAACACGGTCCCATTACAGGAGAAGAAGAAGGCACGCAAAAGAAAGACTAACAAGGGTGCGAGCCAGCCGGCACCGAGTACGATCCGTGCTCAGGACGGGCCACCTTCACCTGAGGATGTAATAAGGAGGGTGCATGTGGCGGGTAGGCCGATGCTACCGAGAAATATGCTCGATGCTGCAACCGGTACTATGCGGAGTCTACATGACAGTGTTCTTTCTTTGGAGAAGCGGCGTCTCAGAGAGAAGGATGTGGCATACCCGGTTTTCGCGGCCAAGGTGCCAGAGGGCAAGGGCTTTGTGGATAACTCCATCGAGGGTACGATCGTCCTGCGGTTTGATGACATCCATGCTATGTTGAACCTTCATCCGCTGAACTACACCTTCGTTCGGCTATTTTCGCAGAGTATGGAGATGCGGATCATTCGTGACAAGACCCCGGACATCGTGATAGTCGACCCCTTCTACATGCGTGCCAAGATCTTGGGCAGCGCTGGGGACCGGCAAGTCACGAGTTCTTACCTCGAAGGCGTCATTCTGGCAAACCGAGATAAGGATAACTTCCTCGTGCCTTACTTTCCCGAGTAAGTCCTCCCCTCAACCGCCCCGTAACATATGAATTCTTAGATTTTGATATTTTTCTTTTAACATTCCGTGTTGTCTGCAGTGACACACGTTGCACGCTCATCCTCCTAAGCCCCAAATATTCCATGGCCACGTATTTCGACCCGGACCGTCAGTCGAACGTAGACTACACAAATGTCAAGAAGGTTCTTGCTGATGTTCTCCCCGGCTACGCCAAATCTGGAGGCACCTTCACCAGGCGTATTCGTAAGTACGGCAAGCACGTGTTCTCCCACAATACGACGTTCTGCTGCGTTAAGCAGCCGCCTGGCGGTCAGAAGGGTGCCTACTACGCCATCCATCACATGCGGGTGATCGTACGGGACCATCATCAACTTCTGCTACCGAGTAAACTCAAAGATTGGGCCGCGAGCGTGTCGGCAATCCAGGACGTGGACATCAGACAAGAATTCTTTCGCATCCAGTCGAAGTTTGCGGAAATCGTCCATCAAGATGTCCTTTGTACCTCGGGGCAGTTCTACCTCAGAAATCAACCGTCCAACAGTGACATCGACACAATGCTACAAATGCAGGCTGACAAAGCCCGTGATTTCATGACTCCCACGATAGACGGCGGCTTCATCCACGCTCCGGTCCCTTGAGTCGAGTCGAAAGCAGTGATGCTGTGTCTAGTTCTGAAACATCGATTGGCTCATGTTGTAATTAAACTTTAATGAACTTGTAGTATGTCTCTTTGGTTTCAAGAGTCGTTCAACTTAGATGTAATCGATGCTATTAATGTCTTGCTTTTCTCTTCCGATCTTCTGTTGCATACTTATATATTGCTTATGTATTGTCTGTGAATTGGTACTAACGTTTCGTTTGGCTAGTGCATAGCGATGCCGTCGTATGTCGTGTACAAGGGTAAGGTTCTCGGAGTCTACGACGACTGGGAGGAGTGTCGGAGACAGGTTCACTGATTTAGCGCTAACAGTTACAAAGGGTACACCACTAGGGCCGAGGCCGAATCTAGATACGCCCACTATCTAGCGGGAGAGGGGAGGGAGCTTTGGAGGAACCGGATGAAGACGAGTTTCATCGTGATGACCGCAGCTCTCTTCTATGTGATGGTAGTTTAGATGATCGATATCGACTTGTAATGTGAAGACAAACTCGCTACTCGCGGTCTCGAGACTTGTAATATAATGTTCTATCTTTGTTCGGTCTTTTCAATTCGGAGACTAATATGATGAATTGTATTTGGAGACTAATATGATGAATTGTATTCAGAGACTAATCTTCTATTGCATTCGATGAATCCGTTGTTGATGTGTGCTGTCTATATTCTGTCCAATTATACATTTTGTAACCTGTGCAAAAAACAGAAAATAAAAAAAACCTAATATTCATACTAATGGCGCATCACATCACAGTGCGCCATTAGTATGCCAAAGGATACTAATGGCGCATCATTAAACAGTGAGTAATTACTATGCCGAAGTTACTAATGGCGCATCTTGTTGTTGTGCGCCATTAGTATGCCAAAGCACCTGGGTATACATGGCCCCCTGGGAGGCATACTAATGGCGCACTGTTGTATATACTAATGGCGTATCTGAGGTGCGCCATTAGTAAAATATACTAATGGCATGGCACTAATGGCGCACCACTAATGCGCCATTAATGGCCAAATTAGGTGCGCCATTAGTAGGCCTTTTCCTACTAGTGTAGATTATACTTCCTTTACAAAGTTTCTTTTTGGGAAGAAACTTTGGAAAATCACTGAAAAATAATTTCTATGCAAATGAGTATGAAATTTGGCACAGGGCAATGATATGGACAGGAAAAGATTTCGAGAAAGTTTGGAGGCAATTGGGCAAAGATAAATAGCACTTGCTTTGCAAAGTGCCATTTAGGGCAGAATAGGAAAATGATTATTGGAGGATTATTTTTGAACATAGCAATGAAATGTTTTGCCATATTTGATCAAGATAGGACCCAAACAATTTATGAGAATTATTTGCGATTTTTTAGAATGACAGAGATATATGTTGCTTCACAACCTAGGGCAAAAAGAACTATTCCTTTAATAGAAAAGGAATATTCCTTGGAAGAAGAATATTGGGTTAGGTCAAGGATGAAAATGGCAGGGTTGGGATGATTAGGAGGATGGCAAGCCACTATGAAACCTAGGAAGACATGGTCTTCCCAAGTTTCAGAACCACATAGCCACTGAAAAGCAAATAAAATCAAGAAATCCAAGAAAAATAAAAGAACAAGAAAAGGGCAAAATCCAGGCTGTCACATTTCATACCTTACATGTTTATACTAAACTGCTTAGTATAGGCTGGTTAGAGATCCATCAGAGACCCCTTCCCCCCCCCCCACTTTGTCATGTCTGCCCCGCTGGATCATCAGAAGACCCGATCAACGGGATCGAAGACCAGGACCCGGCACCGCACATCACTTTCCCCTTAGTTGCTCGACACTACTGGGTTACTATCGAGTGCCGAGTGTGAGACCTCATCAACACTTCTGATGTTAACCTTGTAGGTTAGTTCATCGGTTATGGTCATCGAGGGTGATTTCCTCCTTCTCCACTCCCGACAACGACACTGTCATGCAACTCATCAAGAGTGGACCTCGAGGGTGACTCCTCTTTCGTTCACCTTGACAATAAACATCAGGTAGAATTCCATCGAGGGTGATTTCCTCAGGTTTCCCTTTGGTGTTAGACACACAGTTACTATGGTTACCATGACTTTACACTGGACCTTGTTACTAAAGACGGGTCAACCCTCAGGGGTACCCGCACGAGCTTAATTGCGAGTGATGTGTAGTCGGATTGACCTGGAAGGTGCCCGTGAGATAAATACGAGGCGTGGCTGGGCACTCGCCCTTGCCGCAAGTCCTCGAGATGGGCGATGGGGTCACATGATCGTGAGTCTCTGCTCGTTACCGCGCCTTCCCAAGACACTGAACGGTTTGGATATTTGATCCAAGGGGCCTCTGGCCTGATAGCGCTAACCATCACGTGGGCATAGTATGGGCGTTTTGCATTGTATGCATTAGCCTAAGCTTAACTGACGTCATGCGACTGAGCGGTGCATGCCGGGTTGGACCACATAAGCACCTGCCTTTTTAAGGAAGTAGCACAAGTCTGCTCACCGGTCGCGTACGCAACGTGCAGGAGTTCCCGGGGCGATTGGCCCATGACCCCTGGGGGCATAGGGTTTAGTCCGGCGTGCATGACCTCTCTATTAAGCCTAGGTCGGGTTGCGGCGAATTTTTTGGCCGAGGGCGGGCATGACCTGATGGTGTGTCCGGCCGGAGTTAAGCGAGCGTAGTGGGTAAGTTGGTGCATGTGATAGCCTGGCTTATTAGGGATGATAGACTACTCATATCAATAAGGAATTCCTTCTTTTCCTGGAGCCCATTCAGATAGAACTCCAATGTTAAGCGTGCTCAGCTTAGAGTAGTTTCAGGATGGGTGACCGATCGGGAAGTTGCTCGACGAGGAAACGTTCCTGTGGCCCGACGAGGACGTCGATTCCTCTGAGTGGGGGTGTATGTGAGAGCCTGGCTTATTGATACGTCTCCAACGTATCTACTTTTCCAAACACTTTTGCCCTTGTTTCAGACTCTAACTTGCATGATTTGAATGGAACTAACCCGGACTTACGCTATTTTCAGCAGAATTGCCATGGTGTTGTTTTTGTGCAGAAATAAACAGTTCTCGGAATTGCCTGAAAATCAACGGAAAATTATTTCAGAAAATATAAAAAATATCTACAAGAAGATCTGCACCGGGGGGCCCACACCATATCCTCGAGGGTGGGGGCGCGCCCCCGTTCCCAGGGCGCACCCCCTGCCTCGAGGGCCCCCCAATGCTCCACCGACGTATCCCCAGGTCCTATATATTCCGTTTCGTGGAGAAAAAAAATCAAGGAGAAAGAATTATCGCGTTTCACGAGATGGAGCCGCCGCCAAGCCCTAATCTCTCTCGGGAGGGCTGATCTGGAGTTCGTTCGGGGCTCCGGAGAGTGGAGATCGTCGCCATCGTCATCATCAACCTTCCTCCATCACCAATTCCATGATGCTCACCGCCGTGTGTGAGTAATTACATCGTAGGCTTGCTGGACGATGATGGGTTGGATGGGATCTATCATGTAATCGAGTTAGTTTTGTTAGGGTTTGATCCCTAGTATCCACTATGTTCTGAGATTGATGTTGCTATGACTTTGCTATGCTTAATGCTTGTCACTAGGGCCCGAGTGCCATGATTTCAGATCTGAACCTATTATGTTTCCATGAATATATGTGTGTTCTTGATCCTATCTTGCAAGTCTATAGTCACCTACTATGTGTTATGATCCGGCAACCCCGAAGTGACAATAATCGGACCACTCCTGGTGATGACCATAGTTTGAGGAGTTCATGTATTCACTATGTGTTAATGCTTTGGTCTGGTACTCTATTAAAAGGAGGCCTTAATATCCCTTAGTTTCCAATAGGACACCGCTGCCACGGGAGGGTAGGACAAAAGATGTCATGCAAGTTCTTTTCCATAAGCACGTATGACTATATTCGGAATACATGCCTACATTGCATTGATGAACTGGAGCTAGTTCTGTGTCACCCTAGGTTATAACTTCTACATGATGAATTGCATCCGACGGAATTTCCCATCACCGGTCCAATGCCTACGAGCTTGACCTATATTGCTAGTTGCTTATTTACTTTTCCGCTGCTACTATCAAAAAAACTACAAAAACACTATCTTTACTTTTATTGCTGCTACCGCCACTATCATATTACTTTGCTACTAAACTATCTTGCTGCAGATACTAAGTTTCCAGGTGTGGCTGAATTGACAAATCAGCTGCTAATACTTAAGAGTATTCTTTGGCTCCCCTTGTGTTGAATCAACAAATTTGGGTTTAATACTTTACCCTCAAAAACTGTTGCGATCCCCTATACTTGTGGGTTATCAAGATTATTTTCTGGCGTCGTTGCCGGGGAGCATAGCTCTATTCTTTAAGTCACTTGGGATTTATATCTGCTTATCACTATGAAGAATTTGAAGGACTCAAAAACCAGGATCTTACCCTCAACTACGAGGGGAGGTAAGGAACTGCCATCTAGCTCTGCACTTGATTCTCCTTCTGTTATGAGTAAACTTGCGACACCTACTCCTACTATTGAATCTGATATGTCGTATGTTCTTGATGATGCTATTTCTGCTATGTATGATGAAACTACCTCTATGCCTGATACTGTGCCACTAGGTGAATTTCTAGATGAACAAATTGCTAAGGTTAGGGAGTGTGCACATGTTGATGATATTTATGAAAGTGATGATGAAACTACTCCCAATAGATATGAATTGCCTGTTGTGCCTGAGGGTTATGTTATGGATGAAGAAACTGCTAGAGACTTTCTTGCTTGCAATGATAGATATGTTCTTAAGAAATTATTAGCTAAGCTGATAGAACATTCCTTGAATGCTAGAATGAAACATGACCCTGGTTTGGCTACTTCACCTATTTGTGTCACTGATAAGGATTATGAATTCTCTATTGATCCTGAATTAATTACTTTGGTTGAATCTGATCCTTTCCATGGCAATGAGCCTGAAACTGTTGTGGCACATCTTACCAAGTTGAATGATATAGCCACCCTGTTTACCAATGATGAAAAGATTCGCTACTATTATATCCTCAAGCTATTTCCGTTCTCGTTAAAGTGTGATGCTAAGACTTGGTTTAATTCTCTTGATCCTGGTTGTGTGCGTAGTCCCCAGGATATGATGTATTACTTTTCTCCTAAATATTTTCCCACTCATAAGAAACAAGCTGCCTTACAGGAAATATATAACTTTGCTCAAACTGAAGAAGAGAGTCTCCCACAAGCTTGGGGGAGGCTTCTCTAGTTACTTAATGCTTTGCCTGATCATCCTCTTGAGATGCATGATATACTAGATGTCTTTTATAATGGACTAACCGATGCTTCCAGAGACCACCTGGATGGTTGTGTTGGTTGTGTTTTCAAGGAAAGAATAGTGGAACAAGCTAAATTACTATTGAATAATATGCTAGCCAATGAAAATAATTGGACACTTCCTGAACCAACCCCTAAGCCAACTCCGAAGAAAAGAGGTGTTCTATTTCTCAGTCCTGAAGATATGCAAGAGGCAAAGAAATCTATGAAAGAAAAAAGGTATTAAAGCTGAAGATGTTAAGAATTTACCGCCTATTGAAGAGATACATGGTCTTGATAACCCGACACAGGTAGTGAAGGTAAATTCTCTTTATAGATTTGATGAAGGCGATATTCCTCGTTATAAGTCTGCTAGCCAATGCTTAGATGAGTTTGACAATTTTATTGTGAAAAAAAAAGTTTAATGCTTATGTTGGTAGACAACTACATCACAATGCTCATATGATTGAATGCTTGAGCGATTATCTGTCTAGTGCTAAAGATGAACTGAAACTCATTAGTATACATGCTTCTATGGTCACCACTCAAGTAGAACAAGTACTTAAGGCTCAAAATGATTTGCTCAATGAATTAAATAGTAAGAATAATGATAATGCCATTAGAGTTGTGACTAGGGGTTGTAGAATGACTCAGGAACCTCTGTATCCTGAAGGCCATCCTAAGAGAATTGAGCAAGATTCTCAGAGAGCTAATTTAGATGCACCTAGTTCTTCTAAGAAAAAGAAAAAGAAAAATGATAAGACTTTGCATGTTCCTAGTGAACCTGTAGCTCACCCACCTGAGAATCCCAATGATATATCTATTTCTGATGCTGAGACACAATTTGGTAATGAACATGCACCTAGTGATAATATTAATAATGGTGTTCATGATGATGCTCAACCCAGCAATGACAATGATGTAGAGATTGAACCTGCTGTTGATCTTGATAACCCACAATCAAAGAATCAACGTTATGATAAGAGAGACTTCGTTGGTAGGAAGCACGGTAGGGAAAGAGACCATGGGTTCAGAAACCCATGCCTTTTCCTCCGAAACCATCCAAGAAAAAGGATGATGAGGATTTTGAGCGCTTCGCTGAAATGATTAGACCTATGTTTTTGCGTATGCGTTTGACTAATGTGATTAAAACA
The DNA here is from genome assembly GCA_902687465.1 of Secale cereale. Taxonomy (NCBI): domain Eukaryota; kingdom Viridiplantae; phylum Streptophyta; class Magnoliopsida; order Poales; family Poaceae; genus Secale; species Secale cereale. The sequence goes on along the minus strand of LR738711.1, from coordinate 83,421,899 downwards.
AATCCTTATGCCAAGTATATGAAAGATATTATTACCAACAAAAGAAAGATACCTAAAGTAGAAATCTCCACCATGCTTGCCAATTACACTTTTGAGGGTGGAATGCCTAAGAAATTAGGAGATCCAGGAGTACCTACTATACCTTGCTCCATTAAGAGAAACTATGTTAAAACTGCTTTGTGTGATCTTGGAGCCGGTGTTAGTGTTATGCCTCTCTCTCTTTATATCGTAGACTTGACTTGAGTAAGTTGACACCTACTGAAATATATTTGCAAATGACCGATAAATCAACTGCTATACCTGTCGGTATTTGTGAGGATGTGCCTGTTGTGGTTGCAAATGTTACTATTCTAACAGACTTTGTTATGCTTGATATTCCCGAGGATGATAGTATGTCTATTATTCTTGGAAGACCTTTTCTGAATACTGCAGGGGCTGTTATTGATTGCAACAAAGGCAATGTCACTTTCCATGTCAATGGTAATGAGCATACGGTACACTTTCTGAGGAAACAACATCAGGTTTATAGTATCAATTATATTGGGAAAACTTCAACAATTAGTATTGGAGGTTTTGAGTTTCCTATTCATACTATCAAGAAGGCATATTACATACTTATTGTTGGGGACATACATATCCCCATTGAGGTAACATAGTGTTGTTCGAAAATTCTCCGGTTTCATGTTATTCGGAAAGAGTTTATTAACAAGACCTGATCAATCTTGTTAATGGATTCCTTTTGATGAACATGGGATAGGTGAATCTAGATAGCACAAACCTTCTGTACCCTCCTTTTACTTCCTGTTGATTAGGTTAAATAAAACAAAAATAGCATTATCTGTTTGTTTCCAGACTTATCCGTGCAATAAAAAATATCCCGAAAATAAAAGTTCTCCAAATGCCATGAAAATGAAATATGATTTTTTCTAGAATATTTAAGAAAATATGGCACTGAACACACAGCGAGGAGAGCCAGCACGTGGCCTCGAGGGCACAGGGCGCGCCCCCTGCCTCGAGGGCCCCACGTGGCCCCCCTCCACTTATCCTTCCACCCATGCTCTTCTTCTTCCTCCCAAAAAATCCCCAACCAGCTCAAACCCGAGTTCTAGCTCATTTTGCTGCCATTTTCGATCTCCTAGCTCAAAGCACCATTCACCAAACTGTTTGGGGAGATTGTTCCTTGGTATGTGACTCCTCCATTGGTCCAATTAGTTTTGTTCTAGTGCTTTATTCGTAGCAAATTGTGCTGCTGTTGTGACCTTGTTCTTGAGCTTGCATGTCAAATTTTCTTGGTCCCAAGTAGTTCTAATGCATGACATAGCCTCTATGCACTGATAGGAGTTGTTGCTTTCAATCTTATTGAGTTTGGTTAACTTTTATAGTGAGTTACTAAAAATTTCAGAAAATTTCAGAAAAATGTCTAGGAAAAACTTCCAAGGTGGTCCTTCAAGGAAGCAAGAACCGAGGCTCGCGTTCCATGAGCTGGACGAGCAACCAACAAGGGATGCTGATGTACGGCCTTGTGAATGTCCGTCAGATGAATTTATGAGTCAAGCGGGCATCAAAGATGAATTTTACGCATATGTCCGTAACGCCGACCTCGAGGACTTCATGCAATATAAGTGCCTCCAATACCGTGGCTTAACTGATAGCTTTGTGAGAAGGTTTAAATTTTCATCCTCACGTAATTCTCACACTGTCCTGTTTGACCTCTATGATAAATCTTATACCATGGACTTAGAGGATTTTAATGTAGCCTGCAAGCTCCCACAGTGGGGCAGTAAGAGTGATCCTCGTAAATCTGAATTTAGAGAATTCCTTGCTAGTATTACAGTGGGAGAATCCAGGGACATCACACAAGCCACCACGGGGAGCATACATTTTCCTGCTATTCATTACTTTGCTTTCTTTATGGGTAGATGCATAAATGGTAAAGATGAAGCCTGTCACATGTGTGTCCCTGATCTTAGCATTCTCAGGAGTGTTGTACTAGGTGATAGGCAATATAACTTAGGAGAAATTTGTGCACGTAGACTACACCATAACGGTTTGTCTGGAGATTTATTTGGTGGGATCTATGCCACTCGCATAGCCCGCTATCTTGGTGTGTCTGTGCATCCTTATGATGAACCTTTACCTGCTGCTTATTTAGACTGTAATGCTATGGCTAGTCACCAGTTTATAGAGTGGGATAATCAAACTCTCAAATATCGACTAATCTTTACCGGCGGCATGCCATTCCTATTGTCCTTCCTGCCCCTACTTTGTTTAACTTTCAGGAAAAAGGAAGACACACTATAACTATGTTGGAGGCAAATGCCTATTATAACATGACGGAGGCAAACCGCCTTCGAGCCGCAGCTCAGTAGGCAACATCTGTTGCATCTCAGTATGATCCCAACTACAACTTTGGATATCCGTCAGGCCAGTACTGTCCATAGACCAACTTAGGCCCAAAGCCTAAGCTTGGGGGAGTACGTGTTTCTCACCGACTTACATTCATGTTCACATTTATTCTAGTTGTCGGTGTTCACACTCTTTCACTGTACCATCCATGCTTAGTCTAAATTTCTTTTTCTTAGTCTTATTCTTGTGTGCTAGAAAAAACCTAGAAAAATAAAAAATATTAGTTGTAGCTTCCAGCTAGTTTACTTTCTTAGCTTGTAGTAGTAACTAAAATTGAAAACCCAAAAAGATTTCCCGTTCTTCTTTTGCTTGTTGGTTACTTTCCCGTGTAAATAGTTTCCTTTCTTTTCTTTAGGGGTTAAGAGTAGAAGACCATGATTAAAATGCTTAGTGGCTCTCATATGCTTTGTTGTTGATTTAACCTTGAGCCGTATTACCTTGTCTTCTCTCTTGTATTAAATGTCTGCAGATTCCAGCTTAGTCCAATGCACGTGCACTATTATTATTTTCCACACCGTTCTGTCGTGCGAGTGAAAGGCAATAAGGATGATATATGATGAACTAATTGAGATGAGAAAAGCTGGTATGAACTCGACCTCTCCTGTTTTGTAAATATGATTGCTCGTCATTCTTGATTCAGCTTGTTATGAATGAAACATGTTTGCAATGACAATTAGAGATCATAGCTGCTTATGCCATGCTTAATTAACTGAGAGTTTATAATGGTCTATCTTGCGTGCCAACATGATATTAAAATGGTTGTGATGTGGTATGATGGGTGGTATCCTCCTCTGAACGATTTAAGTGACTTGACTTGGCACATGTTCACGCATGTAGTTGAAACAAATCAACATAGCCTTCACGATATTTATGTTCATAGTGATTTATATCCTACTCATGCTTGCATTCATTGTTGATTAATTTGAATGCATGTTCATGACTGTTGTTGCTCTCTAGCTGGTCGCTTCCCAGTCTTCTTCTAGCCTTCACCTGTACTAAGCGGGAATACTGCTTGTGCATCCACTTCCATAAACCCCAAAGTTATTCCACATGAGTCCACCATACTTTCCTATACGCGGTATTTACCTGCCGTTCCAAGTAAATTTGTCTGTGCCAACCTCTAAACCTTCAAATGAAATTCTGTTTTGTATGCTCGAACAGCTCATGTATCAACTAGGGATGTCTATATCATCCATGCTAGGTGGGTTATTCTCACGATGAGTGGACTCCGCTCATCATTCACGAGAAAATGGCTAGTAACCGGGATGCCCAGTCCCATGCTCAAAATCATAATAATTAAACAAAACTCCTCCAGGGCTGTTGCTTGTTTGGACGGTAACCCGTGGATTCGGCTGGCCATGGAGTGTGCTTGTTGGTGGTTGGGGGAGTATAAACGTTACCATTATGTTTGGGAACCGCTTATAATGTGCGTAGCATGGGAGATATAGAGATTCTTGGTTGCTATGTTGGCAATGAAAGTATACCGCTCAAAATGTTATTCAATCTCTATTTAAAAATTGAGCTCTGGCACCTCTACAAATCCCTGCTTCCCTCTGCGAAGGGCCTATCTATTTACTTTTATGTAGAGTCATCATACTCTTATCAAAGAGCACCAGTGGGAGAGCACCTCTGTCGTTGCATGTATTACTATTAATTTGCATTGAGTATGATCATGATTGGATCTCTTTTACCATGAATTACAATGTCTAGTCAGTCCTTGATCTTTAAAGGTGCTCTGCATTTATGTTTTGCGGTCTCAGAAAGGGCTAGCGAGATACCATCCTGTTACATCATATCATGGTTGTTCTGAGAAGTGTTGTCATCTGAGGTTTATTATTATTGCTCGCTAGTTGATTATGCCATTGATGTGAGTAGTCTTGAGACCTGAAAGTTATTGTGAATGTGGTTAGTTCATGATCTTGTTGAAAACCTGAATGCTAGCTTACATATTTATAACAACAAGAGCAAACGGAGTTTGTCAAAGTTTTTCTTTATCACTTTCAGTTTATCAACTGAATTGCTTGAGGACAAGCAATGGTTTAAGCTTGGGGGAGTTGATACGTCTCCAACGTATCTACTTTTGCAAACACTTTTGCCCTTGTTTTGGACTCTAACTTGCATGATTTCAATGGAACTAACCCGGATTGACGCTGTTTTCAGCAGAATTGCCATGGTGTTGTTTTTGTGCAGAAATAAAAACTTCTCGGAATCGCCTGATAATCAACGAAGAATCATTTCAGAAAATATAAAAAATATCTACAAGAAGATCTGCACCGGGGGGCCCACACCTTGTCCTCGAGGGTGGGGGCGCGCCCCCTGCCTCGAGGGCCCCGTGATGCTCCACCGACGTATCCCCAGGTCCTATATATTTCGTTTCGTGGAGAAAAAAATCAAGGAGAAAGAATTATCGTGTTTCACGAGACGGAGCCGCCGCCAAGCCCTAATCTCTCTCGGGAGGGCTGATCTGGAGTACATTCGGGGCTCCGGAGAGTGGAGATCGTCGCCATCGTCATCATCAACCTTCCTCCATCACTAATTCCATGATGCTCACCGCCGTGTGTGAGTAATTACATCGTAGGCTAGCTGGACAGTGATGGGTTGGATGGGATCTATCATGTAATCGAGTTAGTTTTGTTAGGGTTTGATCCCTAGTATCCACTATGTTCTGAGATTGATGTTGCTATTACTTTGCTATGCTTAATGCTTGTCACTAGGGCCCAAGTGCCATGATTTCAGATCATAACCTATTATGTTTCCATGAATATATGTGTGTTCTTGATCCTATCTTGCAAGTCTATAGTCACCTACTATGTGTTATGATCCGGCAACCCCGAAGTGACAATAATCGGGACCACTCCCAGTGATGACCATAGTTTGAGGAGTTCATGTATTCACTATGTGTTAATGCTTTGGTCTGGTACTCTATTAAAAGGAGGCCTTAATATCCCTTAGTTTCCAATAGGACCCCGCTGCCACGGGAGGGTAGGACAAAAGATGTCATGCAAGTTCTTTTCCATAAGCACGTATGATTATATTCGGAATACATGCCTACATTGCATTGATGAACTGGAGCTAGTTCTGTGTCACCCTAGGTTATAACTTCTACATGATGAATTGCATCCGACGGAATTTCCCATCACCGATCCAGTGCCTACGAGCTTTACCTATATTTCTAGTTGCTTATTTACTTTTCCGCTGCTACTATCACAAGAACTACAAAAGCACTATCTTTACTTCTATTGCTGCTACCGTGTAATGCCCAGGATGGGACTATACCTCCTACGTGTCGAGGCACGACTTAAAGGTATAAGCCCATTCTGGAATGATCTCAAGTTTGGTATCTTTGCACGACTCATGTAAAAATAGGGATGAAATTGCAAAAGGAGATAGTTGGCTTACACTCGCCACTTCACACAATACATTACATAAGCATAGCAACATTCAAAACATCACAACTCGACTACGGGCAAAGATACAAAAGAAAGATACCAAAACATAAATCCACAGGTCTGAATCGCCCCTAGTAGAAACCACTACTGATCGTCGAAAATGTCACAAGCATACGGCTATGCTCTTCATTGAACTCCCAGTGAAGTACTTGAACCAGCTCCTGCATCATACTCGGCTGAACCTGCATCTGGTGTTGTAGTAACTGTGAGCCACGAGGACTCAGCAATCCCATAACCATGGGTATCAAGACTAACAAAGTTTTATGGGTAGGAAGAGGTAAAGTGGTGAGGTTGCAGCAGCGGCTAAGCATAATATTGTGGCTAACTTACGAGTACAAGAATAAGATGAGCATCTACGCAAACGGTCGCAACTAATAGTGATCGCTAAAGATCCTAAACTACATACGAGTGAAACATAACCCCACCGTGTTCTCTTCCCAAAGTGAAAACAGACAGTCACGGTTACTCACACAGTTGTGTGTTTTACTTCGGATCCTCTGTCAAGTTTTCTACAACCGGACATTAACAAATTCCAATCTGCCACATAACCGCGGGCACGGCTTTCGAAAGATCATAACCCTGCAGGGGTGTCCCAACTTAGCCCATCACAAGCTCTCACGATTAGCTGAAGTGATAAATACAATATCATCACCCCTTATCTTAGGGAAATCCGATCAGGCTCGGCATCCCGGTGCACAAGACATTTCGACAATGGTAAAACAAGTCCAGCAAGACCTCCCGGCGTGCCGACACCCTGATAGTAGCCGCGCGTATCTCGTCTCATGCCACGTCCGGATGGGTGATGCTAAAGGTTATACCAGATACCTCGGGTTTCCCCAAGGCGGCCCTGCAGGACCCCCGTTTGGGACCAACACCATCAGCACTGGCCCCCCTGCTATGTAGAAAGAATCCACGGGGACGCGACCCCCTATGCAATTTTAATTAATTAATTAAGTTGTTATTATGAGGAAATTAAAACCAATGTTGGGCCTTGCTGGAGGAGTTTTATTCAAAGACGAACTGCCAAGGGGTCCCCATATACCCATCGCGTAAGGAACGCAAAATCAAGGAACATAATGCCGGTTTATCGGCTCCTAAGGTGGCATGAGTGGAACAAAACACCGAGCAAAAGGCCAAGCCTTCCACCCATGCCCAGTATATAGGTGTGTTAATAATAATAATAGATATTGTGATATACCAACAACAAGTTCCCACCTGGAACGATCTTCATCTTCACCTGCAACTAACAACGCTATAAGAGGGGCTGAGCAAGCGGGTAACATAGCCAAACAGTGGTTTTGCTAGGAAGGTTTCAAAGGTTAGAGGTTTCATGGCAACAAGGAGAGGCTGACATAAAATATGGGTAGCGCGACATGTAACGATAGCATCGAGACAACTAAGCATGGCAATGGTAGTAAAGGTATCCAAGGGTATGATCATCTTGCCTGGGATTCCGTAAGGGAGAAGAACAAGTCCATGAAGTAGACGGAGCAACAAAGTCGAGAGAATCCTCACAACTCCGGAACGGAACCGAAGCTAACAAGAGAAGCAACCGGAAAGAAGCAAACAACACGGTAAACACACACGCATAAGCATGGCATACGATGCACATCCAAGTATGATGCATGTCCGGTTTAAATATGCATGGCATGGCAGAGTGCACAAACAACACTACAAGTTAAGTGGAGCTCAATATGCAACGAGTTGCATATTGACAAAACACTACATTTTATCTATTTAGTTGACTCTCGTTTATTTACAAGACAAGGTTAAATGTTTGTTAACATGGCAAGAGGTGAAGGAAAAACAAACTACCTATTTAGGCAAGTTTAAATGAGGCCGGAAAAACAACAACAATTCCAGAAAATCTCCATGAGCATGTTTAGCAATTTTAAGCAAGCAACAATTCGCACATATAATGTTGTTAACATGATGCGGATGACATGATCAAGTTTATGCAATTTTAGTAAAAGTTACCAAGAGAGGTATGAAGCACTTGTCACCGTGGTGGAAAGAAAGGGTGCCACGGCAACGATCCGAATATGATGCCACGCAACATATCGGTTCCGGTAGCTCGTTGAGAGACCGGTGCAAAAGAAAAGGTGGCGTGAGCGAGTCGAACAAGATGAAAGGTGGGGTGGTGATCCTGTCACCGAGTTCCCACGAGTCGGCGACCAAGCAACCGAGGAGCATGACAAAGACGAAACGGGCACGGTGCACACAAGGGAAACATTTCATACAACACACAAGCATTGTCCACGGTTCATCGTCTCGGGGTTATATCTTCGAAGCGTTCGTTCTCGGAGGGGTTCGAGTCGTAGTGGAAGTAGTGGTACACGGGTCGTGGTACATGTTCGTAGAGGGAAGTAGTCGTTCCATTTCGGAGAGGTACTTGGCGAATCCCTCGTTTCCGGGGTGACGGTAGTCGTTCACGTTGGCGACGGTAGGGAAAGTAGTCGAACTTCGTTTCGTAGATGCACTTGGCGGTTCCGACGGCTCCGCGCGTAGTGGTACTTGACGCGTTCGTCTTGTGTAGTCGTACTCATTTCTTCACCGAAGGTAGTCGTACACTTTCGTAGCGGTCTTGCCGATCTCGGGTCGTAGTTGAACTCGGTCGTCGTGGTACTTGTCGCATCCACCAAGTGTAGTCGTTGGGGCGTCGGTCTTGCCGGTCTCGGTCTTGCGTCGAAATTGTACAAGAGCGTCGGACGTCGTTGAACTTGGCGCAAAGGTCGTCGGAGACTCGTACTCATGATGGTGTAGTGGAACTTGACGCATCCAAGGTCCAAACGCAGCAACAAGAGGGCAACAAGGGCAATAGCACGGGGTGATGAGGCCACCGAGGAGGAGAGGCGCGGAGGTGCTGGAGCAGAGGCGAGGCCGCTAGAGAAACTGGCGGCGACGGCGGCGGCTACTGGCCGCTGGAGAAACTGGCAGCGACGGCGGCGGCTCCTGGCCGCTGGAGGGAGACGGCAAGGAGGCAAGGGCGCTGCGGCGCTGGAGCAGGGCACCAGGAGCTCCGGCCCGCGGGGTGCCAGGCGCGGTGACGACGACGGCTTGTGGACGGGGCGCGTCGGGGCCCGGCCTTGGCGCGTAGGGGTGCCGGAGGGCCGGTGGCGCGGGGCGATGCCGAGAAGGCCGGCGGCAGCTCGGTCCAGAGGAGGCGAGGTGGGGGCAGCAGGGACGGGGCGCTGGAGGAGAGATCGATGGGGAGGCAGGGCGCGGCTCTCGGACTGCGAGGGAGGGCGAGGGGGACGAGCGAGGCGGATCGGGTGAGATGGAGATGAGGGTCGGGCGCGCGAGAGGAGCGAGTGCTCCTGGCGGCGCAGGAGGACGAGCGATGGGAGCGACTGGGAGAGGGATCGAGCGGTCGCTAGCTAGGGTTAAGGGAGCGAGAACGGGCTGCGGCCTGATGGGCCAGCCTAGGGAGGCCGCTGATGGGCCTGGCAGCTGGAGAAGGCTGCGCTACGGCTGGGAGCCCAGATGGCCAGGGAGGCCGGCTCTTCCCTTCTTTCTCTTTTTAGCAGAAAACAAAAAAGAGAAAGAAGAAAGAAAGAGAGGGGTTAGGGAAAAAAAATGCACAAGAGGATATTTTTCTCGGGCTCATAACAATAAGCGCGGTGCAAGAAAAATGGAAAAGACAAGATCGACATATAATTCAAACATATTTGAATTTAATTCAAATGGGTTTGAACTAAGACTTGATTTTTGAAGTGTCCAAAAATGTTCGAATTTTTGGAGGAACCTCGAAACAACGGAAAAGAATTATAGACAAGGTTTGTAGGCAAGGAATAGCGAAAGAGAAGGCATGGGGAAAACATGCAAGTGTGTTATGGTGAATTCCAAACAAATGGAATAATTATTTATAATAGCTCCATAATACCAGGAGGATATGTTATAAAGAGAAGTCATCCTTCCCTCGATTTAAATGGACCGATGGTCCACACGATTTATTTAAGTTGAGATGCAAAAGATTAAAGACATGATGGCATCATGACATGATGCAATGCAAAATAAAATAACACAAGCACAAATGAAACACACGGGAGAACCCGGAACATCTGGAATCTTCTGGGACGTCGGTCTTCGGGTGTCACAACTCTCCCACACTAACAGAGGATCTCGACCCGAGATCATAGAGATGGCACCGGATGAAAACGGAAGAGGAAGAGGTAAAACAAAGTTGCTTCTTTGACAGACGAGTGAAACCACGAACCTGAGAGGTTGAACAATCTTGAAAGAAAGAATAGAATGGAGATGAACGAAGATGAAACACTCCGTTAGAAAAGAGGAACAAGGAGCATTATCAGAACCTTGTAGGTTGAAAGACATGAAACAAGATCTTACGAACGAGAATAATACAGAACCGCAATGGTATAGCCAAGGAATAAGAATGACAGAATTTGGACAGCCTCCGTCTGAAAATGGAAGGAATTAACAAGAACTTGAGGAGATGGGAATATACTTGATGAAAACAACAGCATATTGCCTCTGAAACAATCAAAAGAAAGGCACAAGGGGTAAGAAGACTCAGACATCACTCCGGTTGAGAACAGAGGAAAACTAGATAAGATGACGGAACTAGAATGAAGAATACAACACTCCGGTTAAATAGACAAGCAAGGGAAGAATATGATCTTGATAAAAACAAGATGATGTTTTGGAGAGATCAACATCACAATGCCTCCGAAATGAAGAATATACATATAAATCAACGAAAGAAATGAATGGAGAAGAAAATGACAACTTCTCCCGCAAATGAATTAGGAAATCCTGCTTACAAGGAAGGGTTGAACGGAGTTGATGGAAAAATCAACACGAAACGAATAAGCTTGATGTGGGCTTATGAAAAACATCTCAAAATTAAGAGGTGATAACCAGGCACTTACGAAAACATTTGATTGGATTGATATCAACAAGGAGACAAAAAACTTATTTCACCGGAATGATAAATGAAGGACTTGGGTCATTTATAAACACCATAATCGAAACAATCCTTAGGGAAAGTTTTTTGGTGAAGTATAACCCAATATTAACTCCAAGAGATAAAAATGAGGGGTTGAAAGGATCTCCTAAAGAGAAAGAAATGATGGTTTTAATTATCTCATTCTTGATAACTCGTGAATCATGAAACATGAAGGAATTGTCAAGAATGACATAACACCATCTAAAATATAAGTTAGAAAGAATTGCACTTGGAAAGCATGATGAAGAATGTTTGAGCTCCAACAAGAATCTTGATGAAGACTTCGAGGATGAAATAAATCTTGATGAACCACCATGAAAACTCCGGTAATAAAAGCATGAGAAGTGAAAGATGAAAAGAATAAGATTCAAGGCCTGCGATGAATTAGATGGATCTTTGAAATGATATAATTGAAATAACTTGGAGCTCCGGAAAACAAGATGAACAACTTAGAATCGAGAATATGATATGATGAACAAGCTCCAGACAAAAGAATTAAATCACCTTGAAGGAATAAGAATAAGAATTATGTCATGCATCTCCTTCACCATTTTAAATTGATGACAACCAAAGGATTAGACATACTACTTATTCTCGTTGCAAAGAATTCAGGAGAGATCTCGCACAAACTTGGGTAAATCTTCAACGAACCACCGGCAGGATTGTGAAAAGAACAAATGAATTAAAACGATAACAACGGAAGGGTAATCTTGAAAGAAGCACCGTAAAAATATGGAGACGAACGAAGAGACATCAATGAAGAATATTTGGAGGACGAAGTTGCAAAAAGAGAGCGAAGAAATATTCTGAAATGATGGCCTTCGGAGGGTCACAATGGAAAGAATTCATGAAGAATCTTGAGAGAACGGGCCAAGATTTACGAGAAACACTTCTCCGGTCTTCAAATGTTGAGAATGAAGACGAGAAATGCCATGAAGAATTTCGAGATACTCCAGACGAATGACAAGAGGAAGGTGGAGCTAAAGATGGAAATAATTGAAAACAAGCTTTGAGAAGGCATGTGACTGATGGAAATCATTCTTACGTCACACTTTGAAAAGAATTCTCCAGAAAAGAAGAGTCAGGTAAGATCCTGGAGAAAGACCTGTGGGTTAGGGCCCACTAAAGAAATCACCGTTGGAAAAGATTGCTTGAGAGATATTGCACCGGTTGAATTAAATGGCTGAATAATATAATAATCCTCAAAATAGCTTGAACGGATTAAGAATTGAATTATGAATCTTCTGAGATACCTTGAACACTCCGGATATGAACATAGAAAGAGTTGATTGAATAAGAGAGCCTTCGGATAACACAATTCAACATGGGAAAACAAAGACAACTTGGGACTAGAAAAATGGACACCGGTTGAAAAAGAATTTAACATGACCATCTTGATGATTAAGAAGGACTAGCACTCCCATAGAAATATGAGAATACCGATTAGGAAAGGTATGGAATCAACATTTGACATCGAAGCAACTCGAATACCAGAATCAAAACGAAACAAATGATAGATATGTTGCAACATACTCTTCACAACATCATTCGAACGGAGAATTGAATGAATGAATTCGGCAGGTCGTCAACTTGTCGAGAAGCCACTTGGGAGAACAAAAGGTAAATAAAAACAAGAACGAGTAGATAGAACAAATACAAGATAGAAGCTTCGTTCCACATATTTGTGTTGAAAGCTCATGGAACGTGTTACAAAAGGGTTTTGCAATCCCCGGATCAGCATAGCCAAGGACCCTTTAAGATGCAACTCCCGATCGGAACAACGCCCATGAAACCACTTCACTCAATGTAGAACCCCGAACTCCATATCATGCACTCGTTGGAAGAATGCCTAGAACTACTAGATGAACCCACCTACTAATTTCCGAAAGTTTCCAGTTATGCAATCAGGTGTTGGGGATACAGGGGAAGCACCGCACACTCAACTCTAATCCTACATCCAGTTGTATCCATCCTTCAACACATAACTAGTTGTTTCCGGAAACCGTTTACCTCGGACCTTCGAAACGCATCTACTATACAAGCTATGGCAATACTCCCGAACTACCTCCCCAGTACTGGGTGATGTCGGGGTTATCTTGCCACTAATTGCATAGGAGAGTTTTCGATGTCGGCCGTCATAAGTATTCCAGAACTGATGCGATATATTTGTGACGACAACACCTCAGAGCTCAACTCCCCGGGACACTGCCACAACCCCTAATGACAGGAGGCATCGAGAACAATGTTCTCGTCACAAAGACATCGGAACAATCCAAACAATACTCGCGTGATCCTAAAAAAAAATCTGGTGAATTTTTGAAAGTAGAAGAGACAAAAGTAATCGTCAGGAGTCCTCACCAGAGTGAAAAGAGATGAGGAGCAAAAGAAATCCTACTCTCCGATATATATATATATATATATATATATATATAGGACTCAAAACATTTCAAGTGTGTGCCTAGACTCAACCGTCAACGATTCGATCAATCAGTGGGGGCTTCTAGGTCGGAGAAGGCTCTGAATACCAACTTGTAATGCCCAGGATGGGACTATACCTCCTACGTGTCGAGGCACGACTTAAAGGTATAAGCCCATTCTGGAATGATCTCAAGTTTGGTATCTTTGCACGACTCATGTAAAAATAGGGATGAAATTGCAAAAGGAGATAGTTGGCTTACACTCGCCACTTCACACAATACATTACATAAGCATAGCAACATTCAAAACATCACAACTCGACTACGGGCAAAGATACAAAAGAAAGATACCAAAACATAAAGCCACAGGTATGAATCGCCCCTAGTAGAAACCACTACTGATCGTCGAAAACGTCACAAGCATACGGCTATGCTCTTCATCGAACTCCCAGTGAAGTACTTGAACCAGCTCCTGCATCATACTCGACTGTACCTGCATCTAGTGTTGTAGTAACTGTGAGCCACGAGGACTCAGCAATCCCATAACCATGGGTATCAAGACTAACACAGTTTTATGGGTAGGAAGAGGTAAAGTGGTGAGGTTGCAGCAGCGGCTAAGCATAATATGGTGGCTAACTTATGAGTACAAGAATAAGATGAGCATCTACGCAAACGGTCGCAACTAGTAGTGATCGCTAAAGATCCTAAACTACATACGAGTCAAACATAACCCCACCGTGTTCTCTTCTCAAAGTGAAAAGAGACAGTCACGGTTACTCACACAGTTGTGTGTTTTACTTCGGATCCCCTGTCAAGTTTTCTACAACCGGACATTAACAAATTCCAATCTGCCACATAACCGCGGGCACGGCTTTCGAAAGATCATAACCCTGCAGGGGTGTCCCAACTTAGCCCATCACAAGCTCTCACGATTAGCTGAAGTGATAAATATAATATCATCACCCCTTATCTTAGGGAAATCCGAACAGGCTCGGCATCCCGGTGCACAAGACATTTTGACAATGGTAAAACAAGTCCAACAAGACCTCCTGGCGTGCCGACACCCTGATAGTAGCCGCGCGTATCTCGTCTCAGGCCATGTCCGGATGGGTGATGCTACGGGTTATACCAGATACCTTGGGTTTCCCCAAGGCGGCCCTGCAGGACCCCCATTTGGGACCAACACCATCAGCACTGCCCCCCCAGCTATGTAGAAAGAATCCACGGGGACGCGACCCCCTATGCAATTTTAATTAATTAATTAAGTTGTTATCATGAGCAAATTAAAACCAATGTTGGGCCTTGCTGAGGAGTTTTATTCAAAGATGAACTATCAAGGGGTCCCCATATACCCATCGTGTAAGGAACGCAAAATCAAGGAACATAATGCCGGTTTATCGGCGCCTAAGGTGGCATGAGTGGAACAAAACACCGAGAAAAAGGCCAAGCCTTCCACCCATGCCCAGTATATAGGTGTGTTAATAATAATAATAGATATTGTGATATACCAACAACAAGTTCCCACCTGGAACGATCTTCATCTTCACCTGCAACTAACAACGCTATAAGAGGGGCTGAGCAAGCGGGTAACATAGCCAAACAGTGGTTTTGCTAGGAAGGTTTCAAAGGTTAGAGGTTTCATGGCAACAAGGAGAGGCTGACATAAAAGATGGGTAGCGCGACATGTAACGATAGCATCGAGACAACTAAGCATGGCAATGGTAGTAAAGGTATCCAAGGGTATGATCATCTTGCCTGGGATTCCGCAAGGGAGAAGAACAAGTCCATGAAGTAGACGGAGCAACAAAGTCGAGAGAATCCTCACAACTCCGGAACGGAACCGAAGCTATCAAGAGAAGCAACCGGAAAGAAGCAAACAACACGGTAAACACACAAGCATAAGCATGGCATACGATGCACATCCAAGTATGATGCATGTCCGGTTTAAATATGCATGGCATGGCAGAGTGCACAAACAACACTACAAGTTAAGTGGAGCTCAATATGCAACGAGTTGCATATTGACGAAACACCACATTTTATTTATTTAGTTGACTCTCGTTTATTTACAAGACAAGGTTAAATGTTTGTTAGCATGGCAAGAGGTGAAGCAAAAACAAACTACCTATTTAGGCAAGTTTAAATGAGGCCGGAAAAACAACAACAATTCCGGAAAATCCCCATGAGCATGTTTAGCAATTTTAAGCAAGCAACAATTCACACATATAATGTTGTTAACATGATGCGGATGACATGATCAAGTTTATGCAATTTTAGTAAAAGTTAACAAGAGAGGTATGAAGCACTTGTCACCGTGGTGGAAAGAAAGGGTGCCACGGCAACGATCCGAATATGATGCCACGCAACATATCGGTTCCGGTAGCTCGTTGAGAGACCGGTGCAAAAGAAAAGGTGGCGTGAGCGAGTCGAACAAGATGAAAGGTGGGGTGGTGATCCCGTCACCGAGTTCCCACGAGTCGGCGACCAAGCAACCGAGGAGCATGACAAAGACGAAACGGGCACGGTGCACACAAGGGAAACATTTCATACAACACACAAGCATTGTCCACGGTTCATCGTCTCGGGGTTATACCTTCGAAGCGTTCGTTCTCGGAGGGGTTCGAGTCGTAGTGGAAGTAGTGGTACACGGTCGTGGTACATGTTCGTAGAGGGAAGTAGTCGTTCCATTTCGGAGAGGTACTTGCCGAATCCCTCATTTCCGGGGCGACGGTAGTCGTTCACGTTGGCGACAGTAGTGAAAGTAGTCGAACTTCGTTTCGTAGATGCACTTGGCGGTTCCGACGGCTCCGAGCGTAGTGGTACTTGACGCGTTCGTCTTGTGTAGTCGTACTCATTTCTTCACCCAAGGTAGTCGTACACGTTCGTAGCGGTCTTGCCGGTCTCGGGTCGTAGTTGAACTCGGTCGTCGTGGTACTTGTCGCATCCACCAAGTGTAGTCGTTCGGGCGTCGGTCTTGCCGGTCTCGGTCTCGCGTCGAAATTGTACAAGAGCGTCGGACATCGTTGAACTTGGCGCAAAGGTCGTCGGAGACTCGTACTCATGATGGTGTAGTGGAACTTGACGCATCCGAGGTCCAAACGCAGCAACAAGAGGGCAACAAGGGCAACAGCACGGGGTGATGAGGCCACCGAGGAGGAGAGGCGCGGAGGTGCTGGAGCAGAGGCGAGGCCGCTAGAGAAACTGGCAGCGACGGCGGCGGCTCCTGGCCGCTGGAGGGAGACGGCGAGGAGGCAGGGGCGCTGCGGCGCTGGAGCAGGGCTCCTGGAGCTCCGGCACGCGGGGCGCCAGGCGCGGTGAAGAAGACGGCTTGAGGACGGGGCGTGTCGGGGCCCGGCCTTGGCGCGGAGGGGGGCCGGAGGGCCGGTGGCGCGGGGCGATGCCGAGAAGGCCGGCGGCAGCTTGGTCTAGAGGAGGCGAGGCGGAGGCAGCAGGGACGGGGTGCTGGAGGAGAGATCGATGGGGAGGCAGGGCATGACGCTCGGACTGCGAGGGAGGGCGAGGGGGACAAGCGAGGGGGATCGGGTGAGATGGAGATGAGGGTCGGGCGCACAAGAGGAGCGAGCGCTCCTGGCGGCGCAAGAGGACGAGCGATGGGAGCGACTCGGAGAGGGATCGAGCGGTCGCTAGCTAGGGTTAAGGGAGCGGGAACGGGCTGCGGCCTGATGGGCCAGCCTAGGGAGGCCGCTGATGGGCCTGGCAGCTGGAGGAGTCTGCGCTGCGGCTGGGAGCCTAGATGGCCAGGGAGGCCGGCTCTTCCCTTCTTTCTCTTTTTAGCAGAAAACAAAAAAGAGAAAGAAGAAA
Organism: Secale cereale; assembly: GCA_902687465.1. Lineage (NCBI taxonomy): Eukaryota > Viridiplantae > Streptophyta > Magnoliopsida > Poales > Poaceae > Secale > Secale cereale. Next base: position 83,404,839 of record LR738711.1, on the reverse strand, counting down.
GAAAGAGAGGAGTTAGGGAAAAAATGCACAAGAGGATATTTTTCTCGGGCTCATAACAATAAGCGCGGTCTGAGAAAAATAGAAAAGACAAGATCGAGATATAATTCAAACATATTTGAATTTAATTCAAATCGGTTTGAACTAAGACTTGATTTTTGAAGTGTCCAAAAATGTTCGAATTTTTGGAGGAACCTCGAAACAAGGGAAAAGATTTATAGACAAGGTTTGTAGGCAAGGAATAGCGAAAGAGAAGGCATGGGGAAAACATGCAAGTGTGTTATGGTGAATTCCAAACAAATGGAATAATTATTTTTAATAGCTCCATAATGCCATGAGGATATGTTATAAAGAGAAGTAATCCTTCCCTCGATTTAAATGGACCGAAGGTCCACACGATTTATTTAAGTTGAGATGCAAAAGATTAAAGACATGATGGCATGATGACATGATGCAATGCAAAATAAAATAACACAAGCACAAATGAAACACACGGGAGAACCCGGAACATCTGGAATCTTCTGGGACGTCGGTCTTCGGGCGTCACATACCGCCACTATCATATTACTTTGCTACTATACTATCTTGCTGCAGATACTAAGTTTCCAGGTGTGGCTGAATTGACAACTCGGCTGCTAATACTTAAGAGTATTCTTTGGCTCCCCTTGTGTCGAATCAACAAATTTGGGTTCAATACTTTACACTCGAATACTGTTGCGATCCCCTATACTTGTGGGTTATCACTTAGGGATGATAGACCACTCATATCAATAAGGAATTCCTTCTTTTCCGGGAGCCCATTCGGATAGAATGCCAAAGTTAAGCGTGCTCAGCTTGGAGTAGTTTCAGGATGGGTGACAGACCGGGAAGTTGCTCCCGGGTGCGCACGAGTGAGGACAAAGTGCGCAAAAAAGACTAGTATTGATATGAGGGGCTAGTCTAGATCCCGCCAGGAGTAACGACCACCGGCGGGTGTGTCCGAGGCGTTACAGTGCACCCCTGCAGGGAAGAAAACATCTATCGATAGCATGTCCTACGGTAACGGACACTTGGAGTTGTATCCCGATCGCTACAACTAGAACTGGATGCTGAGGCATGATTTGGATATGTTGCTTCAGGAGTCGAGAAAGGATCCCGGAGCGTTGAAACAACAACATAAATATGACTTATGTTATACTACTCTACTTCCCCCTCTTGCTGCAAGACGGTTGTTTCCAGAAGATGCTAGTATTCGATAGGACTAGCGTCTCCCTCTTTTATTCTGGCATTCTGCAGCTTAGTCCACAGATACTACCCTTTTCATTGATACCGATGCATATGTAGTGTAGATCCTTGCTTGCGAGTACTTTGGATGTGTACTCATGGTTGCTTTGCTCCCCATTTTCCCCCTTCTTTCTTCTTTCTAGTTGATACAACCAGATGGTGGAGTCCAGGAGCCAGATGCCACCCTTGACGACTACTACTACCCCGACGGAGCCTACTACTGCGTGGAGACAGCTGACGACCAGGAGTAGTTAGGAGGTCCCAGGCAGGAGACCTTGCCTTTTAGATCGTTGATGTTTTGTGCTAGCCTTCTTAAGTCAAACTTGTTTAACTCATGTGTGTACTCAGATATTGATGCTTCCGCTGACTCTTGTGTATTCAAGCCCTCGAGGCCCCTGACTTGTAATATAAATCTTGTATTATTTTTGATTTGTGTCTAGAGTTGTGTTGTGATATCTTCCAGTGAGTCCCTGATCTTGGTCGTACACATTTGCATGCATGATTAGTGTACGGTCAAATCGGGGGCGTCACATGAGGTGTCTCGGAATGTCTGAGACATAAAGATTGATATATTGGACGACTATATTCGGACATTGGAAGTGTTCCGGGTGTTATTGGGTAAAACCGGAGTGCCGGAGGGGGTTACCGGAACCCCCCGAGGGAGTATGGTCCATAGTGGGCCTTGAGGGAATAGAGAGAGGCATCCCATAGGGCTGGCCGCACCCTCCCCCTAGGAATCCTAGTTGGACTAGGAAAGGGGGGAGGCGCCCCTCTCCTTCCTTCTCCTCGCCTCCTTCCTTTCCTACTCCTAGTAGGAATAGGAAGGGGGATTCCTATTCCTACTAGGAGTAGGAATCCTACTCCTGGCGCGCCATACTTGGCCAGCCACACCTCCCCCCTTGTTCCTTTATATACGGGGGCAGGGGGCACCCAAAGACACACAAGAAACATTGTTCTAGCCCTGTGCGGTTCCCCCCTCCACAGAAACACACCTCAATCATATCGTTGCAGTGCTTAGGCGAAGCCCTGTGTCGGTAACTTCATCATCTCCGTCACCACACCATCGTGCTGACAAAACTCTCCCGTGAAGCTCAACTCGATCAAGAGCTCGTGGGACATCATCGAGTTGAACGTGTGCTAAATGCGGAGGTGCCGTACGTTCGGTGCTTGATCGGTTGGATCGCGAAAACGTTCGATTACATCAACCGCGTCACTAGACGCTTCCGCTTTCGGTCTACGAGGGTACGTAGACACACTCTCCCATCTCGTTGCTATGCATCTGGTGGATAGATCTTGCGTGATCGTAGGAAATTTTTGAAATACTACGTTCCCCATCAGTGGCATCATGAGCCAGGTCTATACGTAGATGATATGCATGAGTACAACACAAGTGAGTTGTGGGCGATAATAGTCATACTGCTTACCAGCATGTCATACTTTGATTTGGCGGTCTTGTTGGATGAAGCGGCCCGGACCGACATTACGCGTACGCTTATGCGAGACTGGTTCTACCGACGTGCTTCGCACACAGGTGGCTGGCGGGTGTCAGTTTCTCCAACTTTAGTTGAATCGGGTGTGGCTACGCCCGGTCCTTGTGAATGTTAAAACAACACATACTTGACGAAAAATCGTTGTGGTTTTTCTATGCGTAGGTAAGAACGGTTCATGCTAAGCCCGTAGCAGCCACGTAAAACTTGCAACAACAAAGTAGAGGACGTCTAACTTGTTTTTGCAGGGATTGTTGTGATGTGATATGATCAAGACGTGATGAGATATAAGTTGTTGTATGAGATGATCATGTTTTTTTTGAAGTTATTGACAATTGGCAAAAGCCATAAGGTTGTATCTTTGTTGCATAAGATGCAAGCACGAAATAATTACTTTACTTTATCGCTATGCGATAGCAATAGTTGCAAGAGCAATAGTTGGCGAGACGACCATGTGACGACACGTTGATGGAGATCAAGATGATGGAGATCATGGTGTCATGCCGGTAACGATAGAGATCATGACGGTACTTTGGAGATGGAGATCAAAAGCGCATGATGATCAAGGCCATATCATGTCACATATTTTGATTGCATGTGATGTTTATCCTTTATGCAACTTATTTTTTCTTAGTTTGACGGTAGCATTATAAGATGATCCCTCACTAAATTTGAAGGTATAAGTGTTCTCCCTGAGTATGCACCGTTGCGACAATTCGTCATGCCGAGACACCACGTGAATATCGGGTGTGATAAGCTCTACAATCAAATACAACGGGTGTAAGAAAGTTTTGCACATGCAGAATACTCGAGTTAAACTTGACGAGCCTAGCACGTAGAGACATGGCCTCCGAACACTGGAGACCGAAAGGTCGAGCGTGAATCATATAGTAGATATGATCAACATAAGATGTTCACCATTGAAAACTACTCCATCTCATGTGATGATCGGACATGGTTTAGTTGATTTGGATCACATGATCATTTAGATGACTAGAGGGATGTTTATCTAAGTGGGAGTACTTTAGTAATATGATTAAATTGAACTTTTAATTTACCATGAACTTAGTCCTGGTAGTATTAGCATATCTATGTTGTAGATCAATAGCTCGCATTCTAGCTCGAGTTGACAAAACCTCGGTATGATGACTACTTGATAGTTTAGTGCACCATGCTTTAAGATGTTCCAAGAGTTGAAATTAGTATTTCATACTCATGCCCGTGTTGGGAGGTATGTGACCTCTAACAGTACTTTGCCTACAAAATGGAGGAGAATAGCTCAACCAGTGAGCATGTGCTCAGATTTTCTGGGTACTACAATTGCTTGACTCAAGTGGGAGTTAATCTTCCAGATAAGATAGTAATTGAGAAATTTCTCTAGTCACTATAACCAAGTTAGGAGAACTGCGTGATGAACTATAATATGCAAGGGATGACAAAAGTAATTCCTGAGATCTTCGCGATGCTGAAATTAGCGAAGGTAGAAATCAAGAAAGAGCATCAAGTGTTGATGGTTAACAAGACCACTTGTTTCAAGTAAAGGGCAAAGGGATAGAAGGGGAACTTCAAGAAGAATGACAAGCAAGTTGTCAATCCCGTGAAGAAACCCAAAGCTAAACTCAAGCCTGAAACTAAGTGCTTCTACTGCAAAGGAAATGGTCACTGGAAGTGGAAATGCCCTAGATACTTGGTGGATAAGAAGGATGGCAAAGTGAACAAAGGTATATTTGATATACAGATTATTGATGTGTACTTTACTAGTGTTCATAGCAACCCCTGGATATTTGATGCCAGTTCAGTTGCTAAAATTAGTAACTCGAAACGAAAGTTGCAGAATGAACAAAGACTAGTTAAAGATGAAGTGACAATGTGTGTTGGAAGTGGTTCCAAGATTGATATGATCATCATCGCACACTCCCTATACTTTCGGGATTAGTGTAAAACCTAAATAAATGTTATTTGGCATTTGCGTTGAGCATGAATATGATTTGATCATGTTTGTTGCAATACGGTTATTCATTTAAAGTCATAGAATAATTGTTGTTCTGTTTACATGAATAAAACCTTCGATGGTCATACACCCAATGAAAATAGTTTGTTGGATCTCGATCATAGTAATACACATATTCATAATATTGAAGCCAAAAGATGCAAAGTTGATAATGATAGTGCAACTTATTTGAGGCATTGCCGTTTAGGTCATATTGGTGTAAAGCGCATGAAGAAACTCCATGCTGATGGGCTTTTGGAATCACTTGATTATGAATCACTTGGTGCTCGCGAACCATGCCTCATGGGCAAGATGACTAAAACTCCGTTCTTCGGAACAATAGAGCGAGCAACTGACGTGTTAGAAATCATACATACTGATGTATGCGGACCAATGAGTGTTGAGGCTCGCGGCAGGTATTGTTATTTTCTGTCCTTCACAGATGATTTGAGCAGATATGAGTATATCTACTTGATGAAGCACAAGTATGAAACATTTGAAAAGTTCAAAGAAATTTCAGAGTGAAGTAGAGAATCATCGTAACAAGAAAATGAAGTTTCTACGATCTGATCACAGAGACAAATATTTGAGTTATGAGTTTGGTCTTCATTTAAAACAATCTGAAATAGTTTCACAACTCACGCCACCTAGATCACTACAGTGTAATGGTGTGTCTGAACGTCGTAACCGCACTTTGTTAGATATGGCGTGATCTATAAAGTCTCTTGCCGATTTACCACTATCGTTTTGGGGTTATGCATTAGAGACACCTGCATTCACGTTAAATAGGGCACCATCTAAATCCGTTGAGACAACACCGTATGAACAGTGGTTTGGCAAGAAACCTAAGTTGTCGTTTCTTAAAGTTTGGGGCAGCAATGCTTATGTGAAAAAGTTTCAAGCTGATAAGCTCGAACCCAAATCGGAGAAATGTGTCTTCATAGGATACCCAAAGGAAACTGTTGGGTACACCTTCTACCACAGTTCCAAAGGCAAGATATTTGTTGCTAAAAATGGATACTTTCTAGAGAAGGAGTTTCTCTCAAAAGAAGTGAGTGGGAGGAAAGTGGAACTTAATGAGGTAATTGTACCTTCTCCTGAATTGGAATGTAGTACATCACATAAACTAGTTCTAGTGATTCCTACACCAATCAACGAGGAAGCTAATGATGATGATCATGAAACTTCAGATCAATTTACTACTAAACCTTTTAGGTCAACTAGAGTGCGTTCCACACCAGAGTGGTACGGTAACCCGGTTCTGGAAGTCATGTTACTAGACCATGATGAACCTACGAACTATGAGGAAACGATGATGAGCCCAGGTTCCGCAAAATGGCTTGAGGCCATGAAATCTGAGATGGGATCCAAGTATGAGAACAAAGTGTGGACTTTGGTTGACTTGCTCGATGATCGGCAAGCCATTGAAAATAAATGGATCTTTAAGAGGAAGACTGACGCCGATGGTAATGTTACTGTCTACAAACCTCGACTTGTTGCGAACAGTTTTCGACAAGTTCAAGGTGTTGACTACGATTAGATTTTCTCACTCGTAGCGATGCTTAAGTCTATCCGAATCATGTTAGCAATTACCGCATTTTATGAAATCTGGCAAATGGATAACAAAACTGCATTCCTTAATAGATTTATTAAAGAAGAGTTGTATATGATGCAATCAAAAGGTTTTGTCAATCCTAAAACTGCTAACAAAGTGTGCAAGCTCCATCGATCCATCTATGGACTGGTGCAAGCATCTCGGATTTGGAATATATGCTTTGATAAGGTGATCAAAGCATATGGTTTTATACAGACTAACGGTGAAGCCTGTATTTACAAGAAAGTGAGTGGGAGCACTACAACATTTTTGATAAGTATATGTGAATGATATATTGTCGATCGGAAATGATGTAGAATTTTCCGGAAAGCATAAAGGAATGTTTGAAAGGAGTTATTTCAAAGAAAGACCTCGGTGAAGCTTCTTATATATTAGGCATCAAGATCTACACAGATAGATCAAGACGCTTAATTGGAGTTTCGCAAAGCACATACCTTGATAAAGTTTTGAAGAAGTTCAAAATGGATCAGTCAAAGAAAGGGTTTTGCCTGTGTTATGTAACACCCCAAAAATTTAACCATGTTTTAACAATTAAAATTTTGCCAGGTAATTAAAATTTTGCAATTTTTGCTGGATGTTTCTTTTAATTTCAGGATCCTTCTGTTCCTGTTGTGTGGGAATTTCTACCACCAGTAAAAGCTTCCCAACTATTGTTAGACTCTCATTTTCACTCAATATAACTTTTCTGATATCAGTAGTATTAGTTATATAATTGTCTCCCTAAATATTCTCTCCCTTAAAAATTGTTTCCCTTAATTTTTAGGCCCCAAATTGAACTACAACCTTTTGATAGGTTCATCTAAATTTCCAACCAAAAATTGGAGATGTCATGTGATGTTGTTGGATCACTTTTATGCAAGAATATTTTGATTTCATTAAATAATTTGAGCTTCACACCATGATTTCCAATCTGGTCCAGTAGGCAGTTTTGCACTACAACCTCATTAATTATTTCTTAGGAGCTTCCACCAAAATTATGGGATGTTCATAGGAATATACTATTCAACTTTTTGCAAAAACCCAGAGTAGTCCTTTGAAATATTTGAGTGAAACAACCTCATTTCAATTCTGGTCCAGTTTGGTATTTTGCACTGCAACCCTAGTATATTTTGCTCCAGTGCCCTTGAGCTTCCTCCTGCTTATAACCATTCTTGCAAAACCCTTAAGCCCAGGAGAGTGGGCCCATTGGAAGAATTTTGATTCATGAAACAATGCCCTTTATTTCCTGTCCAGAACTGAAGATTTGCAAAACTTGCACTAGCAAGTTTCCGGTTTTGCCCAACTAGCTTTGCCATCATCTCATCCACCTAAAGAGACCCTGATCTGGAGATTTTGGCCACCCTAAGTGTTGCCTTTTGGCCTCTAGGATTTTGTCAAACACCTGAGGTGCATGGCCAATTTTGGCATGATCTTTACTTTGCACTGTGACCTTGCACCTACATACATGCTGGCATGTCCACTAATCTCAATTAAGCCTCTAACCTAACCCTGCTAATTCGCAGCCTTATCCAAACCCTGTGGCATGCTCTGGCATTTTGTCGAGCAGTTCACGCGCGTGCTCTGGGCGCGCCCAGAGCGCACGTTTTGCACGCGCGCGCACCGAGCCGCCGCATCCCTCTGCCGACACCCCCGCCCGTTCTGGCCGCTGCACTCGCACCGTCTGCATGCCTGCACTTCCCTCCACCGCAGAGACGACACTGGAACCCCACAGTGCCGCCGTCAGGTCGGCCACGGTAGCTAGCGGGCGGCCACTGCAGCTCCTGCCGTGGACAGCGCCGCCCAAGCGTCCAGCGCTCCCCACCTGCCCCCTGGAGCAGCGCCAGATCATCGACGAGTTCGTCCCCTAGCTCCCGTCGTCGCCACGTCGCCCTGAGCTACAGAATGGCGGTCGTCGACGATCTTATCCATGGCTGCCGCGGAACTGCCATTGCCTGCCTATTTAAGGACGCCCCGAGCCTCCCCGCAACCTCAGACAACCACTAGCTACCCCGCAGAGCGTCCCCATAGCAGCGAATTGACCAATGGAGGTTTTCTTCTCCATCTCCGGCGAGTACAGCCACCGCCGCCCTCCAGTCCAATACGTCGCAACCCGAGCCCCTTCCGCCGAGCCAGCACCACCGTTCGACTCCCTATGATCATGCGGAACCGCCCATCATCTCAAACCAGCTCGGGAACCACCGTAGGGCGAAGCCCCAATTCCACCCGAGGCCGCCATCCGCCGCGAAGCTCGTCGCCGGCGTTTTCGTCCACCTCCGTCGCCCCCTCGACCACCGCGATGACCACCCCAGTCTAACGAATCCATCCCCGCCCTCGAATGCCCTCGAGGAGCCGCCGTTCGCCGGCGTTGATTGCCGGAGCCGCGCCTCTGTTCGGCCAAAGGAAGAAGGAGGTGGGGGCGACTGGTCAAACCTAACCAGTGGCCCCCCTGGGCCCTCTATCAGCGAGACAGCGCCAGCTCACGCGTGCATAAGTGAAGGCGCAAACCCCCGAGTACGTCTCCCCACTTCGAAAGCGTATTCTAATCAAAACGTTTCCCTATTTCTGCTTTTTTCTAAAAACAGATTTGACTAAACTTTGACTGGCAATATCTTTTTAAATATTGATCCAAATGATTTGATTCTTTTTCTGTTGTTTCCCAAAATTGTCTAGTTTATTTTTATATTTATATGAAAATTTTCCAGACAACTTTTTTGGGCTGTTTTGAGTCTATGTATTGATTGCATATTATTTTGTTTAGGATTTTGAAGAGGGAGAAAACTTCCAAAAGTTTTGGAATACATTTCTCCTCCCCTCTACTTGAAGGCAAGCACTTTTGGACCCTGGTTTATTGCATACGGTTGTTGTTGACACAATTACAGCAATATGAATACTTCCATTTTTATTTTATATGTGATGATATGATCGTACCCATGAGTGCATGAGGTACACACTGGCTAAGAATGATTCGTATGCATGACGGTGATCCCCTTCGTATGCCTTCCATACCTAACGGAAGGAAGCCGTGAAAGTCGTGGTCTTGTGTAGACACGAGCTTGTCACTAACTCCCCGTCAGGACGGTGGAGTCCGGTATGGTTTGGTGAGGTAGGACGAAGGGTGATTCCGACCATTGTCGTGAAATATTTCGGTTATGGCTAACCATATGAGAAGTACTGAAACCTCCTGAGTCGACCATAGATCGAGTCTTGTTCCAGTAATCCCCATACTTGTTTTGTGCTACCACTTGTCCCTGCCACAGGTAGGGTACGATTCAGTAAGTGTCAACTCCTGTCCTAGCACACACCGTACAGTGAGGCCATGGTGGAAGATACCGGCTGCATCCGGTAGGCATGCCACCTGGTCTGGGGACATGGGTGTTTCCGGTGGGGACCGAGAGGGGGGCACCCCTTAGAGCGCGCAATAGAAATTTGATCCCATGCTACGCGAGGTTGTAGCCTCCCCACTCAAAGTTTGTTTTGACAGGTGTCATGGGTGATTCCAGACACAGGTAAAGCTAAGCTGGTGTGTGCAAGTCAGGCGGGTTTTCGAATGAAAGGCCGTAGACCGTATTAGTCCGACGGACCAAAGAAAACCGTTACTCGTGGGTAAAGAGTACACCCTCTACAGAGATACCAAACCTATTTGGATAGCCGTGTCCATGGTTAAGGACTACAGTCTGGGACAGGTCGAGTGTCGGTCTTAGTGTCGGTCTTTGGAGGAGAAACAACTTAACCGGGACCTTGACCATGATCTGTAATATGTGGTATTTACAATTATCTTTATGGACTAACCATTTGTGTCTTATGAATGAATGAGTATCCCTGGGACGGTTCTACCTCCTGGATATTCACCATGAATTATGTTTATTCCTTATAAGCCCTTTCTGTGGTGTCGCTCAGACGCCCGACTATGGCATGCTTATTATTTATTTTCCTTATAAGCCCTTTCTGTGGTGTCGCTCAGACGCCCGACTGTGGCATTCTCCTTATTTTCTTTATAAGCCCTTTCTGTGGTGTCGCTCACACACCGGACTGTGGCATTCTCGTTATTTTCTTTATAAGCCCTTTATGTGGTGTCGCTCAGACGCCCGACTGTGGCATGCTTAATATTTATTTTCCTTATAAGCCCTTTCTGTGGTGTTGCTCAGACGCCCGACTGTGGCATGCTTGTTATTTATTTTTCCTTATAAGCCCTTTATGTGGTGTCGCTCAGACGCCCGACTGTGGCATGTTTGCTATTTATTTTATTATCACCCTCTGATTGCATATGCCTTTTTATACAAATGACCTGCTTGCATTATGGACCGTCATATCAGTATTATCATCGTGATCAACATTATTCTCGAACATGTTTATATCACACCCGTGTTCAAAATGTTTGCGAGTACATTCAATGTACTCACTGGCTTGTCCCTGGCTATTGTCTTGGCCAGATTCCTTGCGCGGGAAGGAACGATGCGAGGACAGCCCCGGAACCTACACTAATGGAGATAGCAGCCTTGCGAAGATAGGAGTTAACCCAGTAGCTGTTCACGTGGGAAATGGAGTCCCATAGTCACCGATGAACCACAAACCGCTTCCGCCATCAGCCACTAGAAATCTTTTGTTGTACTCACAGGCCAGAATGGTCTTGTACTACATATCTTGTATTTTGCTTGGAGATTCTGTAACAAGTTGGTGCCTCATCAGCTAACAGTAATCCTGGGGCTGGTGAGCACAGGGTCCGCCTTTGGGAAGTTTATATCCCGAAAACCCGGTCCTGACATGTTACAAGGTATGAAGTTGAGTAAGACTCAAAAACGACCATGGCAGAAGATAGAGAAAGAATGAAAGTCATTCCCTATGCCTCAGTCATACGTTCTATAAAGTATGTCATGTTGTGTACCAAACCTATTGTGTACCTTGCCATGAGTTTGGGAAGGAGGTACAAAAATGATCTAGGAGTAGATCACTAGGCAGCGATCAAAATTATCCATAGAGGACTAAGGAAATATTTCTCAGTTATGGAGGTGATAAAGAGTTCGTCATAAAGAGTTACGTAGATGCAAACTTTGACACCGATCTGGATGACTCTGAGTCTCGATCTGGATACATATTGAAAGTGGGAGCATTTAGCTAGAGTAACTCCATGCAGAGCATTATCGACAAAGAAATTTGCAAAATACATACGGATCTGAATGTGGCAGACCCATTGACTAAACCTCTCTCACAAGAAAAACATGATCACACCTTATTACACTTTGGGTGTTAATCACATGGCGATCTGAACTAGATTATTGACTCTAGTGAACCTTTTGGGTATTGGACACATGGCGATGTGAACTATAAAGTGTTAAATCACATGAGGATGTGAACTATTGGTGTTAAATCACATGGTGATGTGAACTAGATTATTGACTCTAGTGCAAGTGGGAGACTGAAGGAAATATGCCCTAGAGGAAATAATAAAGTTATTATTTATTTCCTTATATCATGATAAATGTTTATATTCATGCTAGAATTGTATTAACCGGAAACTTAGTACATGTGTGAATACATAGACGAAACAGAGTGTCCCTAGTATGCCTCTACTAGACTAGCTCATTGATCAAATATGGTTATGTTTCCTAGCCATAGACATGAGTTGCCATTTGATCAACGGGATCACATCATTGGGAGAATGATGTGATGGACAAGACCCATCTGTTAGCTTCACAACTTGATTGTTTAGTTTTACTGCTATTGCTTTCTTCATGACTTATACATGTTCCTATGACTATGAGATTATGCAACTCCCGAATACCGGAGGAATGCTACTTCTCGAGCTTGCGTTGTATTCCCTCGAAGAGGAAAGGGCGATGCAGCACAATAGCGTAAGTATTTCCCTTAGTTTTTGAGAACCAATGTATCAATCTAGTAGGAGACCACGCACGAGTCCCTCGCACCTACACAAACAAATAAGAACTTCACAGCCAACGCGATAAGGGGTTGTCAATCCCTTTACGGTCACTTACGAAAGTGAGATCTGATAGATAGGATAGTATAATATTATTGGTATTTTTGGTATAAGAACGGAAAGTAAATAAAGCAAAGTAAAGTAGATGGAAGATTAATAGGTTGAGAATAGACCCGGGGCCATAGGTTTCACTAGTGGCTTCTCTCATGATAGCAGAATTCTATGGCGGGTGAACAAATTACTGTCGAGCAATTGATAGAAAAGCGCATAGTTATGAGAATATCTAGGCATGATCATTATATATAGGCATCACGTCCCTGACAAGTAGACCGAAACGATTCTGCATCTACTACTATTAGTCCACACATCAACCGCTATCCAGCATGCATCTAGAGTATTAAGTTCATAAGAACATAGTAATGCTTTAAGCAAGATGACATGATGTAGAGGGATAAACTCATGCAATATGATATAAACCCCATCTTTTTATCCTCGATGGCAACAATACAATACGTGCCTTGTTGCCCCTGCTGTCACTGGGAAAGGACACCGCAAGATTGAACCCGAAGCCAAGCACTTCTCCCATAGCAAGAACTATAGATCTAGTAGGCCAAACCAAACCAATAATTCGAAGAGACTTGCAAGGATATTATAATCATACATAAAATATTTTAGAAAAAAATCAAATATTGTTCATAGATAATCTTGATCATAAACCCACAATTCATCGGATCTCGACAAACACACCAAAAATATATTAAATCGAATAGATCTCCTCCAAGATCGAGGAGAACTTGGTATTGAGATCAAAAAAGAGAGAAGAAGCCATCTAGCTAATAACTATGGACGCGAAGGTCTGTGGTAAACTACTCACAACTCATTGGTGAGGCTACGGTGTTGATGTAGAAGCACTTCGTGGTAGATCCCTCCTTCGACGGAGCTCTGGAACAGGCCCCAAGATGGGATCTCATGGGAACAGAAGGTTGCAGCGGTGGAATTAGGGTTTTCTGTGTTGCCTCAATGTTTTCAGGATACAAGGATATATATAGGAGGAAGGAGGGCATCGGGGGAGCCAGAGGGGGGCCACGAGGGTGGGGGGCACGCCCTGGGGGAGGGGGCGCACCCTGGACCCTCGTGGCCACCTCTCTCGTTCCCTCGCGTGTACTCCAAGTCTTCTGGGTAGATACGGTTCCAAAAATAACTCTCCCGAAGGTTTCATTCCGTTTGAACTCCGTTTGATATTCCTTTTCTGCGAAACACTGAAATAGGCAAAAAACAGCAATTTGCACTGGGCCTTGGGTTATTAGGTTAGCCCCAAAAATAATATAAAAGTGCATAATAAAGCCCATTAAACATCCAAAACAGAATAGATAATAGCATGGAACAATCAAAATTTATAGATACGTTGGAGACGTATCAAACATCCCCAAGCTTAATTCCTGCTCGTGCTTGAGTAGGTAAATGATAAAAAACAAATTTTTTGATGTGGAATGCTAACCAACATAATTCTCGATTTAATTTCTCTTTATTGTGGCATGAATGTTCAGATCCGTCACCACGCCATCGTGCTGACGAAACTCTCCCGTGAATCTCAACCAGATCAAGAGCTCGTGGGACGTCATCGAGCTGAACGTGTGCTGAAAGCGGAGGTGCCGTACGTTCGGTGCTTCATCGGTTGGATTGCGAAGACGTTCGACTACATCAACCACGTCACTAGACGCTTCCGCTTTCGGTCTACGAGGGTACGTAGACACACTCTCCCCTCTCGTTGCTATGCATCTGGTAGATAGATCTTGCATGATTTTAGGAAATTTTTGTAATACTACGTTCCCTATCACGCGCTCCCCTAGCTTGGAGATGAAATGCCCGAGCGATGTTATGCACCCGGCTAGCTTCTGCATCTCTTTGAGGGTCTTCGGCGGATTCATCTTCTCTATGGCCTTGACCTTCTCGGGGTTAGCTTCAATTCCTCTGTGTTGTTGGGGATCGTTGCAGAAATTCAAAAAAAATTCTACGCATCACCAAGATCAATCTATGGAGTGACTAGCAACGAGAGAGGGGAGTGCATCTTCATACCTTTGAAGATCGTGATGCGGAAGCGTTGCAAGAACGCGGTTGGTGGAGTCGTACAAGAAGCGATTCAGATCACGGCCGAATCCGATCTAAGCACCGAACAACGGCGCCTCCGCGTTCAACACACGTACAACCCGGTAACGCCTCGCACGCCTTGATCAAGCAAAGAGCAAGGGAGAGGTTGGGGAAGCTCCGTCCAATAGCAGCACAATGGTGTGGTGGTGGTGGAGGAGCGTGGTTCTCCAGCAGGGCTTCGCCAAGCGCTACGAGAGACGAGGAGGAGGAGAAGCAGGGCTGCGCCAAGAGGGAGAAAGTCTCATGTGTTGAGCAGCCCCAAAACCCCCCGCTATTAATAGGGGAAGGGGAGAGGGGCCGCCCCCTCTAGATGGGATCTAGAGGGGGCGGCGGCCAGGGGGGGCTTGCCCCCCAAGGCACGGGGGGCGCCCCCCTTAAGGTTTCCCCCCAAATCCTACATGCATGGGCCCTAGGGGGGAGATGCCCAACCCACTTAGGGGCTGGTTCCTCACCATATACAGCCCATAGGGCCCTCCGGGGCAGGTGGACCCTCCCGGTGGACCCCCAAAACCCCTTCGGTGGTCCCGGTACAATACCGGCACCCCCCCTGAACCTTTCCGGCAACCATATAATGACATCCCATATAGAAATCTTCACCTCCGAACCATTCCGGAACTCCTCATGACGTCCGGGATCTCATTCGGGACTCCTAACAACATTCGGTAACCATGTACATACACTCCCTATAACCCTAGCGTCATCGAACCTTAAGTGTGTAGACCCTACGTGTTCGGGAACCATGCAGACATGACCGGCACATCTCTCCGACCAATAACCAATAGCAGGATCTGGATACCCATGTTGGCTTCCACATGTTCCGTGATAATCTCATCGGATGAACCACGTTGTTAAGGATTCAATCAATCCCGTATACAATTCCCTTTGTCTACCGGTATAGTACTTGCCCGAGATTCGATCGTCGGTATCCCGATACCTTGTTCAATCTTGTTACCGGCAAGTCTCTTTACTCGTTCCATAACACATCATATCGTGACTAACTCCTTACTCACATTGAGCTCATTACGATGATGTCTTACCAAGTGGGCCCAGAGATACCTCTCCGTCATACGGAGTGAAAAATCCCAGTCTTCATTCGTACCAGCCCAACAGATACTTTCGGGGATACCCGTAGTGCACCTTTATAGTCACCCAGTTACATTGTGATGTTTGGCACACCCAAAGCACTCCTATGGTATCCGGGAGTTGCACAATCTCTTGGTCTAAGGAAATGATACTTGACATTGGAAAAGCTTTAGCAGATGAACTACATGATCTTGTGCTATGCTTAGGATTGGGTCTTGTCCATCACATCATTCTCCTAATGATGTGATCCCATTATCAACGACATCCAATGTCCATGGTCATGAAACCGTGACCATCTATTGATCAACGAGCTAGCCAACTAGAGGCTCACTAGGGACATATTACAGTCTATGTATTCACACATGTATTACGGTTTTCGCTTAACACAATTATAGCATGAACAATAGACGATTATCATGAACAAGGAAATATAATAATAACCATTTTATTATTGCCTCTAGGGCATATTTCCAACAGTCTCCCACTTGCACTAGAGTCAACAATCTAGTTACATTGTGATGAATCGAACACCCATAGAGTTCTGGTGTTGATCATGTTTTGCTCGTGGAAGAGATTTAGTCAACGGATGTGCGAAATTCAAATCCGTGTGAACTTTACAAATATCTATGTCTCCATCTTGAATATAACCACGAATGGAGTTGAAACGGCGCTTGATGTGCTTGGTCTTCTTGTGAAACCTGGGCTCCTTGGCAATGGCAATAGCTCTAGTGTTGTCACAGAAGAGAGTCATCGGGCCCGACGCACTTGGAATAACTCCTAGGTCGGTCATGAACTCCTTCATCCAGACTCCTTCCTGAGTTGCTTCGGAAGCGTCTATGTACTCCACTTCACATGTAGATGCCACCACGACGCTTTGCTTGCAACTGCACCAGCTGACTGCCCCACCATTCAAAATATACACGTATCTGGTTTGTGACTTGGAGTCATCCGGATCTATGTCGAAGCTTGCATCGATGTAACCCTTTACGATGAGCTATTCGTCACCTCCATAAACGAGAAACATATCCTTAGTCCTTTTCAGGTACTTCAGGATGTTCTTGACCGCTATCCAGTTTTCCATTCCGGGATCACTTTGGTACCTCCCCACCAAACTTATGGAAAGATTCACATCAGGTCTGGTACACACATGGCATACATAATAGAACATATGGCTGAGGCATAGGGGATGACACTCATCTTTTCTCCATCTTCTGCCGAGGTCGGGCATTGAGTTGTGCTCAATCTCACACCTTGCAATAGAGGCAATAACCCTTTCTTGGACTGATCCATATTGAACTTCTTCAATATCTTGTCAAGGTATGTGCTTTTGAAAGACCAATGAGGCGTCTTGATCTATCATTATAGATATTGATGCCTGGTATGTAAGCAGCTTCTCCAAGGTCCTTCATTGAAAAACACTTCTTCAAGTAGGCCTTTATGCTTTCCAAAAGTTCTATATTATTTCCCATCAATAATATGTCATCCACATATAATATGAGAAATGCTAGAGAGCTCCCACTCACTTTCTTCTAAATATAGGCTTCCCCATAAGTCTGTATGAACCCAAACGCTTTGATCACTTCATCAAAACGAATGTTCCAACTCCGAGATGCTTGCACCAGCCCATAGATGGAGCGCTGGAGCGTGCATACCTTGTTAGCATTCTTAGGATCGACAAAACCTTCCGGCTACATCATATACAATTCTTCCTTAAGGAAACCGTTAAGGAATGTCGTTTTGACGTTCATTTGCCATATCTCATAATCATAGAATGCGGCAATTGCTAACATGATTTGGACGGACTTCAGCATCGCTACGGGAGAGAAAGTCTCATCGTAGTCAATTCCTTGAACTTGTCGATAACCCTTAGCGACAAGCCGAGCCTTATAGATGGTCACATTTCCATCCGCGCCAGTCTTCTTCTTGAAGATCCATTTATTTTCTATGGCTTGTCGATCATCGGGCAAGTCAACCAAAGTCCATACTTTGTTATCATACATGGAACCTATCTCGGATTTCATGGCTTCAAGCCATGTGTTGGAATCCGGCCCCGCCATCGCTTCTTCATAGTTCGAAGGTTCATCGTTGTCTAACAACATGATTTCCAGGACAGGGTTGCCGTACCACTCTGGTGCGGAACGTGTCCTCATGGACCTACGAAGTTCAGTAGTAACTTGATCCAAAGTTTCATGATCATTATCATTAACTTCCTCTCTAGTCGGTGCAGGCACCACAGAAACATCTTCCTGCGCTACGCTACTTTCCGGTTCAAGAGGGGTTACAACCACCTCATCAAGTTCTATCCTCCCACTTACTTCTTTCTAGAGAAACTCTTTCTCCAGAAAGGATCCATTTTGGCCACGAATACCTTGCCTTCGGATCTAAGGTAGAAGGTATACCCAATAGTTTCCTTAGGGTATCCTATGACGACGCATTTTTTTGATTTGGGTTCAAGCTTCTCAGGTTGAAGTTTCTTGACATAAGCATCGCATCCCCAAACGTTTAGAAACGACAACTTAGGTTTCTTCCGAAACCATAATCCATACGGTGTCGTCTCAGCGGATTTAGACGGTGCCCTATTTAAAGTGAATGCGGCAGTATCTAAAGCATAACCCCAAAATGATAGTGGTAAATCGGTAATAAACATCATAAATCGCACCATGTCCAACAGAGCACGATTACGACGTTCGGACACACCGTTATGCTGAGGTGTTCCAGGCGGCGTCAGTTGTGAAACAATTCCACATTTCCTTAGGTGTGCGTGCCAAATTCGTGACTTAAATATTCTCCTCCATGATCTGATCGGAAGTACTTTATTCTTCTGTCACGTTGATTCTCAACCTCATTCTAAAATTCCTTGAACTTTTCAAAGGTCTCAGACTTGTGTTTCATCAAGTAGACATACCCATATGGCCATATCTACTTATGTCGTCAGTGAGGGTGAGAACATAACGATAACCACCGCGAGCCTCAACGCTCATCGGACCGCACACATCCGTATGTATGATTTCCAACAAGTTGGTTGCTCGCTCCATTGTTCCGAAGAATGGTGTCTTGGTCATCTTGCCCAAGAGGCATGGTTCGCATGTGTCAAATGATTCATAATCAAGGGACTCCAAAAGTCCATCTGCATGGAGTTTATTCATGTGTTTGACACCAATATGACCAAGGCGGTAGTGCCACAAGTATGTTGGACTATCATTATCAACCTTACATCTTTTGGCAATCACACTATGAATATGTGTAACATCACGTTTGAGATTTAATAAAAATAAACCATTGACCAGCGGGGCATGACCATAAAACATTTCTCTCATATAAATAGAACAACCATTATTCTCAGATTTAAATGAGTAGCCATCTCGCATTAAACGAGATCCAGATATAATGTTCATGATCAAAGCTGGTACTAAATAACAATTATTGAAGTTTAAAACTAATCCCGAAGGTAGATGTAGAGGTAGCATACCAACGGCGATCACATCGACCTTGGAACCATTCCCGACGCGCATCGTCACCTCGTCCTTCGCTAGTCTCCGCTTATTCCGCAGCTCCCGCTTTGAGTTACAAATGTGAGCAACTGCACCGGTATCAAATACCCAGGAGCTACTACGAGCGTTGGTAAGGTACCACTACAAAAAAAGACACATTCGTGACATTTTGGGTCGAACGAAACTTTTTCTATCATACTTATGACACTTCTATGATGATAATTATGACAAAACCCCGTATCATCATAGATGTGGTGGAGCCCTACTTCTATGACAAAAAATCATGACAGAAAATGGGCTTTTCATCCTGGGCGGGCTGGAGACGCAGCTGCATGACATTCTTTGTGCCGCCCATGACAAAAAAAACCTGGTAGAAGCGAGGCCGAGAAAAATATCGGGGTGTTCCAGGTTACGGTGGGTGGTCGGGGTCGAGCGATGCGCGTTTCTTTCATACACGCACGCGCGTGGGTGCGAGGCATTGGGCTCTAACTGAACACGAGCGAGGCGTTGGGCTCTAATTGAACCCGAGTGATTGCACTGCAGGCTACGTGTTACTGAACCCGAGCAATCGATCGATGGCTATTAACTGAACCCGATCAAGCGATTCCTTCGCTACTGCTGCTAACTAAAGCAGATCGATGCTACCTCTGCATGAATAGTGAGCGTTACTAGGGGGTTGGATGAACAGTTCCCGGTGGGGATGGATGAACAGGACCCCGTGGTGTTGAACAGGACCCCGATCGATCGAGCCGGTTGGGGCTGCATGAACAGGACCCCGTGGAGGGTTGGATGAACAGGACCACCCTGTGGAGGGCTGGATGAACACTAAACGGTGGAGGGCTGGATGAAAAGTAGCGCGTGGAGGGGTGGTTGAACAGGAGCCCGTGTAGAGGGCTGGTTGAACAGTAGCCGGCGGAGTAGCGCGCGGTAGAGGCTGAACAGTCGCAGGTGGAGGCAGGAGGAGGTCGACGGTGGATGAACAGTAGCTCGTGGAGGCTGGAGGGGGTCGACGGTGGAGACGAACAGTATTCCGTGGAGTCCCGTTTTGCGGTACGCCACACCCCTCCCGATGAACATGACCTTCGTTTCGACCGTAGCGCTCCAACACAAGTCCGTTTCCTCCGTTGTGCGGTACGCCACACCCCTCCCGATGAACAAGACCCCCGTTACGACCGTAGCACTCCAACACAAGTCTATTTCCTCTGTTGTGCGGTATGACACACCCCTCCCGATCAACAGGACCCCTATTTCGACTGTAGGAGGTCCGTTTCCTCTGTTTTGCTGTACACCAGACCCCTCCCGATAAACAGGATCCCGTTTCGAACGTGGACGGTCGAACACATGGCCGTTTCCTCCGTTCAGCGGTATGCCAGGCCTTGTTTCCATCGGTTGTTCCGTCCAAGCCCTCCCGATGAACACGACGACACATTATGTTCTGACCCAGCCGGTTGGCTCCCCATGAACACGATGACGATGATGTTTCTCCGTTCCGACCCAGCCATGTACACGAGCCCTGGCTGTACGTATGCGCGAGTAGGCGTTCGAGACCCCGCCCGTATGTACGTACGTGGACGTATTTACTTTCTTGCACCCTGGCCGATGTACGTGCGTGTACATGCTACGTGTGCGCCTCTGCTACGACACGTGCGCGCCTCTACATCGACCAATATGTACATACACGTTCGTGACCAGAATGATAACGCTACGTACGCTTCGACCAGGTGGGTCCCGATTGTTGGGCACTTCCTTGCGTGCGAAGATGTAGCTGGTGGGTCCCAGCAGTCAGGGGGGCGAATCGTTTTTTTTTGCCCGAACGCACTTCCTTGCGTGCGAAAATGTAGCTGGTGGGTCCCAGCAGTCAAGGGGAAACATTTTTTTCGCGAAATACGGTGGCCCCTCCGGTGGATCCCGATGTCAGGAGGAGGAATAATTATTTTCTGCGTAATAAGGAGGCACTTCCTTGCTGCGGGTGTGGACCCAGCTGTCAGGCTCTCCACGTACAGTACTCTTCCGATGGAAGTCGTTCCTTGACCACATTCACCACGCCGCGCCGAGAGCACCAGGGCGGTGGATGACGGTGAGGCCTAAGAAGGGGACGACGCGGGGCCGGGGAAGACGCGGTAGTGGAAGCCCGCGTAGAGAGGACTACGATGGTTCACTAGTTCGGCTGCGGTGTGAGGCTGCCATTGCCGCAGGGCCTAGCCAGCGGTGGGAATAGTAGGGGGCGGTGAGGCCTCCACGGCAGCACAGCCGGCCACGATAGGCAGGAGCATGTGGCACGACCGGTGTTGCTTTGGGCGGCTGGAGCAAGAAGACCAGAGGTTGAAGAAGCACTATGGCCGTTGGATGGACATCGTACGGTCACTTGAGCTAGAATCATTCATATTGACTAAGTTGACAAAGCACTCCGTCCCCATCAACTTAGTAAGCCCACAAGTCAGCCACCCACCAAGGTGGGTCCCAACTAGTAGGGGGTATTCATTTTTTTTTGCGTAATAAGGCGGCACTTCCGGTGGGTCTGAGCTGACAGCGGGGGGATCGTTTTTTTCGTAAAATACGGTGGCCCGTCCGATGGGTCCCAACAGTCAAGGGGGAAACATTTTTTCGCAAAATACGGTGGCCCGTCCGATGGGTCCCTGCTGTCAGGTGGAGGAATAATTATTTTCCGCGTGATAAGGAGGCACTTCCTTGCGGCTGCCGTGGACCCAGCTGTCAGCCTCTCCACATACATTACTCTTCCGATGGAAGTCGTTCCTTGAACACGTTCACCACGCCGCACCAAGAGCACCAGGGCGGTGTACGACGGCGAGGCCTAGGAAGGGGATGACGCGGGGCCGGGAAAGACGCGGCAGTGGATGCCCACGCTGTTGGAAATATGCCCTAGAGGCAATAATAAAAGTATTATTATATTTCCTTGTTCACTATAATTGTCTATTATTCATGCTTGAATTGTATTGTACGGAAACAGCGATACATGTGTGAATACATAGACCACAACATGTCCCTGGTAAAGCCTCTAGTTACTAGCTCGTTGATCAACAGATGGTCACGGTTTCCTGACCATGGACATTGGATGTCATTGATGACGGGATCACATCATTAGGAGAATGATGTGATGGACAAGACCCAATCCTGAGCCTAGCACGAGATCGTTTAGTTCGTAATGCTTAAGCTTTTCTAGTGTCAAGTATTTATTCCTTAGACCATGAGGTTGTGAAACTCCCGGATACCGTAGGAATACTTTGGGTGTGCCAAACATCACAACGTAACTGGGTGACTATAAAGGTACGCAACGGGTATCTCCAAAAGTGTCTGTTGGGTTGGTACGAACTGAGACTGGGATGTTGTCACTCCGTATGACGGAGAGGTACCTCTGGGCCCTCTCGGTAAGACATCATCACAATGAGCTCAAAGTGACTAAGGAGTTAGTCACGGGATGATGGATTACGGAACGAGTAAAGAGACTTGCCATGACGAGATTGAACAAGGTATCGGGCATACCGACGATCGAATCTCGGGCAAGTACCATACCGATGGACAAAGGGAATAATATACGGGATTGAGTGAATCCTTGATACAGTGGTTCATCCGATGAGATCATCGAGGAACATGTGGGAACCAACATGGGTATCCAGATCCCACTGTTGGTTATTGACCGGAGAGTCGTCTCGGTCATGTCTGCGTGTCTCCCGAACCCGTAGGATCTACACACTTAAGGTTCGATGATGCTAGGGTTGTAGAGATACATGCACATGGAAACCCGAATGTTGTTCGGAGTCCCGGATGAGATCCCGGACGTCACGAGGAGTTCCGGAAGGGTCCGGAGGTAAATAATGATATATAGGAAGTCCAGTTTCGGCCATCGGGTGAACTCCGGGGGTCACCGGGAGTGTCCCGGTACCACCAGAGGGGTCCCGGGGGTCCACCGGGTGGGGCCACCCATCCCGGTGGGTCCCCTAGGCCGCAAAGGGGAAGGGGCCAGCCCCTGGTGGGCTGGCGCATAACATGGGCCCCCCTCCATGCGCCTAGGGTTGAAACCCTAGGGGGAGGGGGCGCCCCCTATGCCTTGGGGGGCAAGTCTACCCCCCTGGCCGCCGCCCCCCTGGAGATCTGATCTCCCAGGGCCGGCGCCCCCCCTGGCCCCTATATATAGTGGGGGGGAGAGGGCAGCCGCACCCCAAGCCTTTGGCGCCTCTCCCCCCTCCCGTCACACTTCCTCTCCTCTCGCAGGTCGCCGGCGAAGCCCTGCAGGTTTTCCTATTGCATCCACCACCACGCCGTCGTGCTGCTGGATCTCCGTCAACTTCTCCTCCCCCTTGCTGGATCAAGAAGGAGGAGACATCGCTGTACCGTACGTGTGTTGAACGCGGAGGTGCCGTCCGTTCGGCGCTGGGATCATCGGTGACGAGGATCACGAAGAGTACGACTACTTCATCCATGTTCCTTCGAACGCTTCCTCTCGCGATCTACAAAGGGTATGTAGATGCACTCCTTTATGCGTTGCTAGATGACTCCTTAGATTGATCTTGGTGAAAGCGTAGAATTTTTTTGAATTCTGCTACGTTCCCCAACAGTGGCATCTGAGCTAGATCTTTGCGTAGCATCTTGCACGAGTAGAACACAAACAAGTTGTGGGCGTTGAGTTTGCTCAATTTTCTTACCGTTACTAGTCCAATCTTGATTCGGCGGCATCGTGGGATGAAGCGGCCCGGACCGACCTTACACGTACGCTTACGTGAGACTGGTTCCACCGACAGACATGCACTAGTTGCATAAGGTGGCTAGCGGGTGTCTGTCTCTCCCACTTTAGTCGGATCGGATTAGATGAACGGGTCCTTATGAAGGGTAAATAGAAATTGACAAATCACGTTGTGGTTTTGCCGTAGGTAAGAAACGTTCTTGCTAGAAAACCTATAGAGGCCACGTAAAAACTTGCAACAACAATTGGAGGTCGTCTAACTTGTTCTTGCTGCATGTGCTATGTGATGTGGTATGGCCAAGAAGATGTGATGAATGATATATGTGATGTATGAGATTGATCATGTTCTTGTAATAGGGAATCACGACTTGCATGTCGATGAATATGACACCCGGCAGGAGCCATAGGAGTTGTCTTAATTATTGTATGACCTGCGTGTCACTGAATAACACCATGTAATTACTTTACTTTATTGCTAAACGTTAGCCATAGTAGTAGAAGTAATAGTTGGCGTGACGACTTCATGAAGACACAATGATGGAGATTATGATGATGGAGATCATGGTGTCGAGCCAATGACAAAGATGATCATGGTGCCCCGAAGATGGAGATCGAAGGAGCAAGATGATATTGGTCATATCATGTCACTTTATTTGATTGCATGTGATGTTTATCATGTTTATGCATCTTGTTTACTTAGAACGACGGTAGTAAATAAGATGATCTCTCACTAAAAATTTCAAGAATTGTGTTCCCCCTAACTGTGCACCGTTGCTAAGGATCGTTGTTCCGAAGCACCACGTGATGCTCGGGTGTGATAGGCTCTAATGTTCGCATACGACGGGTGTAAGCCAGATTTACACACGCAATACACTTAGGGTTCACTTGACGAGCCTAGCATGTACAGACATGCCCTCGGAACACGGAAGACCGAAAAGTCGAACATGAGTCGTATAGAAGATACAATCAGCATGAAGATGTTCACCGTTGATGACTAGTCCGTCTCACGTGATGATCGGACACGGGCTAGTCGATTCGGATCATGTATCACTTTGTGGGGACCCCGACTTAGAAGTCGAGATCACCGAATGCACATGTACAGTGTGAAGGAAATATGCCCTAGAGGCAATAATAAAGTTGTTATTTATATTTCCTTATATCATGATAAATGTTTATTATTCATGCTAGAATTGTATTAACCGGAAACTTAGTACATGTGTGAATACATAGACAAAACAATATGCCCCTAGCATGCCTCTACTAGACTAGCTCATTGATCAAAGATGGCTATGTTTCCTAGGCATAGACATGAGTTGTCATTTGATCAACGGGATCACATCATTAGGAGAATGATGTGATGGACAAGACCCATCTGTTAGCTTAGCACTATGATCGTTTAGTTTTACTGCTATTGCTTTCTTCATGACTTATACATGTTCCTATGACTATGAGATTATGCAACCCCCGAATACCGTAGGAACACCTTGTGTGCTATCAAACGTCACAACGTAACTGGGTGATCATAAAGATGCTCTACAGGTGTCTTTGAAAGTGTTCGTAGTGTTGGCATAGATCAAGACTAGGATTTGTCACTCCGAGTGTCCGAGAGGTATCTCTGGGCCCTCTCGGTAATGCACATCATAATAAGCCTTGCAAGCAAAAGACTAATGAGTTAGTCACGAGATGATGTATTACGGAACGAGTAAAGAGACTTGCCGGTAACGAGATTGAACTAGGTATAGAGATACCGATGATCGAATCTCGGGCAAGTAACATACCGATGACAAAAGGAACAACGTATGTTGTTATGCGGTTTGACCGATAAAGATCTTCGTAGAATATGTAGGAGCCAATATGAGCATCCAGGTTCCGCTATTGGTTATTGACCGGAGATGAGTCTCGGTCATGTCTACATAGTTCTCGAACCCGTAGGGTCCGCACGCTTAACGTTTGATGACGATCGGTATTATGAATTTATGAGTTTTGATGTACCGAAGGAGTTCGGAGTCCCGGATGAGACCGGGGACATGACGAGGAGTCTCGAAATGGTCGAGATGTAAAGATCGATATATTGGACGACTATATTCAGACATCGGAAAGGTTCCGAGTGATTCGGGTATTTTCGGAGTATATGGGCCTTATTGGGCCATACGGGAATAGAGGAAAAAGGCCAAAAGGAAGGAGGCGCGCGCCCCCCCTCTGGTCCGAATTGGACAAGGGGTGCAGCCCCTTTTTCCTTCTCCCTCTCCACCTCTTTCCTTCTCTCCTACTCCGGAAAGGAAAGGGTAATCTTACTAGGACTTGGGAGTCCTAGTAGGACTCCCCACACTTGGCGCGCCCCCTCTAGGGCCGGCCTCTCCCTTGCTCCTTTATATACGGGGGCAGGGGGCACCCTAGGACACACAAGTTTATTGTTCTAGCCGTGTGCGGTGCCCCCCTCCACAGAAACACACCTCGGTCATACCGTTGCAGTGCTTAGGCGAAGCCCTGCGCCGGTGGATACATCATATCCGTCACCACGCCGTCGTGCTGACAAAACTCTCCCGTGAAGCTCAACTGGATCAAGAGCTCGTGGGACGTCATCAAGCTGAACGTGTGCTGAACGCGGAGGTGCCGTACGTTCGGTGCTTGATCGGTTGGATCGCGAAGAAGTTCGACTACATCAACCACGTCACTTGACGCTTCCGCTTTCGGTCTACGAGGGTACGTATACACACTCTTGCCTCTCGTTGCTATGCATCTGGTAGATAGATCTTGCGTGATCGTAGGAAAATTTTAAAATACTACGTTCCCCAACAGCGGTATCAGAGCTAGGTCTATGCGTAGATGATATGCACGAGTAGAACACAATGAGTTGTGGGCGATACTAGTCATACTGCTTACCAGCATGTCATACTTTGCTTCGGCGGTATTGTGAGATGAAGTGGCCCGGACCGACATTACGCGTACGCTTACGCAAGACTGGTTTCACCGTTACGAGCACTTGTTGCTTAAAGGTGACTGGCGGGTGTCTGTCTCTCTTACTTTAGCTGAATCAAGTGTGGCTACGCCCGGTCCTTGTGAAGGTTAAAACAGCACATACTTGACGAAACATCGTTGTGGTTTTGTATGCGTAGGTAAGAACGGTTCTTGCTAAGCCCGTAGCAGCCACGTAAAACTTGCAACAACAAAGTAGAGGACGTCTAACTTGTTTTTGCAGGGCATGTTGTGATGTGATATGGTCAAGACATGATGAGTTATACGGTTTTGTATTAGATGTTCATGTTTTGTAATGTTATCGGCAACTGGCAGGAGCCATATGGTTGTCGCTTTATAGTATGAAATGCAATTGCCATGTAATTGCTTTACTTTATCACTAAGCGGTAGTGATAGTCATAGAAGCAATAGTTGGCGAGACGACAACGATGCTACGATGGAGATCAAAGGTGTCGCGCCGGTGACGAAGGTGATCATGACGGTGCTTTGGAGATGGATATCAAAAGCACAAGATGATGATGGCCATACCATGTCACATATTTTGATTGCATGTGATGTTTATATTATTATGCTTCTTATTTTGCTTAGAACGACGGTAGCATTATAAGATGATCCCTTACAAAATTTCAAGGTACAAGTGTTCTCCCTGAGTATGCACCGTTGCGAAAGTTCTTCGTGCTGAGACACCACGTGATGATCGGGTGTGATAAGCTCTACGTTCAAATACAACGGGTGTAAGCCAGTTTTGCACACGCAGAATACTCGGGTTAAACTTGACGAGCCTAGCATATGCAGATATGGCCTCGGAACACTGGAGACCGAAAGGTCGAGCATGAATCATATAGTAGATATGATCAACATAAGATGTTCACCATTGAAACTACTCCATCTCACGTGATGATCGGACATGGTCTAGTTGATTTGGATCACGTGATCATTTAGATGACTAGAGGGATGTCTATCTAAGTGGGAGTTCTTAAGTAATATGATTAAATTGAACTTTAATTTATCATGAACTTAGTTCTCATAGTATTAGCATATCTATGTTGTAGATCAATAGCTCACGATGTTGCTCCCCGTTTATTTTTATATGTTCCTAGAGAAAACTAAGTTGAAAGATGTTAGTAGCAATGATGCGGAATTGTTCCGTGATCTGAGGATTATCCTCATTGC
Organism: Secale cereale; assembly: GCA_902687465.1. NCBI lineage: Eukaryota > Viridiplantae > Streptophyta > Magnoliopsida > Poales > Poaceae > Secale > Secale cereale. The sequence continues at coordinate 83,377,006 of LR738711.1, read as the reverse complement.
TGCACAGAGAATTATGTCCTTGATGCACCGCTAGGTGACAGACCTATTGCAGGAGCAGATGTAGACGTTATGAATGTTTTGACAAAAGCTCGGTATGATGACTACTTGATAGTTTAAGTGCACCATGCTTTACGGCTTAGAACCGGGACTTAAACGTTTTGAACGCCACGGAGCATATAAGAAGTTCCGAGAGTTGAAATTAGTATTTCATACTCATGCCCTTGTCGAGAGGTATAAGACTTCTGACAGTACTTTGCCTACAAGATGGAGGAGAATAGCTCAACCAGTGAGCATGTGCTAAGATTGTCTGGGTACTACAATTACTTGAATCAAGTGGGAGTTAATCTTCCAGATAAGATAGTAATTGACAAAGTTCTCTAGTCACTATCACCAAGTTAGTAGAACTTCGTGATGAACTATAATATGCAAGGGATGACGAAAGGAACTCCCGAGCTCTTCGCGATGCAGAAGTCGGCGAAGGTAGAAATCATGAAAAAGCATCAAGTGTTGATGGTTAACAAGACCACTTGTTTCACATAAAGGGCAAGGGGATAGAAGGGGAACTTCAAGAAGAATGACAAGCAAGTTGTCACTCCCGTGAAGAAACCCAAAGCTAAAACTCAAGCCTGAAACTAAGTGCTTCTACTCCAAAGGAAATGGTCACTGGAAGTGGAACTGCCCTAGATACTTGGCGGATAAGAAGGATGGAAAAGTGAACAAAGGTATATTTTGATATACAAATTATTGATGTGTACTTTACTAGTGTTCATAGCAACCCCTGGGTATTTGATACCGGTTCAGTTGCTAAAGTTAGTAACTCGAAACGAGAGTTGCGGAATGAACAGAGACTAGTTAAAGGTGAAGTGACGATGTGTGTTGGAAGTGGTTCCAAGATTGATATGATCATCATCGCACACTCCCTATACTTTCAGGATTAGTGTAAAACCTAAATAAATGTTATTTGGCATTTGCGTTGAGCATGAATATGATTTGATCATATTTGTTGCAATACGGTTATTCATTTAAAGTCATAGAATAATTGTTATTCTTTTTACATGAATAAAACCTTCGATGGTCATACATCCAATGAAAATAGTTTGTTCGATCTCGATCGTGGTGATACACATATTCATAATATTGAAGCCAAAAGATGCAAGGTTAATAATGATAGTGCAACTTATTTGTGGCACTGCCGTTTAGATCATAATGGTGTAAAGCGCATGAAGAAACTCCATAGTGATGGACTTTTGGAATCACTTGATTATGAATCACTTGGTGCTTGCGAACCATGCCTCATGGGCATGATGACTAAAACTCCGTTCTCTGGAACAATGGAGCGAGCAACAGATTTGTTGGAGATCATACATACAGATGTATGTGGACCAATGAGTGTTGAAGCTCGCGGCGGGTATCATTATTTTCTGACCTTCACTGATGATTTGAGCAGATATGGGTATATCTACTTAATGAAGCACAAGTCTGAAACATTTGAAAAGTTCAAAGAATTTCACAGTGAAGTGGAGAATCATCATAACAAGAAAATAAGAGTTTCTACGATATGATCGTAGAGGTAAAATATTTGAGTTAGCGAGTTTGGCCTTCAGTAAAAAAAATGTGAAATAGTTTCACTACTCACGCCACCTGGAACACCACAGTGTAATGGTGTGTCCGAACGTCATAACCGTACTTTATTAGATATGGTGCGATCGATGATGTCTCTTACCGATCTACCACTATCGCTTTTGGGGTTATGCATTAGAGACAACTACATTCACGTTAAATAGGGCACCATCTAAATCCGTGGAGATGACACCGTATGAACTGTGGTTTGACGAGAAACCTAAGCTGTCATTTCTTTAAGTTTGGGACTGCGATGCTTATGTGAAAAAGTTTCAACATGATAAGCTCGAACCCAAATCGGAGAAGTAAATCTTCATAGGATACCCAAAAGAAACTGTTGGGTACACCTTCTATCACAGATCCGAAGGCAAGGTATTTGTTGCTAAGAGTGGATCCTTTCTAGAGAAGGAGTTTCTCTCGAAAGAAGTGAGTGGGAGGAAAGTAGAACTTGATGAGGTAATTGTACCTTCTCCCGAATTGGAAAGTGGAACATCACAGAAATTAGTTCCAGTGATTCCTACACCAATTAGTGAGGAAGCTAATGATGATGATCATGAAACTTCAGATCAAGTTTCTGCTGAACTTCGTAGATCAACCAGAGTTCGTTCCGCATCAGAGTGGTACGGCAACCCGGTTCTGGAAGTCATGTTACTAGACCATGATGAACCTACGAACTATGAGGAAGCGATGATGAGCCCAGATTCCGCAAAATGGCTTGAGGCCATGAAATCTGAGATGGGATCCATGTATGAGAACAAAGTGTGGACTTTGGTTGACTTTCCCAATGATAGGCAAGCCATCGAAAATAAATGGATCTTCAAGAGGAAGACTTACGCTGACGGTAATGTTACTGTTTACAAAGCTCGACTTGTTGCGAAAGTTTTTCAACAAGTTCAAGGAGTTGACTACGATGAGACTTTCTCACCCGTAGCGATGCTTAAGTCTGTCCGAATCATGTTAGCAATTGCCGCATTTTATGAAATCTGGCAAATGGATAACAAAACTGCATTCTTTAATGGATTTATTAAAGAAGACTTGTATATGATGCAACCAGAAGGTTTTGTCAATCCTAAAGGTGCTAACACAATGTGCAAGCTCCAGCGATCCATCTATGGACTGGTGCAAGCATCTCGGAGTTGGAATATACGCTTTGATAAGTTGATCAAAGCATATAGATTTATACAGACTTGCGGTGAAACCTGTATTTACAAGAAGTGAGTGGGAGCACTACAACCTTTCTGATAAGTATATGTGAATGACATATTGTCGATCGGAAATGATGTAGAATTTTCTGGAAAGAATAAAGGAGTATTTGAAAGGAGTTTTTCAAGGAAAGACCTTGGTGAAGCTGCTTACATATTGGGCATCAAGATCTATAGAGATAGATCAAGACGCTTGATAAGACTTTCGATGAGTACATACCTTGATAATATTTTGAAGTAGTTCAAAATGGATCAGTCAAAGAAGGGTTCTTGCCTGACTGGTAAGGTGTGAAGTTGAGTAAGACTCAAAGCCTGACCACGGCAGAAAAATATAGAGAGAATGAAAGTCATTCCCTATGCCTCAGCCATAGGTTCTATAAAGTATGCCATGCTGTGTACCAAACATGTTGTGTAACTTGCCATGAGTTTGACAAGGAGGTACAATAGTGATCTAGGAGAAGATCACTGGACAGCGGTCAAAATTATCCTTAGTAACTAGTTGACTAAGGAAATGTTTCTCGATTATGGAGGTGATAAAGAGTTCGTCGTAAAGGGTTACGCCGATGCAAGCTTTGACACTAAATTCAGATGACTCTAAGTATCAATCTGGATGCGTATTGAAAGTGGGAGCAATTAGCTAGAGTAGCTCCATGCAGAGCATTGTAGACATAGAAATTTGCGAAATACATACGGATCTGAATGTGACAGACCCGTTGACTAAACTTCGCTCACAAGCAAAACATGATCACACCTTATTGACTCTAGTAAACCCTTTGGGTGTTGGTCACATGGCGATGTGAACTATGGGTGTTATTCACATAACGATGTGAACTATCGGTATTAAATCACATGGCGATGTGAGCTAGATTATTGACTCTAGTGCAAGTGGGAGACTGAAGGAAATATGCCCTAGAGGCAATAATAAATTTGTTATTTATATTTCCTTATATCATGATAAATGTTTATTATTCATGCTAGAATTGTATTAACCGGAAACTTAGTACATGTGTGAATACATAGACAAAACAGTATGTCCCTAGCATGCCTCTACTAGACTAGCTCATTGATCAAAGATGGCTATGTTTCCTAGCCATAGACATGAGTTGTCATTTGATCAACGGGATCACATCATTAGGAGAATGATGTGATGGACAAGACCCATCTGTTAGCTTAGCACTATGATCGTTTAGTTTTACTGCTATTGCTTTCTTCATGACTTATACATGTTCCTATGACTATGAGATTATGCAACTCCCGAATACCGTAGGAACACCTGGTGTGCTATCAAACGTCACAACGTAACTGGGTGATCATAAAGATGCTCTACAGGTGTCTTTGAAAGTGTTCGTGGTGTTGGCATAGATCAAGACTAGGATTTGTCACTCCGAGTGTCGGGGAGGTATCTCTGGGCCCTCTCGGTAATGCACATCATAATAAGCCTTGCAAGCAAAAGACTAATGAGTTAGTCACGAGATGATGTATTACGGAACGAGTAAAGAGACTTGCCGGTAACGAGATTGAACTAGGTATAGAGATACCTACGATCGAATCTCGGGCAAGTAACATAGCGATGACAAAAGGAACAACATATGTTGTTATGCGGTTTGGCCGATAAAGATCTTCGTAGAATATGTAGGAGCCAATATGAGCATCCAGGTTCCGCTATTGGTTATTGACCGGAGATGAGTCTCGGTCATGTCTACATAGTTCTCGAACCCGTAGGGTCCGCACGCTTAACGTTCGATGACGATCGGTATTATGAGTTTATGAGTTTTGATGTACCGAAGGAGTTCGGAGTCCCGGATGAGACCGGGGACATGACGAGGAGTCTCGAAATGGTCGAGACGTAAAGATCGATATATTGGACGACTATATTCGGACATCGGAAAGGTTCCGAGTGATTCGGGTATTTTCGGAGTATATGGGCCTTATTGGGCCATACGGGAATAGAGGAGAAAGGCCAAAAGGAAGGAGGCGCGCGCCCCCCTCTGGTCCGAATTGGACAAGGGGTCCAGCCCCTTTTTCCTTCTCCCTCTCCACCTCTTTCCTTCTCTCCTACTCCGGAAAGGAAAGGGGAATCCTACTAGGACTTGGGAGTCCTAGTAGGACTCCCCACACTTGGCGAGCCCCCTCTAGGGCCGGCCTCTTCCTTGCTCCTTTATATACGGGGGCAGGGGGCACCCTAGGACACACAAGTTGAATTGTTCTAGCCGTGTGCGGTGCCCCCCTCCACAGAAACACACCTCCGTCATACCGTTGCAGTGCTTAGGCGAAGCCCTACGCCGGTGGATACATCATATCCGTCACCACGCCGTCGTGCTGACGAAACTCTCCCGTGAAGCTCAACTGGATCAAGAGCTCGTGGGACGTCATCAAGCTGAACGTGTGCTGAACGTGGAGGTGCCGTACGTTCGGTGCTTGATCGGTTGGATCGCGAAGAAGTTCGACTACATCAACCGCGTCACTTGACGCTTCCGCTTTCGGTCTATGAGGGTACGTAGACACACTTTTGCCTCTCGTTGCTATGCATCTGGTAGATAGATCTTGCGTGATCGTAGGAAAATTTTAAAATACTACGTTCCCCAACACAGTGATCCCAGAGATCAATGGTCACTGAACACACAGAAGCTGAATAACAAGAGTCTTACATCCATACATATCGTCTTACATAAATTAAGGCCATTATGGCCAAGTCTTACATAGATAAAGCCTCAAGGGCAGAATAGCAAATAACTCAAATAGCGGAAGTCTCGATGGTAAGTAGAACCCATGCCATCTGCCTTAACCCTATAGGCATTCTGACTGGGACAGCGTCCTAGTTCACATTATCGTCTCCAAAGAACTCTTCATCGTATTCCTGTTCCTCCATGCCTGGCCAATTAAATAACCAGTGGCAAGCCAATGAGTACTTCTAATGTACTCGCAAGCAACCCATGATGTGGTTTAAAGTAACAGTGCAATTGAACAATAATGAGCAATCTAGCAAAGGGCTAGAATAAATATTTTTCCCATCAAGTTATGCATCAATAAACTCGCGTAACCTCGAAGGCAGGTTACCGATATCAACATGACTATGATTCAACTCCTCGAGTCAAGTCACCACCTTGACTCTCATACACACACATGGTTTCACAAACATTGGACGTAGCCCAAGAGCGGTTACCCAACTGTCCATGACCGTGGACACGGCTATTCGAATAGTTTTACACTCTGCAGAGGTTGTACACTTTACCCACAAGATCCGGGAAGCTTTCATGTCATCCACGATCCCGCAGTACCTCAAGTACTCGGGGGAAGCACCCGGTCATTATCTTTCCTTAGACGACACTAACATAGAGTCCACTCGTTGGTACACGGCCCTCGAGTACAAACAATAGATCACGTGACTTGCCCTAATTTCAATGTCACGCGTACCCGAAGGGACCAACGGTGTGTCCGGTGCCCTGTGAAAACAGTCATGGTCGTCTATCCAAGCACGACCCCGTCCTGGAAAGACCTCAAGTCTTCCCATCACTAGTAATGCGGGCACCATGCTAGTATCGGCCTAAGTAATCAATAACGCCCCGTCCCATAAGGGGTAGAGTGGTTGCACATGTGTAGTTGGAATAACGGTCGCAACTTAAACCAATCTGTTTGAAAATCACACACTTGTCTCGGTACACCACTTCGTCATCAAGTGGTTACCCAACTCATCATCTCCCTCGGGCATGAATGGCACCCGACGGGGTTTTATGCAAGATTTCAACCACGAAGGTTCATGTCACACATGCATCACTATTCATTACTACTAACCATATGCATTGCATCTAGCACATGGCAAGATCAAGAGTAAAGCATGCATCATGTGGTGGTTTCAACTAGGTCACCACCGTTATAATCATGCATCGGAAACAAACGGGTTCCGAAGAACAAGTGTATCATGGTCAAAGGGCTGCTTGCCTGGATTGGCTTGGTCTTCAAAGTCTTCAAACCCTTCTCCTTCTCCTTCTTCAGCAACTTCGTCAAATACGGTATCTATACGCCGCATAATAACAACGGAAAAATAAGACCACAAATAAAACAGAAAAATCAAAGTGCTCAGAAAAATGTCAACTTATTTTTGTTAAATACTAGAGGGATTTCTAAGATGGAGAAAATTATTAGTTGGAGTTTTGGAGTAACATAATGGAATCTAGGGATTTTAGAACAGGAGTTTTACTGCTCAAATTTGAATTTAAATTTGAACAGAACAGAAAAGTTTCATGGATATGTGTGAAAGTGACACCATTAAATAGGTTGGAATATTACAAGATTTTAGGAGTTGGAATCATTTCATTTGGACCAATATTCTTTTCTGTAAAAATGTTTGAAATAATTACAGAAAAGAAAAGAAGAAAATGCCCTGTGCAACTGGGCCAGAGGGGCCACAGTGCACGGCCCAGGGCATCCAGCCCGGCCGCTCGGGCGCCAGCGCGCGCACGTCAGGTTTTCAAACCTGACGGGCAGGGCCCGGCGGTCAGTGGCAGTGAGGGGAGGGAGAGAGGGGTGAGGATGACAGGCGGGGCCCGCCTGTCAGCTCCAACCTCACGGCCACGGCGATGGCGAGCTCACCGGCGTTGATTCCGGCCACGGCGACGGCAACGAAGGGCAGGAACGGACTCAACGTCGAGTTGCGGAGGTAGTAGTGGTGGTGCGGCACGCCGGGGAGGTCGGGTTCGTCGGTGGCGAGGTGGGACGGCGGAGGAGCTTCGGGTGGTCGTCGCTCCGGCCGATTCCGACTGCCACAGAGAGGGGAAAGTGAGGGGAAAGGACCAGTGGTGTGTGGTGGTTCCAAATCGGGCAAAAGGAAGGGCGGAGGAGGCCCGTACTGCGAGATCGCCGGCGGCCCGACGGCGCGGAGCTCCGGTCGATCCCGAGCACTGAAGCTCTCTGGGGAAGAACAAGTAGTGCTAGGGGGTTTCTGGGGATGAGGAGAAGCTGTTGGTGCTGAGAGGAGGGCTTGGTGGGTCCTATTTATAGGGGAACGGCGGGGTCCCGTGGACCTGTGCGCCGGCGAGCTCCCGCTCGACGCTACAGCGCACGAGAGGCGACGGGAGCGAGTCTACGGCATTGCTGGACGAGCCCTACGTCCATTTGAGGAGAGAGGAGGGGCGGGGAGGCTTCCGGACCGTGTGCGCGTGCGAGCACGAGGAGTGGGCGTCACGGGCGGCCGGTGCGCGTGTGGCGACGGCCACTGGAGGGGGCAGGAGGAGGGGGACAGCACCGGTGGAGGCTGCGGACGTCGAGGCGTGTCGGGAGGCGCGAGGGGAGAGCTCGAGGCTGTCGGGGGCAGGCGATTGGGCGAAGCTACAGTGCGTGGGCGCACTGTAGCGCACTCTGGAGCGCCCTTATCGCATGCCACAGCATGCCATTGACCTTCTGGACGCGTCCACCGTGTCTGGGGGGTCCAGGGTGATGCAAGCACTACGGCTGAAGCTTTGGATGCTCTGGAGATGCTGTGAGAGAGAAGAGAGGCTGGTGACTTGGTAAGAAATGGCTGTCCAGCAGGGTGAACTAGGGTTTTTACCCCTCAATCATGGAGCTGGAGACATGGGAGAGTCACTGGAGGTGGCTAGTAACTAGATGAACGTGTGGTAGAAAGTTGAGGCCAAGGTAAAAGGTAAAAGTGATCAAGAGGAGGGTTTTAGTAAAAAGCCAGAAGGTGTTTGATCAGTGTTTGGTCAAGCAAATGATCTCCACTTGCCATGACACTTAACAGGATTGAATGACATGTGAAAATAGGGTACTTCACCAAATTTGGGCTCATTTGAAGAAACTAGCCAATGTAACTTTGGTGAACCCTAGAAAACAACAGAAATGGCTTCATCTTGTTTGAGTCAAGCTAATCATCTCCCCTTGATGCACCACTTGGTGTAGTTTCATCATTTGGGGTATTGATCATGCCCACAAAGTTTGAAGCACCAGATAAAAAGTTGGTAATGTAAAGTTGTTCAAATTTGCATTTGAACAGAAAGGGTTTTGGGGTATTCTGATCAAGTTGCCCTACTCCAAATCTGATGCCATTTGGTCTAGATGCCTTATTAGGCCATTCTAGCATGTGCACCAAATTTGAGAGCATTTGGACAAGTTTGGCAATGTAGAGTTGCTGAAACTTCAAATATGGATAGAATGGTTATGAAAGGTTTTGAGGATGTTTTCTTGCTTCCCAAGGCATGGGACTTGGCAAGATCATCAAATATGTCATATATGACATGTTAGAATTTCCCTAGAATTTTAAGAGAATATTCCCTTTGTAAATATTTCAAAAGCTTGAAATATCCAGAAAGGGTTTTAGAGGGATTAGCCCATTATTTTGAACATGACCAAGTGTTGAAACTCTTATATATGGACAATATATGTCCTCTGAGTCTCCCTGAATTTTGGCAAATATTTTTGAAATACTTAAATAATTTTTCCCTATTAAAGACCATTTCTGGCCTTAAGAAAAAGCTTTTAATAAAATAGGAAAATAACTTTTAAAATTATACTTTTGTGGTTTCTGGGAGTCCTATGACTACTAGGTCTCAAATGTACCTTTTGAAATAATTTTATCTCCCTAAATCAAGTACTTGCAGTGCAAACCTCAATTCAGGGCTTTTAGGAATACTAAATTTATAAAAATGTATTTTGGCCAAATTAATTTTGTAAGAAAATTCTATACTGTTATATAACACTTGGCATGGTCATTGGGCAGAAGTTTTGGGTATGGAGATAAATTCTACAGGAGGTAATAGTTGACTTTATTGAGCACAAGAAAAAGCACATGAAGAAAAACTCAACTCCAAATAAAAGCCAAATGATGCCAAAAAAAATTGTTGGTCCAAATTTTCATGCTTCATTGATGCAAATAACATGTTACAAAATGCAGGGTGTGACAGACCTACCCCCCTTACAAGAATCTCGTCCCCGAGATTCCTAAACTAGGTCTTAAAAGAGATCGGGAAACTCGGATCTAAGATAGTCTTCACATTCCCAGGTTGCTTCTGCTTCGGTGTGGTTGCTCCACTGGACCTTGAAATACTTGATGGTACGGCTTCTCGTCCGACGTTCTGCTTCATCCAGAATTCGAATGGGCTTCTTGTAGAATCAGGTTCTTCAGCTCTGTGTTGTTTGGTACGCAGATGCGGCCTTTGTACCAAACAATCCCGTGCTCGTCTTCACAGAATCCTGGAGCCTTTCCTAGCTTCATCTTCTTCTTGATGCCTTCAATGCTTGCGTGTCCATCTTGTGCCTTCTTGACTTCGTCCATCAGGGTCGGTCTGACTTCCAAATGATCCAGAAATCCAGGGGTGACCAATTCCGAACTGAATTGTTCGAGTTCCTTAAACAAGGCTGGCTGCCTTTCTTGAATAATGGCATTCAAGGAGCAAGCCTTCCTGCTTAAGGCATCGGCCACCACGTTAGCCTTCCCGGGGTGATATTGAACACTGAGGTCATAGTCTTTGATGAGTTCCAACCATCTTCGCTGCCTCATGTTCAATTCCTTTTGGGTGAAAATGTACTTCAGACTTTTGTGGTCTGTGTATATCTCACACCGTTTCCCTAGGAGGTAATGCCGCCATGTCTTCAAAGCATGAACCACTACTGCTAACTCAAGATCGTGAGTAGCGTAGTTCTCTTCATGAGGTCGTAGCTGCCTGGAGAGGTATGCTATGACTCGGCCTTCTTGCATCAGAACGCTTCCCAATCCGGTTCGAGAGGCATCACAATATATCACGAACTCCTTGTGAATATCAGGTGTTGCCAGAACTGGGGCGGTGGTCAATCTCTTCTTGAGCTCTTGGAAGCTCTCTTCGCATTTTGGCGTCCACTCGAACTTCTTGTCCTTCTTGAGGAGCTGAGTCATTGGCCAGGCAATGCTAGAGAATCCTTCCACGAATTTGCGGTAATAGCCCGCAAGTCCGAGGAAGCTTCTGACTTCCTTGACGGTCGTTGGAGATTGCCATTGGGTCACAACTTCGATCTTCGCGGGATCAACTGATAATCCTTCTTCGGTCAAGACGTGACCTAAGAATCCAACTTTATGCAACCAGAACTCACACTTGCTGAATTTGGCATATAGTTGGTGCTCCCAAAGCTTATCTAGGACCATCCTCAGATGTTGCTCGTGCTCTTCCTCCGACTTCGAGAAGACAAGAATGTCATCGATGAAGACAACAACGAACTTGTCCAAATATTCCATGAACACTTTATTCATGAGATACATGAAGTAAGCTAGGGCATTGGTTAACCCAAAGGACATGACCATGCACTCGTACATGCCATATCTGGTTACGAATGCCGTTTTCGGAATATCTTGGGGTCTGATCTTCAGTTGGTAGTACCCAGATCTGAGGTCGATCTTGGAGAACACCTTCGCTCTGCTGAGCTGATCAAACAGATCTTCGATCTTGGGAAGTGGATATTTGTTCTTGATTGTGACTTCATTGAGGGAACGATAGTCGATGCATAAGCGGATGGTACCGTCCCTCTTTGCCACAAACAGAACAGGAGATCCCCAAGGGGAGGCACTTGGGCGGATAAATCCCTTTCTCAGCTGCTCTTCCAGTTGCTTCTTCAACTCGGCTAATTCTTCCGTCCCCATTCTATAAGGCTTCTTATAGATGGGTCCTGCTCCGGGCACGAGCTCGATGATGAACTCAATGTCACGGTCAGGGGGCATTCCCGGTAGTTCATCCGGAAAGACATCAGGATACTCACATACCACCGGTACTTGCTCTAGCCCAACTTCAGACAGACAGTTGACTTGAATGGCTTGAGCGGAAGAGGAGTTGGGAGCAAACTTGACTTCTACTCCTTGGTCATTGGTCACAGTGACTGTCCGATTGGCACAGTCTAACAAGCCTTGGTGCTTACTGAGCCAATCCATCCCTAAGATCACATCCAAGCCTTGCGATCTCAGGATGATAAGGTCTGCTAGGAAGTCTACACCGTTAATGGTAATACTAACTCCTTTACAGCCTATTTTGGCTCTCATCTCTGCTCCAGGGGTTTGTACCACCATAGGTTTATTCAGGGGTGTGGGGGTCATGCCACTTTTTAATGCAAATCTTTGAGTGACAAATGAATGCGTTGCCCCAGAATCAAACAAGGCAGTTGCAGGTGCTGAGTTGACAAGGAACGTACCCAGCACGACGTCCGGGTCTTCCTGGGCTTCTTCAGCAGTGACGTGATTCACACGCCCCTTCCCATGGTTAGGCGGGTTGCGAGGAGCTGGGTTCCTTGGTGGCATCCCACGGCCTTGTCCTTGGTTCTGCGCATTGGGGCGCGGGGCATCAGGCTTCTTGTTGGGGCACACCCTTGAGATGTGTCCTGACTGACCACATCCAAAGCAAGTGACTTGGTTTGGATTATTGATCTTGTTGCCACCACTGGTATTGGGGTTGAAGACTGGCCTTTGGTTGGCATATTGCTGAGGCTAAAAGTTGGTACGAGGTGCTGGAGCTCTTGGTTGCTGATAGGTTGGCTTGGCCGGGGCTGACTGCCACGGACGAGGCTTCTGGTTGCTGGAACTTCCCTTGCTGACCATCTTGCGCTTGCGAGTGTCTTCCAAAGCACGCCGCTTGTCTTCAAGCATAAGTGCCTTGTTCACCAGGTCAGGGAAGGTTGGGCAGTCGCACACGACAAGCGAATACTGCAGAGTCTGATTGAGGCCTTCCATGAAGCGCTCCCTTTTTGCAGCATCAGTGCTGACATCTTCAGGGGCATACCTTGACAGAACACTGAACTTCTGCATGTACTCCTTGACAGTGCCACTTCCTTGCTTCAGGGCTCGGAACTCACGCTTTTTGATAGCCATGATTCCGGAAGGAATGTGGGCTTTGCGGAATTCTGCCTTGAAGTTGACCCAAGTGATGTCTTGTTCAGCATGCATGACCTTGAATCCATCCCACCAAGCTCTAGCAGTCCCCCCGAGGCAGTGGGCTGCATAAGCCACCTTCTCGCGGTCTTCGGTGCATCCGACTAGTTCCAGTATATCCTCAATGGAGCGGACCCAGTCGTCTGCATCCAGGGGTTCAGCAGTCTCGATGAAAGTTGGCGGTGCATGCTTCTTGAACTCTGCCAACGTGGAACGTCCATTGCCATTCCCCGCCGGCTGGCGGTTGTTGGTGACAGCTTGAGCAATCAACTGAAGGGCTGCAGTGTTGGCTTGGCGTTCCTCTCGGAAGGCTTGGAGAAGCTAAGCCATGTCCATGTTCGGAGGAGGTGGTGGTGGTGGAGCTTGGTCGTTGGTTTGGTCGCGGCCTGCCTCTGACTGAGCGGATGCTCTGGCTTCAGGCTGCTGGGTAGAGGTACCAGTACGAGTTACAACAGGCATCCTGTTGGAGCGGTAAAAGGTCTCATGACTTGAAAGAGGGAAAGCAAGATAGATGGGTGCCTAGTAAGGGGGTGGGTGTGACACTAATTAAATCATGCAAAAGGCCGAAAGGCCAGACACATTCATTATAAATCCAAATGGGTGATGCAGTCTTTTACATGTTCCCGAAGGAAGAATACGACATACATTCAAACACAACAAAAACAAACACTAGATGGTTTCATATGAACCATACAAGGACTCGACTGCGCATAGGGGTTACACGAAATATCCTACCGTAGGGGTCACAACTGGCATATCCGAGTAGCGAATAATGCCTAAGCGGCGGAATGCTCGGTCGCGTATTCCGGCTCTTCAGGGTCTTCCTCCTTGTCTTCATCTGTCTGGGCCCCCTTGTCACTTGAGGGTGTGGGGGAGTGGAGGAGTTGGATACAACGGTGCTTTGTCGGTGGTGCAGGGAAAAGCTTGCGATATTCCCTTGCCGTCATCCGGCGTCGCCGAGGTGGTTCTTCGTTCTTGGAAGATACATCCTCGGAGGGCCTTCCGCCTCGGTATGCGATAGCGGATTGTCCAGAAGGTGCTCCTTCCTTCTTGATCCTATTTGTCTTCTCTTGAGCTCGACGAAGAAGTGCATTGGTCTTGTGAAGTTCTTCTCGAAGCTTCATTGATTCCGAGGCCAAGACTTGTGCCAAGCTGTCGGCACATAGACTAAAGTAGGTCTGGAACCAAAGCGAGAGTCCTTCCTTCAGTGGAGGGGCTAGTGTGCTGCTTTCATTTTCACCTTCCTTCCGGTAAGGTAAGAAGTGGGTTGTCATCTTGACTGCCATCTCCGGAAGAAGCTCGCGGAGACGGGTTAGTGCCTTGAGTGCAGCAGCTTCCACAGCGAGTGGTAGTGTTGCCATCTGGGGTCCCTCGAAGAACCAACTTGTGGGAGGATCGTTCGCCTTCACGATCACTTCCACATGGTACTCCACCTCAGTGTCGCTAACCCAATTCTCAAGGTAGGTGAGGATGGGCTCTCGGTTGAACTGACACTCCTGGAGGCTATCCTCGAGAAGCAAGGGAAACCCAGTGGTCAGGTGCTCCTCGGGTACAGCGGCCATCTAGAAAGGTAGAATAGGAGGGGTTAATAAGCTGATGAAATCTCAGGTTTAGAAAGGGAGAGAGGTTCAGAAGGTTTTTGAAAAGGGGTCTCAACTAACTAACGCCCATGCTAACTAAGGCTTCCTACAGTCAGGATGGCTCTGATACCAGCTCTGTGGGGACCCCGACTTAGAAGTCGAGATCACCGAATGCACGTGTACAGTGATCCCAGAGATCAATGCTCACTGAACACACAGAAGCTGAATAACAAGAGTCTTACATCCATACATATCGTCTTACATAAATTAAGGCCATTATGGCCAAGTCTTACATAGATAAAGCCTCAAGGGCTGAATAGCAAATAACTCAAATAGCGGAAGTCTTCGATGGTAAGTAGAACCCATGCCATCTGCCTTAACCCTACAGGCATTCTGACTGGGATAGCGTCCTAGTTCGCATGTTCGTCTCCAAAGAACTCTTCATCGTATTCCTGTTCCTCCATGCCTGGCCAATTAAATAACGAGTGGCAAGCCAATGAGTACTTTGAATGTACTCGCAAGCAACCCATGATGTGGTTTAAAGTAACAGTGCAATTGAACAATAATGAGCAATCTAGCAAAGGGCTAGAATAAATATTTTTCCCATCAAGTTATGCATCAATAAACTCGCGTAACCTCGAAGGCAGGTTACCGATATCAACATGACTATGATACAACTCCTCGAGTCAAGTCACCACCTTGACTCTCATACACACACATGGTTTCACAAACATTGGACGTAGCCCAAGAGCGGTTACCCAACTGTCCATGACCGTGGACACGGCTATTCGAATAGTTTTACACTCTGCAGAGGTTGTACACTTTACCCACAAGATCCGGGAAGCTTTCGTGTCATCCACGATCCCGCAGTACCTCAAGTACTCGGGGGAAGCACCCGGTCATTATCTTTCCTTAGACGACACTAACATAGAGTCCACTCGTAGGTACACGGCCCTCGAGTACAAACAATAGATCACGGGACTTGCCCTAATTTCAATGTCACGCGTACCCGAAGGGACCAACGGTGTGTCCGGTGCCCTGTGAAAACAGTCATGGTCGTCTATCCAAGCACGACCCCGTCCCGGAAAGACCTCAAGTCTTCCTGTCGTGGAATTAACACGGCAGATGTCCGGTTTAACGGACTTGATGATGGAACCATCGCACGGGTTAGCTTGAAAGGGTTCATGGCGCACAAAGGACACAAAGGGTTTTATACTAGTTCGGCCCCTCCGAGAAGGTAAAAGCCTACGTCTAGTTGGTTTGGTATTATTCGGGCGTCGGATTACAGGGAGCGGAATCGCTTGCCTGTGTCTCCACGGATTGATTGTTGCTTGTCCTTGAACCGGTGCCGGGTCGTCCCTTTATATAGAGGTGACGCCTGGTCCGGTTTACAGAGTCCCGAGGCCGGCTCATAATCGTGTCCGCCTCGGTCTCTGCTCTTCCTTTCTTATTTCTCAAGTTACATCTCTCTGACGGTTGATAAACCGTATTTCTATACATGGGCCCTGAAATCTTATGGGCCGTGATCTCTACTACTAATAAATCAAGTACAATATAGTTAAACCGGTTTACAATATCCGGTTTATACCTATTAACCATATCCCTGACATTAGGCCCCAGAATGATTTGAACTTTGTTCATATCAGTCTCCATCGTCTTCTGCAACTTCTCTTTTGTCTTCATTTTTTCTTGTAAACCGGCTCTGACGTCATCTTCCAAAATCATTAAAGTCTGACAATGACATCAGCTCCGCATTTATCGCCGCGAGCTGTACTGTAGCTTGTTTTTAATGGTTATCCCGAGAATCGAGGCGTTCAACGGATCTTTATCCGATTTTTCTACCTTGATTACCGCACCTGTCGTTTCATATCTGCCTCTATGTCTATAAATAGTGCCGCCCCTCCTCATTCTTCCTTCTCGCTTCTTCTTCCTCCTTCCGCTTTCTGACCCGCAAATCTCCATTGCTGCTCGAGCTCAAGAACGCACCGACGACCGCAGGATCTTCAGCCTTCGACCGGCCGCTGCATCAACCTGAGCCTTGACCAGATTTTCTCCGCCGCCGATTCTCACCGTCCCTGGTATGTTCATTCACTTCTCTGTAGATCTGTGTTCACCATTGTTTCGCCCGTGTTCTTCCGCCATTAGGGCTGTCGATGAAGCTCTTGTCCCTTCGTAGATCATAAAAACCTTATAATCCTTAGGCCTTAATCTGTAGGTCTCTCACTCATCACCAGATTAGATCTCACTATAATAACCATGTAGTTTTATCCATCCCGCCATTAGAGCTTCTGCTTTTTAGAACTCCGCCATTAGAGCTCCACCAGTAGAACTTTCTGTACTAGTTCCGCATATTCAGCTGTTACACTTTGCCCCTTCAATCTTGTTGTTTTTACTTCCGCCGTTTGCCTGCTTTAGATCTCCTTTTTATGCATCTCCTATGAGCTCATCTGCCCTAAATTGGACCTCTGTAGATTTTCCATGCAATTTTCGTTTCTTTATCTCCGCATGCTCAAATCTATTTTTCCTTAGTAACGCGTTGAAAACCTGTTTTTCCCTTCAATAGACCTACCAAATATGCTCCGGTTTAGATCATCACGTCATAAACCGGAAATGATGTAACCAGATATAATAACTTTAAATGATTCCCCTTCAACTGCCATTTAAACCGGAAATGATAACACTCCGTTTTATAATTCCGGTTTAACCTTGCCAAATAACTCTTCATCTTAACCATTGCATATCATGAACATATTCCGAATCGTTACTTTTTCATAATCCGTCTTTGCACTTTTCTCTTCTTCAGTACTTTGCTCAAATGGCCAAGCAATATGTTTCGTGCGACTGGGTTCGTTCTGTTGTAACTGAAGAGGATTTAGTCAAACTATCAAGCATTGGTACGTTAGGTCCTCAGGCTGAACTGAAATGGCGCGCTCCGGGTAATGAGTGTCCTCCCGCTCCTAGGTCCGGGGAAGTGATTGTATTTCTGGATCACATCTCCAGGGGTTTCTCTCCCCCCGGTTCAAAAATTTTTCGGGATGTCCTTGCCACCTTCCAGCTGCATCCACAGGATATTGGACCGAACTCCGTTTCCAATATTTGTGATTTCCAAGTTTTCTCTGAAGCTTACCTGCAAGAAGAACCTTCGGTTGATCTTTTTCGGGATTTCTTCCACGCAAACCGGCGTACTGAGTTCACCAGCGGGCCTCACCAAGAGCTTGGTGGTATCAGTATTCAGAAAAGGAGGGATGTAGTTTTCCCTCATGCCTCCTTGCACACTCATCCAAAGGACTGGAACAAGTCCTGGTTTTACTGCATAGACACATCTCCTGAAGGTGAAAACCCTTTGCCGGGTTATCGTGAAACTCGTATCCCGGCAAATCACCCCTTGCCGCAACGATTAAGCGCTGCTGAACGGATCCCATTTTCTCCTCAACTCTCTAAGCTGAGGGCCTTCATAGCAAACGGCCTGATTGGCACGGATTTTCTTCGCTGTTGGTTATCATGGAGTATCCTTCCCTTAAGCCGGCGCCCTGATTTGATGTGCAATTACTCCGGTAAATCGGATGACCCTCAGAGATTTTCTAAGGATAAGTTGTCTGAATCGGAAGTAATTGAATCGGCCAAGAAGATTGTTAATCCTGCTCTGACAGACTGCACCAAGGTTGGCTTGGCCCCATACTTCAAGAAAAACAAGCAGCCTGAGGTAAATGTCTTTAACTTGTACTTTATAAATCGTCCTCTTTGAACCGTCTTTTACTTGCCTTCCCTTTTTTCATTTAGGCTGATGATCCTTTCTGGAGGAGGAAACCTCAAGAAAAACCTGCAAAGCAAGCTCGTCGAAAGACTCCTGCAAATAAGAAAAGGAAAGCCGTTGTTGATACCGGTTCTCCTTCTGAAGATGATGATCCGGACTCCGAGGTATGCTTTACTCCGGTTTACATTTGCCTTTATATACTTGTTCATATCTCTAATGATGCCCTTTTCACAGGATCCACTCGAAGGCGATAACCCGGCGGAGATTGAGGTAACCCTTATTTCTTCCGATTCAGAACCCCCTCCTCAAAAGATCCGTCGGACTGTTAGAAAGTATCAATTTTCTCATCCTTATGCTAAGTTGGATCCCAATTTTGATTTGAAGAAACAACAGCACGAAGCCTTGCGCCGGACCACTCGCCATAGCGGCTTGGCAGTGGAATCCTCTGGGATTTCGCTAACTCCGGTTCGAAAACGCCGCGCTGAGGTGATGCTCTCTCCAACTCTTCTTCACCCCAAGGCCGGTCTTATCAGAAAACCACTTAAACCGACTGATCCTGATTATCAGGAAACTCCGCTGTCTTCATCTGGTGAATCAACGGCGACACAGCTTCCACCTTTGAAGACTGTCCCAGGGTAAGTCTCTTTACTTTTTCCGGTTTATAACCTTCTTTTTCTTTATAATGCTGACTTATCTTTGCTTGTTTTTCCAGCAAACCAAAACCTAGCAAAAGAGCTAAGGGTAAGAAGCCTGCCGCTGACCCTTCTACTGATGAACCAGTAATTGAACCGTCAACGACTGTCCCTCCTGAAGACACTCCTGTCACTCCGGTTCAAGAACCTGTCCTTGATATTCCTACCACTGATGCTGCCCAAGATCCACCAAGTCCAGCCCGGGTTAGCTCTCCTCAAGTTAATCCGGGATCTTCTGATCCGGCCCAAGCTGAAGTCACACCTACCAATGCACCTACTTCTCCTGACGTTGTGGTTACTGGTGCTGCTTATGTTGCACCAGCCAAACCCACCGTTTTAGCAAAGCATACTGCTAAAGCGGAGAAAGTAACTCAGGAAAAGGGGAAGTGGAGTACAGACTTATCCAATCTTTCGAGCATGAGCGCTCAAGACCTTTATTCCGGATATTTGAGCCGGCTCCATAGTAGCCGAGATTTTGAAGCCAGCTTAGTAAATATGATGAGAGAGAAATACGAAGTGAGTGCTCCTGTTCTGACTTTGTTTTATTTTGATGCATCTTTATCTTCTAATAGCCCCCAAGTTCCGGTTTATCTTCTTCATTTGAAGGTAATCCGGAACTTTGCTGTTTTTAACTGCTGATCCGTACATTAGCCCCCAAGTATCAAGTAGATAACTTGGTTATGTAGTTGATACTTGTAGAAATTGTCTCTGATATTTTGCTTCAACTGCCATTAGCCCCCAAGTGTCAAGTATACAACTTGGTTGTCTGCTTGAGACTTGCAAAAATTATCTCTGATGTTTTGCTTCAACTGCCATTAGCCCCCAAGTGTCAAGTATACAACTTGCTTGTATGCTTGAGACTTGTAATTTCTAATCTTACTTTTAAACTTTTGTCTACAGGCTGAGCTGAACCGGAATGCTGTGGAAAACAGTGAGCTTCGAAGCCGGCTTATAGAGACTGAGGCAGCCGCTTCAAAGGCGAAGAAAGAACTTCAAGTCAGTTTGAAAACTGCCGAGGACTTGAAGAAATTTTTTGATGAAGAATGGACTGCTTTTGAAGTCCAGAGAAAGGATCTTGAAAAACGTGTTCAAGATGCCGAAGGAGCTCTTAACCCGGTTACTGAAGAATTGGCCGGATTAAAACGCCAAGTTGATTTGATGATTTCTGCTATCTTTGGTAAGCATAATCTGAATCCTTTTCTGTTATCTCTGCAAACTGTGTTTTGCACCGTTTTAACTTTTCTCGTTGTATGTAGGACGCCGCGTCTCCCATCTTGGGGATGACGTACGGAAGAAACTGAAAGCCTGCTACACCTTGGTGGAGCAACTATACTCTGGGGCGCAAAGGATTATCAGCGCTACCTCCTTCGGTAAACCGGCTCCTTCAACCATCAAGGCTACTTTAAACAGTTTGTCGATTCTACCAACTCGTCTTGAAGAAGTGAAGAAATCAGCTGCCCGAGGAGGTGCTCTTCTGGCCCTGACAAGGGCTAAAGCTTGGGTTCCAGACATTGATCCGGCCGAAGTGCTAACCGGGTTTCCTGACACCAAGGAAGACGGTTCAGCATTTGGTGAAAGAGATCTGTATGCTCTGACCAAGGAAATGCGCCCACTTTCTAGCAAGATTGCGGTGGAAACTGATTTATCCCGATACCACCCAGCATACAACCTTTAAAACGAGTGTGTGGAACGACCGGTCTACGATGTTGCAAATTTAACTCCGCCGGTTCGTCCTCACACTTATGCTCCTGATATTGATCCTGCTGAGTTGATCAACGATGAAGTGTATTTCCGTGCCTTGGCCAAGATTGATTGGCGTGCACCAGATTTCCCGCCGCTTCACGAGGAAGAAGATGTCCCGGAACCAGATGGTGGCCAGTCATCTCGGCAAGGAGGAACAGAATCTTGAACATTTATTGCTGTAATCACAATTGCTATTCCTTAAACAATGCTTCCGGCTATTTGGCTTTCATGCCTTGTAATAGGCTTTAGCTGAAATTTTAATGCACTGTGATCCGGCTTTTGGTCGTTTTATAAAGTATTCTTTCGCCCACTTGTTGATTGATGCGGATCTCTTGTCCTGTTCATAAAAAAGATGAAAAAAAATATGTCCTAGTGGTGTGACCACTGGACGGATCAGCTTGCTCTCTTGATATGATAAACAAGCCTATCTTTGATAAACAACTTTGATACCTTGATTGTATGTAACCGAAATACCTTAAACCGGCAAGATGTTTAAACTACCTTAACCAGCCCGTGGACTTCTTCAGTCTTAACTTGGTCATGAATTTTTCTTTCCTTGGTTCAGCAATTTGTAACTTGTATCTTATCTCGTCCTTCCAATTGTCAGTTCATCATGAAGCCGAACCGGGTTATGATAAACGCCGGTTTAACTTCCTCTGGTGTTCATGATCCGGACTTATAATAATAGATATACAGTCAACTTCTAGAGTTGTTCCCCTTGGTTAAAAAGGTTATGAAACACAGAAATCATCAAGAAACACATATTCATTGTAAATCAAACTATGCAACCGAGGCTTTTTCAAAGAGCTGCCAGGCTCAAAAAACTGTTCAGAGAACCGGGCCATCATTTGAACGTGGATTGATACCAACTTGTTCAGGGAACCAAAAAAATTCATAACATAGCCATTCAAGAGGTGTGTGGGCGATACCACTGTCCTCAGGGGCCGGGCCATCATTTGAACGCGGATTGATACCGACTTGTTCAGGGAACCCAAAATTTCTAAACATAGCCATTCAAGAGGTGTGTGGACGATACCACTGTCCTCAAGGGCCGGGCCATCATTTGAACGCGGATTGATACCGACTTGTTCAGGGAACCCAAAATTTCTAAATATAGCCATTCAAGAGGTGTGTGGACGATACCACTGTCCTCAGGGGCCTCTGATATTCCTCCTAACCCGGCCGGGGTTTTTCCTTTTTATGAAGTTTTCCTCTTCTTGAACCGGATACGATCTCATGCTCCGGCGAGTTTTACCACTTCTTCACATATCCTGCAAAGATTAGTTTCTAAACCCAGCTAATACTGAAATATGTTTCTTTGATAACAAACTGATATGGATTTTACCGCAAATTTGATATATATGGAAAAAGAGCTAAACCCCCGGTTTACCGAGGGTGCCGGTTTATTCATTATTCATAATATATACATAGGATACATGGGAGCCTATGGCTCAAGTATAATACGGCCGTAGATGAGAAATGTTCCATGGCCTTTTCGTCTCCTCTTCGGATGTCCGTGAATCTTTATGCTCTCGAATATCCACCAAATAGTATGACCCGTTGTGTAAATTTTTGCTGATCACAAAAGGTCCTTCCCATGGCGGAGATAACTTGTGCATGTCTGTTTGATCTTGGATGAGCCGAAGTACCAAGTCACCTTCCTGGAACGTCCTGGTTCTGATCCGGCGGCTGTGATATCTGCGCAGGTCTTGCTGATAAATTGCTGACCGTGCTGCAGCTATGTCACGCTCTTCATCCAAACGATCCAAACTATCCTGTCTTGATTCTTCATTGACGGCTTCTACATAAGCCGCTACCCTTGGGGAATCATGGCGTATGTCACTTGGAAGAACTGCTTCTGCACCGTAAACCATGAAGAAAGGTGTATACCCTGTAGACCGGTTTGGTGTAGTGTTAATACTCCAAAGGACAGACGGTAACTCTTCAACCCAACACCCTGGGGTTCTCTGCAAAGGTGTCATAAGCCGGGGTTTGATTCCTCGCAAAATCTCCTGATTTGCCCTTTCTGCCTGCCCATTGGATTGGGGGTGAGCCACAGAAGCTACGTCCAAACGAATATGCTCTCGTTGACATAACTCTTCCATCTCACCCTGAGATAGGTTGGTGCCATTATCTGTGATGATACTGTGCGGAAAACCAAACCGGAATATTACTTTTTTGATGAACTTAACCGCTGTGGCCGCATCACACTTGCTTATAGGCTCTGCTTCAACCCATTTTGTAAACTTGTCCACTGCCACTAGTAGATGAGTTTTCTGATCTTGGGATCTCTTGAAAGGACCAACCATATCAAGCCCCCAAGTTGCAAAAGGCCAAGTTATTGGTATCATCCGGAGTTCTTGTGCTGGAACAAGGGCACGTCTTGAGAATTTCTGACAAGCGTCACATTTACGGACCAGGTCTGCCGCATCTGCATGTGCGGTTAACCAATAAAAACCATGTCGGAAAGCCTTAGCCACTAATGATTTTAATCCGGCGTGATGACCGCAATCTCCTTCATGAATCTCCCTTAGGATCTCACAACCTTCCTTAGCTGAAACACACCGTTGAAATACTCCAGATGTGCTACGATGATGCAGCTCCCCATTGGCAATTGTCATAGACTTGGAACGCCGGATTATCTGCCGTGCTTCACCTTCGTCCTCTGGTAATTCTCCCCGGCTTAAATATACCAAATAAGGTACCGTCCAATCCGGGATAACATGGGTTGCCGCAACCAACTGTGCCTCTGGGTCCGGAACAGCCAGATCGTCCTCTGAAGGTACTTGAACCGAAGGATTATGCAATTCATCCAAAAAGGTGTTCGGTGGTACCGGTTTACGTTGCGACCCTAGCCGGCTTAACGCGTCAGCTGCTTCGTTCTTCCGCCGGTCTATATGTTCCACCTGATACCCTTTGAAGTAACCTGCCACCGCTTCAACCTCTCGCCGATAAGCCGCCATGAGGGGATCCCTTGAATCCCACTTGCCCGAAACTTGCTGTGCTACTAGGTCTGAATCGCCCAAGCACTTAACCCGGCTTAAATTCATCTCCTTTGCCAATCGCAAACCATGAAGTAGTGCTTCATATTCCGCTGCATTATTAGTACAAGGAAATAACAACCGGAGGACATAACAAAATTTATCACCTCTGGGGGAAGTTAAAACCACTCCGGCCCCTGAGCCCTCCAACTGTTTTGAACCGTCGAAGTGAATCGTCCAATAAGTGAGATCCGGCTTTTCTTCCGGGGTTTGCAACTCTGTCCAGTCGTTGATGAAGTCCACCAGTGCCTGAGATTTGATAGCAGTACATGGTACGTATTTTAATTCATGTGGACTGAGCTCAATGGCCCACTTGGCTATCCTGCCTGTTGCTTCTCTATTCTGGATTATATCTCCCAACGGAGCCGAGCTGACCACAGTTATCGGATGCCCTTGGAAATAATGTTTCAGCTTCCGATTTGCCATGAACACCCCATACACCAATTTCTGCCAGTGAGGGTATCTTTGCTTGGACTCAATGAGTACCTCACTCACGTAGTAGACCGGACGCTGAACCAGATGTTCTTTCCCTGCTTCCTTGCGCTCAACCACAATTGCAACGCTAACTGCCCGCGTGTTTGCAACAACATACAGTAGCAAAGGCTCCTTGTCAATAGGGGCGGCTAAAACCGGCGGCTTCACTAGTTGTTGTTTCAGACTCTCAAATGCTGTATTCGCTTCATCACTCCAGATAAACCGGTCCGTTTTCCTCAACATTTGATACAGCGGGATCGCCTTTTCTCCTAGGCGACTGATAAACCGGCTCAGAGCCGTGATCCGTCCAGCTATGCGCTGAACGTCGTTAATACAAGCCGGTTTTGTCAAAGATGTGATGGCCCTGATCTTCTCCGGATTGGCTTCTATTCCCCGGTTTGAGACCAGGAATCCCAAAAGCTTGCCAGCCGGGACACCAAAGGCACATTTCTCCGGATTGAGCATCATCTTGTAAGCCCGAAGATTGTCAAAGGTTTCTCTGAGATCTTCTATCATTGTCCTCTCCTCCTTTGACTTAACCACAATGTCGTCCACATAAGCATGTACGTTTCTTCCTATCTGTCCTTTCAAGCAGTTCTGAACACAACGTTGATACGTCGCCTGCGCACACTTGAGCCCAAAAGGCATAGACACGTAGCAAAAAGCACCAAAAGGGGTTATGAATGCTGTCTTCTCTTGGTCTTCAACTGCCATTTTGATCTGGTGATAACCTGAGTACGCATCTAGGAAACTCAGCCGCTCACACCCTGCTGTAGCATCAATAATCTGATCAATGCGGGGTAGAGCAAAAGGATCAGTTGGGCAAGCTTTATTGAGGTCTGTGTAGTCCACGCACATCCTCCACTTCCCATTCTTCTTTAGAACTAGCACCGGGTTGGCCAACCACTCCGGATGAAACACTTCCACTATGAACCCTGCCGCCAAAAGCTTAGCCACTTCTTCACCTATAGCCTTGCGCCTCTCTTCATTGAAGCGGCGCAGATACTGCTTTACCGGTTTAAACTTTGGATCAATATTTAACTTGTGCTCAGCGAGTTCCCTCGGTATACCTGGCATGTCAGAGGGCTTCCATGCAAAGATATCCTGGTTCTCACGGATGAACTCGATGAGCGCGCTTTCCTATTTAGGATCCAAGTTAGCACTGATGGTGAACTGCTTGGATGAATCTCCGGGCACAAAATCGACCTGTTTAGTCTCTTCCGCTGATTTGAACTTCAAAGCTGGATCATGCTCAGTGGTTGGCTTCTTCAGCGGAGTCATGTCCGCCGGATCAACATTATCTTTATAGAACTTTAACTCTTCCGCCGAACACACCGCTTCTGCATAAGCTGCATCACCTTCTTCACATTCTACTGCTATCTTACGACTGCCGTGCACCGTAATCGTGCCCTTATGACCCGGCATCTTGAGCTGCAGATAAACATAACATGGCCTAGCCATAAATTTAGCATAAACCGTCCTCCCAAACAAAGCATGATATGGACTTTTGATTTTGACAACTTCAAAGGTGATCATCTCCGACCTAGAGTCCCGCTCATCTCCAAAGGTAACTTCTAAGTCAATCTTACCAACTGGATAAGCTGACTTACCTGGAACCACCCCGTGAAACACTGTGTTTGACGTCCTTAACTGTTTATCTGTCAAACCCATACGACGGAAAGTCTCGTAATATAGTATATTGATACTGCTACCTCCATCCATGAGAACCTTAGTGAACCGGTATCCTCCCACTTGTGGTGCCACTACCAAGGCTAAATGCCCCGGATTATCTACCCGTAACGGGTGGTCCTCCCTGCTCCAAACAATGGGCTGTTCTGACCACCGTAGAAACTGTGGTGTCGCCGGTTCTACCGCATTAACAGTCCGCCTTAAAACCTTCTGGTCTCTTTTGCATAGACTTGTGGTGAAAACATGATATTGTCCACTGCTCAACTCCTTTGGATTGCCTTCCGGTTTCCGTTTGCCCAATACACCTGAAGTGATCGGATTGGCTGAAGCCGGTTTACCAGTCTTGCTGGCCTTTCCCGCTTTATCTCCTTCTGGCTCTGGATATTTGGTATTATCTGAGTCTCCGTACTTCACCAAGGCACTCATTAAAGTCCCCATGTCATTGCACTCTCGTTTGAGTCGTCCGAGTTTTAATTTCAAAGATTCAAACCGGCAATTGTTCTCCAAAGTTACAATCGCGGTGCTCGGATTAATACCGTTTGAAGAGTGCAAGATCTCTGCCACTCTGCGCACCCAAGCCGTTGTAGACTCCTGCTCCCCCTGTACACATGCTGCTAAATCTATCACCGACATAGGTTGCTTGCATGTATCTTTGAAATTCTTGATGAACTGACTACGCAGCTCCCCCCATGACCCGATGGAATTTGGAGGAAGTCCCTTCAGCCAAGTCCGGGCTGTTCCTTCAAGCATCATAGTAAAATATTTGGCACAAGCCGATTCATCCACGTCCAGCATTTCCATAGCCATCTCGTAGCTTTCCACCCAAGCCTCGGGTGGTAGATCGGCTGTGTAATTGGGCACCTTGCGAGGTCCTTTGAAATCTTTGGGTAATTTAACACTCCGCAGGGCCGGGACAAGACACTGTATCCCAAAACCGCTTGCTGTCGCTCCTGCCCCCGTATCGCCGGTGTAAATCGGCGTCGACTGGCGGATCTCCTCCCTGGCCTCTGACCTAGGCCGGTTTTGATCCGGGGCTGGTATTTCTGCCCTCGCCGGATTATTCTGCCTATGCTGGTGTCTCCTCCGCTCACTGCTAGATACTTCGGGCTCCTCCCAATGTCTAGAGTAACTTCGGTTGGGACGTGGTGTTGAATGCAACCTTTCCCTGCTGTGAGAGTACGCTTGCTGCTGTATTAAGGCTGTGTTGAGTAACCTCTGGGCCCTGCGCGCCTCTATCGCTACAGGGGATGTTTCTTCCACAGGTAAAGCGGCCAATCGTGCTGCCGCTGCAGCGATATTATCCACCGGGTTTGAATAGTGTCCCGGGGGGATCGGAACATAAGGTGCCGATATAATCCGTCGCTCCCGCTCCGCGGCGGGTTGCTGAACCGGTTCCTCTCGAGCCGGTGAGCTTCTCCGGTTTAAGATTGGATTGTTACTGGCCCCAACCCCCGGTGTTCTGAACAAATCCGTAGGTTCATAACCCGGCGGCAGGCGGGATCGATATTTTCGTCCTCTTACCCCTCCCATGGAAGCCTGCTCCATCCTTAAGTGAAAAGCTTGTTCATCCAACTCTGCTTGCCTTGCCGCTAGCATCTCTCCCTCTGCCTTTAGATCTTCCTTTAACTGATCAATCCGGGCCTTCAACTGGAGCAGCACTGTATCATGTTGCGCCTTGTCTGCCGGAGCCACGGCCTCTATTGCCTTAGCCGCGAACTCCTCCATCAAGGTGGATAGAACCGCAGTAACGGAGGGATTTGAGCCGCTTCCTCCTGCGCCAGCCTCTGCTGTTGTTCCGTTCGTCGGGGGTTGTGAACCGGCCATAAAAACCGCCACCCGGTTTGGCGGGTCGGAGGGGCCCGGAATACTGTTTCCGTCGGACTCACCCTCAGACCGGCCGTCCCGCAACTGATACAGAGACTCAGTTTCCCCGGACGAAGATTCGTCATCTGAATAGACGACGGTTGCACCATCAGATTCCAAACCGTCCTCCGCTTGTCCTCCGTGAATCGCTCCAACGAACACACGCTTCACAGTAGGTAGAATCCGGGCCGATCTCGCACGCTGAGCCGGCTCGACGATGTTGGGGAAGGTGTCCGGCTCAGGTCCCGGTTCACCGATTTTGCCGATGAAGACTTGGATGCTGCCGAAGGGAACCCGGTACCCGTATTCGATCGAATCGGCCTCCGGTCCCCATCCCGCGTCGTCGATGTAGATCCGGCCCCGACGACTCTTGGTCATCCGGCCGACCGCGTAGCCCTTCAACCCCTTGAGGCCGCCTTCCAAGAACTCGAAACCGTCGTGCGCGAGCCCCATGGTGGGCGCCAACTGTCGTGGAATTAACACGGCAGATGTCCGGTTTAACGGACTTGATGATGGAACCATCGCACGGGTTAGCTTGAAAGGGTTCATGGCGCACAAAGGAGACAAAGGGTTTTATACTAGTTCGGCCCCTCCGAGAAGGTAAAAGCCTACGTCTAGTTGGTTTGGTATTATTCGGGCGTCGGATTACAGGGAGCGGAATCGCTTGCCTGTGTCTCCACGGATTGATTGTTGCTTGTCCTTGAACCGGTGCCGGGTCGTCCCTTTATATAGAGGTGACGCCTGGTCCGGTTTACAGAGTCCCGAGGCCGGCTCATAATCGTGTCCGCCTCGGTCTCTGCTCTTCCTTTCTTATTTCTCAAGTTACATCTCTCTGACGGTTGATAAACCGTATTTCTATACATGGGCCCTGAAATCTTATGGGCCGTGATCTCTACTACTAATAAATCAAGTACAATATAGTTAAACCGGTTTACAATATCCGGTTTATACCTATTAACCATATCCCTGACACTTCCCGTCACTAATAATGTGGGCACCATGCTAGTATCGGCCTAAGTAATCAATAACGCCCCGTCCCATAAGGGGTAGAGTGGTTGCACATGTGTGGTTGGAATAACGGTCGCAACTTAAACCAATCCGTTTGAAAATCACACACTTGTCTCGGTACACCACTTCGTCATCAAGTGGTTACCCAACTCATCATCTCCCTCGGGCATGAATGGCACCCGACGGGGTTTTATGCAAGATTTCAACCACGAAGGTTCATGTCACACATGCATCACTATTCATTACTACTAACCATATGCATTGTATCTAGCACATGGCAAGATCAAGAGTAAAGCATGCATCATGTGGTGGTTTCAACTAGGTCACCACCGTAACCCTATAATCATGCATCGGAAACAAACGGGTTCCGAAGAACAAGTGTATCATGGTCAATGGGCTACTTGCCTGGATTAGCTTGGTCTTCAAAGTCTTCAAACCCTTCTCCTTCTCCTTCTTCAGCAACTTCGTCAAATACGGTATCTATACGCCGCATAATAACAACGGAAAAATAAGACCACAAATAAAACAGAAAAATCAAAGTGCTCAAAAAAATGTCAACTTATTTTTGTTAAATACTAGAGGGATTTCTAAGATGGAGAAAATTATTAGTTGGAGTTTTGGAGTAACAGAATGGAATCTAGGGATTTTAGAACAGGAGTTTTACTGCTCAAATTTGAATTTAAATTTGAACAGAACAGAAAAGTTTCATGGATATGTGTGAAAGTGACACCATTAAATAGGTTGGAATATTACAAGATTTTAGGAGTTGGAATCATTTCATTTGGACCAATATTCTTTTCTGTAAAAATGTTTGAAATAATTACAGAAAAGAAAAGAAGAAAATGCCCTGTGCAACTGGGGCAGAGGGGCCACAGTGCACGGCCCAGGGCATCCAGCCCGGCCGTTCGGGCGCCAGCGCGCGCACGTCAGGTTTTCAAACCTGACGGGCGAGGGCCGGCAGTCAGCGGCTGTGAGGGGAGGGAGAGAGGGGTGAGGATGATAGGCGGGGCCCGCCTGTCATCTCCAACCTCACGGCCACGGCCACGGCGAGCTCACCGGTGTTGATTCCGGCCACGGCGACGGCAACTGAGGGCAGGAACGGACTCAGCGTCGAGTTGCGGAGGTAGTGGTGGTGGTGCAGCACGCCGGGGAGGTCGGGTTCGTCGGCGGCGAGGTGGGACGGCGGAGGAGCTTCGGGAGGTCGTCGCTCCGGCCGATTCTGACTGCCACAGAGAGGGGAAAGTGAGGGGAAAGGATCAGTGGTGTGTGGTGTTTCCAAATCAGGCAAAAGGAAGGGCGGAGGAGGCCCGTTCTGCGAGATCGCCGGCGGCCCGACGCGGCGGAGCTCCGGTCGATCCCGAGCACTGAAGCTCTCTGGGGAAGAACGAGCAGTGCTGGGGGGTTTCTGGGGATGAGGAGAAGCTGTTAGTGCTGAGAGGAGGGCTCGGGGGGGGTCCTATTTATAGGGAAACGGCGGGGTCCCATGGACCTGTGCGCCGGCGAGCTCCTCCTCGACGCTACAGCGCACGAGAGGCGACGGGAGCGAGTCTACGGTGTTGCTGGACGAGCCCTACGTCCATTTGAGGAGAGAGGAGGGGCGGGGAGGCTTCCGGACCATGTGCGCGTGCGAGCCCGAGGAGTGGGCGTCGCGGGCGGCCGGTGCGCGTGTGGCGACGGCCACTGGAGGGCGCAGGAGGAGGGGGACAACACTGGTGGAGGCTGCGGACGTCGAGGCGTGTCGGGAGGCGCGAGGGGAGAGCTCGAGGCTGTCGGGGGCAGGCGATTGGGCGAAGCTACAGTGCGTGGGCGCACTGTAGCACGCTCTGGAGCGCCCTTATTGCATGCCACGGCATGCCATTGGCCTTCTGGACGCGTCCACCGTGTCTAGGGGGTCCAGGGTGATGCAAGCACTACGGTTGAAGCTTTGGATGCTCTGGAGATGCTGTGAGAGAGAAGAGAGGCTGGTGACTTGGTAAGAAATGGCTGTCCAACAGGGTGAACTAGGGTTTTTACCCCTCAATCATGGAGCTGGAGACATGGGAGAGTCACTGGAGGTGGCTAGTAACTAGATGAACGTGTGGTAGAAAGTTGAGGCCAAGGTAAAAGGTAAAAGTGATCAAGAGGAGGGTTTTAGTAAAAAGCCAGAAGGTGTTTGATCAGTGTTTGATCAAGCAAATGATCTCCACTTGCCATGACACTTAACACGATTGAATGACATGTGAAAATAGGGTACTTCACCAAATTTGGGCTCATTTGAAGAAACTAGCCAATGTAACTTTGGTGAACCCTAGAAAACAACAGAAATGGCTTCATCTTGTTTGAGTCAAGCTAATCATCTCCCCTTGATGCACGACTTGGTGTAGTTTCATCATTTGGGGTATTGATCATGCCCACAAAGTTTGAAGCACCAGATAAAAAGTTGGTAATGTAAAGTTGTTCAAATTTGCATTTGAACAGAAAGGGTTTTGGGGTATTCTGATCAAGTTGCCCTACTCCAAATCTTATGCCATTTGGTCTAGATGCCTTATTAGGCCATTCTAGCATGTGCACAAAATTTGAGAGCATTTGGACAAGTTTGGCAATGTAGAGTTGCTCAAACTTCAAATATGGACAGAATGGTTATGAAGGGTTTTGAGGATGTTTTCTTGCTTCCCAAGGCATGGGACTTGGCAAGATCATCAAATATGTCATATATGACATGTTAGAATTTCCCTAGAACTTTTGGAGAATATTCCCTTTGTAAATATTTCAAAAGCTTGAAATATCCAGAAAGGGTTTTAGAGGGATTAGCCCATTATTTTGAACATGACCAAGTGTTGAAACTCTTATATATGGACAATATATGTCCTCTGAGTCTCCCTGAATTTTGGCAAATATTTTGGAAATACTTAAATAATTTTTCCCTATTAAAGACCATTTCTGGCCTTAAGAAAAAGTGTTTAAATAAAATAGGAAAATAACTTTTAAAATTATACTTTTGTGGTTTCTGGGAGTCCTATGACTACTAGGTCTCAAATGTACCTTTTGAAATAATTTTATCTCCCTAAATCAAGTACTTGCAGTGCAAACCTCAATTAAGGGGTTTTAGGAATACTAAATTTATAAAAATGTATTTTGGCCAAACTAATTTTGTAAGAAAATTCTATACTGTTATATAACACTTGGCATGGTCATTGGGCAGAAGTTTTGGGTATGGAGATAAATTCTACAAGAGGTAATAGTTGACTTTATTGAGCACAAGAAAAAGCACATGAAGAAAAACTCAACTCCAAATAAAAGCCAAATGATGCCAAAAAAAATTGTTGGTCCAAATTTTCATGCTTCATTGATGCAAATAACATGTTACAAAATGCAGGGTGTGACACACTTAGATGACTAGAGAGATGTCAATCTGAGTGGGAGTTCATTAAAATTTGATTAGATGAACTTAATTGTCATGAACTTAGTCTAAAAATCTTTACAATATGTCTTGTAGATCAAATGGCCCACGCTCAAGTTGCCCTCAACTTCAACGCGTTCCTAGAGAAAACCAAGCTGAAAGACGATGGTAGCAACTATACGGATTGGGTCCGTAACTTGAGGATTATCCTCATAGCTGCCAAGAGATCATATGTCCTTGAAGCACCGCTAGGTGATGCACCCGTTCTCCCGGTGACCCAAGACGTTATGAACGCCTGGCAGTCGTGTTGTGATGATTACTCCCTGGTTCAGTGCGGCATGCTTTACAGCTTAGAGTCGGGGCTCCAAAAGCGTTTTGAGCACCACAGAGCATATGAGATCTTCCAAGAGCTGAAAATGGTTTTCCAAGATCATGCCCGAGTCGAGAGATATGATGTCTCCGACGCATTCTACAGTTGTAAGATGGAGGAGAATAGTTCTGTCAGCGAACACATACTCAAGTTGTCTGGGTTGCACAACCGCTTGTCTCAGTTGGGAATGAATCTCCCAGACGAAGCAGTTGTTGACAGAATCCTTCAGTCGCTCCCACCTAGCTACAAGAGCTTCGTGTTAAATTTCAATATGCAGGGGATGGAGAGGTCCATTCCCGAGGTGTATTCAATGCTGAATCAGCGGAGGTGGATATCAAGAAAGAACATCAAGTGTTGATGGTCAATAAAACCACTAAGTTCAAGAAAGGCAAGGGTAAGAAGGACTTCAAGAAGGATGGCAAAGGAGTTGTCGCGCCCGGTAAGCCAGTTGTCGGGAAGAAGCCAAAGAATGGACCCAAGCCTGAAACTGAGTGTTTTCATTGCAAGGGAACGGGTCACTGGAAGCGGAACTGCTCCAAATACTTAGCAGACAAGAAGGCCGGCAACGTCAAAGGTATATATGATATACATGTTATTTATGTGTACCTTACCAACGCTCGTAGTAGCTCCTGGGTATTTGATACCGGTGCAGTTGCTCACATTTGTAACTCAAAACAGGAGCTGCGGAATAAGCGGAGACTGGCGAAGGACGAGGTGACGATGCGCGTCGGGAATGGTTCCAAGGTCGATGTGATCGCCGTCGGCACGCTGCCTCTACATCGACCCTCGGGATTAGTTTTAAACCTTAATAATTGTTATTTAGTACCATCTCTGAGCATGAACATTGTATCTGGATCTCGTCTGATGCGAGATGGCTGCTCATTTAAATCCGAGAATAATGGTTGTTCTATTTATTTGAGAGATACATTTTATGGT
The DNA here is from genome assembly GCA_902687465.1 of Secale cereale. Taxonomy (NCBI): domain Eukaryota; kingdom Viridiplantae; phylum Streptophyta; class Magnoliopsida; order Poales; family Poaceae; genus Secale; species Secale cereale. The sequence continues at coordinate 83,343,778 of LR738711.1, read as the reverse complement.
CATGCCCCGCTGGTCAATGGTTTATTTTTGATAAATCTCGAACGTGATGATACACATATTCATAGTGTGGATGCCAAAAGATGTAAAGTTGATAATAATAGTCCCACATACTTGTGGCATTGCCGCCTTGGTCATATTGGTGTCAAGCGTATGAAGAAGCTCCATACAGATGGACTTCTAGAGTCTCTTGATTATGAATCATTTGACACGTGCGAACCATGCCTCTTGGGCAAGATGACCAAGACTCCGTTCTCCAGAACAATGGAGCGAGCAACCAACTTATTGGAAATCATACATACCGATGTGTGCGGTCCAATGAGTGTTGAGGCTGGCGGAGGCTATCATTATGTTCTCACCCTCACAGATGACTTAAGTAGATATGGGTATATCTATTTGATGAAGCACAAGTCTTAGACCTTTGAAAAGTTCAAGGAATTTCAGAATGAGGTTGAGAATCAACGTGACAGAAAAATTAAGTTCTTGCGATTGGATCGTGGGGGTGAATATTTAAGTCATGAATTTGGCACGCACCTTAGGAACAATGGAATTGTTTCACAATTGACACCGCCCGGAACACCTCAGCGTAACGGTGTGTCCGAACGTCGAAATCATACCCTGTTGGACATAGTGCTATCAATGATGTCTCTCACCGACTTACCGCTATCTTTTTGGGGTTATGCTTTAGAGACTGCCACATTCACTTTAAATAGGGCTCCGTCGAAATCTGTTAAGACGACACCATATGAACTTTGGTTTTGCAAGAAACCTAAGCTATCGTTTCTAAAAGTTTGGGGTTGCGATGCTTATGTCAAGAAACTTCAACCCGAGAAGCTCGAACCCAAATCAGAAAAATGCGTCTTCATAGGATACCCAAAGGAAACAATTGGGTACACCTTCTACCACAGATCCGAAGGCAAGTTTTTTGTTGCCAAGAATGGATCCTTTCTGGAGAAAGAGTTTCTCTCGAAAGAAGTGAGTGGGAGGAAAGTAGAACTTGATGAGGTGATAGTCACCCCTCCCAAACCGGAAAGTAGCGCAGCACAAGAAATTGTTCCTGAGGTGCCTGCACCGACAAGAGAGGAAATTAATGATGATCATCATGAAGATGCAGATCAAGTTACTACTGGACTTCAAAGGTCCACAAGGACACGTTCCGCACCAGAGTGGTACGGCAACTCTGTCATGGAAATCATGTTGTTAGATAACGGTGAACCTTCGAACTATGAAGAAGCGATGGCGGGCCTAGATTCCAATAAATGGCTTGGAGCCATGAAATCCGAGATAGAATCCATGTATGAAAATAAAGTATGGACTTTGGTGGACTTGCCCGACGAAGGGGTTCTTGCCTGTTTTGCAAGGTATGAGATTGAGCAAGACTCAGTCCCCGACCATGGCAGAAGATAGAGAAAAGATGAGTGTCATTCTCTATGCCTCTGCCATAGGTTCTATCATGTATGCCATGCTGTGTACCAGACCTGATGTGAACCTTGCCATAAGTTTGGTAGGGAGGTACCAAAGTGATCCCGGTATGGAACACTGGACAGCGGTCAAGAACATCCTAAAGTACCTGAAGAGGACTAAGGATATGTTTCTCATTTATGGAGGTGACGAAGAGCTCGTCGTAAAAGGTTACGTTGATGCTAGCTTCGACACAGATCTGGATGACTCTAAGTCACAAACTGGATACGTGTATATTTTGAATGGTGGAGCAGTCAGCTGGCGCTGTTGCAAGCAGAGCGTCGTGGTGCATTCTACATGTGAAGCGGAGTACATAGCTGCTTGCGAAGCAGCACAGGAAGGAGCCTGGATGAAGGAGTTCATCACCGACCTAGGAGTCATTCCAAGCGCGTAAAGCCCGATGACTCTCTTCTGTGACAACACTGGAGCTATTGCCATTACCAAGGAGCCCAGGTTTCACAAGAAGACCAAGCACATCAAGCGCCGTTTCAACTCCATCTGGAATTATGTTCAAGATGGAGACATAGATATTTGTAAAGTGCATACGGATCTGAATGTTGCAGACCCGTTGACTAAACCTCTTCCACGGGCGAAACATGATCAACACCACACTACTAGGAAAAGGCCTACTAATGGCACACCTAATTTGGCCATTAATGGTGCATTAGTGGTGTGCCATTAGTGCCACGCCATTAGTATCTGGTATACTAATGGCGCACCACAGATATGCCATTAGTGTGCACAGTAGTGCGCCATTAGTATGCCTCCCAGGGGGCCATGTATACCCAGGTGCTTTGGCATACTAATGGCGCACGCCAGCAGGATGCGCCATTAGTAACTTCGTCATAGTAATGGTGCACTGTCTAATGATGTGCCATTAGTATCCTTTGGCATACTAATGGCGCACTGTGATGTGGTGCGCCATTAGTATGAATATTAGGTTTTTTTTATTTTTATTATTTTTTGTTTTTTGCACAGGTTACAAAATGTATAATTGGAATATAGACAGCACACATCAACAACAGATTCATCGAATACAATAGAAGATTAGTCTCTGAATACAATTCATCATATTAGTCTCCGAATACAATTCATCATATTAGTCTCCGAATTGAAAAGACCGAACAAAGATAGAACATTATATTACAAGTCTCGAGACCGCGAGTAGCGAGTTTGTCTTAACATTACAAGTCGATATGGATCATCTAAACTACCATCACATAGAAGAGAGCTGCGGTCATCACGATGAGCATCACCACGATGAAACTCGTCTTCATCCGGTTCCTCCAACGCTCCCTCCCCTCTCCCGGTAGATAGCGGGAGTATCTAGATTCCGCCTCGGCCCTAGTGGTGTACACTTTGTAACTGTTACCGCTGAATCGGTGAACCTGTCTCCGACACTCCTCCCAGGCGTCGTAGACTCTGGGAACCATACCCTTGTACACAACATACGACGGCATCGCTATGCACTAGCCAAACGACACGTTAGTACCAACTCACAGACAATACATAAGCAATATATAAGTATGCAACAGAACGATCGAAAGAGAAAAGCAAGACATTAATAGCATCGATTACATCTAAGTTGAACGACTCTCGAAACCAAAGAGACATACTACAAGTTCATTAAAGTTTAATTACAACATGAGCTAATCGATGTTTCAGAACTAGACACAACATCACTGCTTTCGACTCGACTCAAGGGACCAGAGCGCGGATGAAGCCGCCATCTATCGTGGCAGTCATGAAATCACGGGCGTTGTCAGCCTGCATTTGTAGCATTGAGTCGATGTCACTGTTGAACGGTTGGTTCCTGAGGAAGAACTGCCCCGAGGTACGAAGGACATCTTGATGGATGATTTCCGCAAACTCCGACTGGATGCGAAAGAATTGTTGTCTGATGTCCGCGTCCTGGATTGCCGACACGCTCGCGGCCCAATCTTTGAGTTTACTCGGTAGCAGAAGTTGATGATGGTCCCGTGCGATCGCCCGCATGTGATGGATGGCGTAGTAGGCACCCTTCTGACCGCCAGGCGGCTGCTTGACGCAGCAGAACATCGTATTGTGGGAGAACACGTGCTTGCCGGTCTTACGAACTGTCCTGGTTAAGGTGCCTCCAGATTTGGCGTAGCCGGGGAGAACATCATCAAGAACCTTCTTGACATTTGTGTAGTCTACGTTCGACTGACGGTCCGGGTCGAAATACGTGGCCATGGAATATTTGGGGCTTAGGAGGATGAGCGTGCAATGTGTGTCACTGCAGAAAACACGGAATGTTAAAAGAAAAACGATCGAAATCTAAGAATTCATATGTTACGGGGCGGTTGAGGGGGAGGACTTACTCGGGAAAGTAAGGCACGAGGAAGTTATCCTTATCTCGGTTTGCCAGAATGACGCCTTCGAGGTAAGAACTCGCGACTTGCCGCTCCCCAGCGCTGCCCAAGATCTTGGCACGCATGTAGAAGGGGTCGACTATCACGATGTCCGGGGTCTTGTCGCGAATGATCCGCATCTCCATACTCAGCGAAAATAGCCGAACGAAGGTGTAGTGCAGCGGATGAAGGTTCAACATAGCGTGGATGTCATCAAACCGTAGGACGATCGTACCCCCGATGGAGTTATCCACAAAGCCCTTGCCCTCTGGCACCTTGGCCGCGAAAACCGGGTATGCCACATCCTTCTCTCTGAGACGCCGCCTCTCCAAAGAAAGAACACTGTCATGCAGACTCCGCATAGCACCGGTTGCAGCATCGAGCATATTTGTCGGTAGCATCGGCCTACCCGCCACATGCACCCTCCTCATTAGATCCTCAGGTGAAGGTGGCCCGTCCTGAGCACGGATCGTACTCGGTGCCGGCTGGCTCGCACCCTTGTTAGTTTTTCTTTTGCGTGCCTTCTTCTTCTCCTGAATTGGGACCGAGTTCTGCTCACAGACCGCCTTCTTTAGTGTGTTTGGGCTGATAATATTTCGCACCTCGCCTATCTGAGGCTCGGTGAAGTCGGCAGCTGGAGGCGTCTCCTGAGAGCTGAACAGCAGACGACGCCTGTTGCAACTTGGCTTCTCCGCAGTACCAGCTAGATCGCGCATGTCTTTTGTTGGGTTGGGTTCTTGAGAAGGAGGCCCCTTGAAGTCGCCACCGTACCCATGATCGGCAAAGTACTGATCGACGTTGCCAAATGTATCGTCGTCATCATCGTTCTGATCCTGTGCCATATGCATGTTTGGATCCAGTGGCATAGGGATGTCCGGCACCGTTGCGGCGGTCTTGCCATGGGGCCGACTTGGCGTCGGCACGACTGGCAGTGTTGTCTTTGGGGTGGTGTCCCCCGCCCCCAAACGAATCTGGATCTTTGGCCAAAGCAGGGGCCAGCTCAGGCAGGCGCTGAGGGTCATCACGTCATCATCGTTGGCCCCGACGGGTCGAATCGGACGTAACACCACGTCGTAGCCTGGCAGCACCCGAACCATTTGAACTCTAAACAAGTTGGGCGGCATATGGGTACCGTGGAACAAGGGGTTGCCCAATTGAATGATTTTGCCCTTGGCGACATCGACCAACTCGGTGTTCACGAAGTGCAGGAGAGTGCACAGAACGTCGGCGGCGCCCTGCGAAAACATGTAGGGCGTCATCAGGGATGCCGAGTCAAAGGCAAGGAGATGAAGTCCTCGGACGAGAGAGGCTTAATTAGTTACCGTGATGATGGCGTCGAGCTCGGCTAATGTCGAGGCACCGCCAACGGCGGGCGTGCAGTTGACAGAGGGGCCGCTTGCTGCAGAGGTGCCGGCCGGCGTACACCCGGGTGCATTAAGCTCCCGTGCCGGCGTCGGAGACACCAATGCCGCCTCCGCCGGAGACACCAATGGTCCCGCCATCGTGTTCTCCGAGTTGCTGGCCGTGAAGCTAGGAATCGGGGGCGGCCCCTGTTGGCCGCCCGCAATCCACGCACTCAACCCCTCGATCAAGGTAGGCACAATGGCGGTGATCGTCGCTCTGAGCTGTTGTTGCACTTGCTCTTGGACAATCTCCGGAATCCGCGCCACCTGTGCCTTGAGTTCTTGAACCTCGCGTGCCTGGCTTTCCGAGCTCGTCTTTTTCTCCTTTCGCCCACCAGCATTATAGTATGACGACCATTTTGTTGACAAGCCTTGGCCGGCCACACGACCAGCTGACGTCGGCTTACCGAGCTTATCCTTGTTCTTCATTACATTCAACGCCCTATTTAGAGTCGTGTCCCAAGGGTTGCTCTTAGTCGACCCCGCGCTACTGCTTTCAGTCGCCTGCGGAAGGAATGTGAACCATTTAGAAATTTGGCTTCATTAATTAGAATGCAACCATATGGAGCTAATTACGCGGGGGTGTATTCCTTACCAGAACAAGCTCAAGCGCTCTGGTCTTCGGATCCGTGGTAAGCTCCTTTGTTTTCGGGTCCTTCTTGTACCGGGCCCTGACAAAGTTCCTGTTCTGCTTGTCACCGTATTTATCGAAGAGGGGCGGTAGGCCTTGCTCGGCACGGTCCGCCTCCTCCTTGTCCCATATAGGTTCCGCAACTCTGTAACCGCCAGGACCGAGTGTGTGTTCCCCTAAGTTCAGCTCCGGCATTTCTTTCCCCCACTGACTTGATTCGGAGTGTGCGGTGCTCGAGCAATTGATCTTGAAGTCGTTGTAGTCATCTTCGGTGATCGAAGGATTTTTCTCCTTGATCTTCTAATAACTCTCACCTTTCTCGATCATTCTCTTCACATTGCTTTTCCAAGTAGACAGGGCCTTGCTCATCTTCGTGAGGGCAGCATTGTTCACTTTATCCCTTTGAGGCTTGTGTTTTCAAATTCAGCGGGGAACTTGTATCGTTCGTGGACCTTCGTGAAGAGGAGGTTGCGCAAATTCCCTCGGTCAGGATGCCTCAGGTTCTCGGTGTTGATCGAGACGGTGCTCCAGAGAATGCACCCAAGCAGAAGCGAGTACCCCTTGACTATTCGTTCGGGCGCCGCTGGATTCCCGTCGGAGTCCACTTCAGTAACTTCCTCACTGAGGGTGCAGAGCACGGTCGGGCGCCGGTCCTTCTGTTGCCTCTTCGGTTGGCTGCCATCTGTGCGTGCGCCGCCATCATCAGTGGTGGCATCCTCGGCGGCACCATCAGTGGTGGCATCAGTGGGGTCATCCTCGGTGGTACCATCAGTGGTGTCAGGATCGGTGGGGAAGGCGGCGTCCTCATACAAGTGAGGTTGTTCCTCCATCTCCTGGGACAGCTCCCAGAATGCCTTGTCGCCCGAACCCCCGGCCTCATCGTTGTTGGCCATGTTTCTCTCTAAATAGGAACAAAGTTTGGTCAAAAAGTTGGTTATTTTTAAGGAACAAGATCATGGTCTCATCATTTAGGGTTTGTCGACACCGAGGCATCCTAAAAGCTAATCTTTTATAATTGAGGGTATTGGGACGCCGAGGCACCCTAAAAGCCTAAGCTTTCATCATTTCGGTTTTTATCGACACCGAGGCACCCTAAAAGCCAAGGTTTTTTAATTTATGGTTTGTCGACACCGAGGCATCCTAAAAGCTAAGCTGGGAAGGATAATTCTAAGTTGGGCCTAATCAGTATTAGCTTGGCTCTATTGCCGCCTATGGTTTAATGCAGCTAGAATAATGGGGCACTTGATCCTACTTAATTAACTACTAAGATACCCCGGCCCATGCATTAGTCACAAGTACCCCATATGTCCTATTTTTAGCAAAGTCATGCTAAAATTCACGGAAAATTTCAGCATGAGCTTTGCTGAAAATAGGACATATGGAGTACCCGAATTTGCCGGAACGGAAGTTAATCGACATTCCAGCAAACTCAAGGGCCTCTCGGGGTACCTGCAAAATTTTCACGACATGATGGTCGGAGACAAAACCCAGCAAAAAGCTGCTCGAGGTTCACCAATTGACTGATACTCATGGATAAGCAAAGCAAGCTACTACTACCAAATCAAGAACCAGACAAACTGATATATAATGTCAAGCATGTCTAATACCAGCAGCTAATTGTAGCTTTTGCTTTTCAGTGCCAAATTCTGGCTAGTACCAGTAGTTTTTCTCTTCAGGTAAAATTAACAGCTAGCATCAATTATTTTCAAATATATATACAAGACAAGAGAGACAACAAAATATATAAGAGAAACAGACACTTGCTGTAATAAAATGAGCCAGATTTGCATTCCCTTCCAAAAATAAAGTTGTATGCGTGGACTTATTATTTATCAACCAAAAAAGGCACGTGCATATATAGGGTAGCTTCTAGTGTATATACACTTAACTTAATTTGACAGCTCCATCATGCATCAGCTGTAACTCAACTCTAACAGCAATTAAGCTAAGCAATTAACTACTAACTGTAACATCAATTAAGCTAAGCAACTAGCATGCCAGGCCAGGCACCACCTCCAGCAAGCAAGTTTGTTTCTTGCAAGGGTTCATATAGCATCTGCTAGGAATATGGATGAACCTATTTCTTGATCGATGTAATAGTGAATGATCTAGTTAACTATGGACTATCATTTTCAGACTAAATTAACTGCTAATTTGACCTAGTTAACCTATTTAATTAATTCGAGAGGGATTTGACCTAGTTAATCTAATTAATCCCTAGCAGTTAATTAATTTGACCTAGTTAACCTCCAGCAAGCAAGTTTGAACCTAAGTTGACCTAAATTCGAGAGGGATTTGAACTAAACCTAGCAAAAGAGAGAAGAAGAGGGCATGGCCGGGAGGGAGGAGAGGAGGAACTGAGGAGAAGAGAGGCAGAGGAAGGAGGGTTACCTGAGACGGGGGAGACGACGGAGGGCGGAGACGACGGAGACGACGGAGGGCGGAGACGGCGGGGAGGTCGCGGGCCTCCTCTCCTGGTGGACGTCCTCCCCGCGCGAAGGCGACGACGTCGAGCGGAGATAGTGGAGGGGGCGGCGCGTGGCGGGTTGTGGGGGCGCGGGGGCGCGGGGGCGCGGGGCGCGGCGGCGCGGGGGAGCTGCGGTGGTGAGGGGCGCGGCGGCGCGGGGGAGCTGCGGTGGTGAGGGGTGGAGTCGGGGAGAGAGAGGGGATCGATAGCTAGGTTGGGGATGGCCGCGGAGGAGATATGGATGGTGGGCGCGGCGCAATACTAATGGCGCACCACCCCTCGGCGCGCCATAAGTGCATACATACTAATGGCGCACCTCACCCTGGTGCGCTATTAGTATTTTTTTTCTGCTCGAGCCAACAGGTTATCTTCCACCTGACCTAATCCACATCAAGTGTCCTCTACTAGCTCAACTGGTCAGCAGCCAGTTCTCACACCAAGAGGTCCTGGGTTCGATTCCCAGGCTCCACAATATTTTTATGCATTTAAAATGCTATTTGATACTTATTTGTGTTTAAATATGTTCAAACTTGTTTAAATATGTTCAAACTTGTTTAAATCACACCAGGAGTAGGGGAATCGAGGGTGCGGGGGGTCGGCGGCGGCGGCCGGTGGACCGGGGGGTGCTCAGCGACGGCGGTTGAGTAGGGCAATCGAGGGTGCAGGGGGTCGGCGGCGGTGGCCGATGGACCGGGGGGGTGCTCGGCGGCGGCGGTTGAGTAGGGGAATCGAGGGTGCGGGTGGTCGGCGACGGCGGCCGGTGGACCGGGGGGTGCTCGGCGGCGAGGGGGACCGGATCTGGCGAGGTGGGATAGCGATCGATATGGAGTGGGGGGTCGAGATCGAGTGTCCATGAAATTTAAAAATATTCATGATAGTTCAAAAAGTTCCCATGAAATACAATCGAGAAATGAAGGCTACGATTTAAATATATACAATCGATCTTAGCTAGCTATCTGTTCCCAATCTTCTTGCCCTTCTTTTTAACAAATGGAGTTCTTCTATGGAACGGACGTCCTTTAGGTAGGGTGGTCCTGCTTCTTCGTGTGGTGTATGCTGCTACTTCATCATCGTCGTCATGTTCGATCCTCGGGTCGCCGTACTTGTCGAAGTCTTGCTGATTGGCTACTCCATCCATTCCGATGATCTTCCTTTTGCCTCTCCTCACGACATCACGACTGGGCTTTGACGGGTCGGTAATGAAGACGCATTGGTCAACTTGGGAAGCCAGTACCCATGGCTCATTTTTCGCGATGACGTTTGCGCCTGCAGTCTTGGATTTGGCTTCGGGTATAACCATGGTGGTGAAATACCGGTCTTCTTTTAGGACGCTTTTGGCCCATCTGACACGGAACATCGAGACCTTCTCTCCAGCGTAGCTCAACTCCCAGATCTCCTCAATCCTTCCGTAGTATCTGTCCTTGTCATTACCGGTGTAGGATTCCATCGTTACCCCGGAGTTCTGATAACCATCGCTCTTCATGTCCTTGGCCTCGGTGTAGAATGTGTAGCCGTTGATATCGTACGCCTCATAGGTCATCAGGTTGTGCTCGGCGCCCTGTGATAAGGCGAATATGAGTTGTTCTTCCGTGGAAGAATCCTCATGTAAAGGGTACGACAGAAGCTTCTGCTTGAACCAACGCGTGAAACATGAGTTGTGCTCTTTGATTATATCTTCGTCCGTCCTCTGTTGGCCTCGGTCATTGTACATCTTCTCAATAAAGGTTTTGTGCTCTACCACCCATGGATCGACCACGTCTATGTGTTGTAGCGCGACTAGGTTTGCACTTTCAAAGTCGGCGAGTCGACCCTCGAAGTCGACATGCATTTCGCGGCGACCATCACGGTGACCCCATCCAGCGAGCCTGCCGACGTGCCTGTTGACAGGCAGACCAACGGGGTTCTCGATGCCTAGATAATTCGTGCAGTAGGAGATGCACTCTTCGGTCAGAAATCCCCTGGCTATGATTCCCTCTGGACGTGACATGTTGCGAACGTATCCTTTGATGACACCATTCATCCTTTCGAACGGCATCATGCTGTGCAGGAACGTCGGCCCGAGTTGGATGATATCGTCCACGATATGGACCAGCAGATGCACCATAACGTCGAAGAATGCGGGCGGGAAGTACATCTCAAGCTCGCATAGTATCACCACGATCTCTTCCTGTAGCCTTCTGAGTTGCCTCACGCCAACAGACTTCCGAGAGATGACGTCGAAAAAGTTGCATAAGCCAAATAGGGTTTCACGGACGTGCGCGTCCATGATCCCACGGATTGCAACTGGAAGTATCTGCGTCATCAGCACGTGACAGTCGTGCGACTTCATCCCGCTGAACTTCAGCTTCGCCCGGTCTAGGTATCTGCTTATCTTCCCCGTGTAACCGTAAGGAAGTTGTACTCCTACGAGGCAGGTGAAAAACTGCTCGATCTCCTCCTGACTTAGAGTGAAGCACGCGGGAGGGTAGTCATTTCCGGTCTTCTTGGCCTTTTTGCCTTTGCAACGACTTTCCGTGTCCTGCTTCGCCTCATCATCATCATCATCATCATGATCATCATATATAGCGTGAAGCTCCTGCCTGATGCCCATTGATTTCAAGTCTGCCCTTGCTTTCAGCCCATCTTTGGTCCTCTCTGGCATGTTGAGCTGGGTACCAAGCAGACTCTCGCACACGTTCTTCGTGATATGCATTACATCAAGGCTGTGAGGCACACGGTGGATCTTCCAGTACGGCAAGTCCCAGAAAACAGACCTCGTTTTCCATACCTTCAGTAGCGGCTCTGGCGCCTTTCGCTTCTTTCCCGGCAGTGGTCAATCTTTCCAATTTTTCAACAGCTCGTTTATTTCCTCACCGCTCCTCGTACGCGGGCGTCCTCGGGGTTCGGTTTCACCATCGAACAGATCCTTGCATTTTCTCCACAGGTCATCGTCGCGAAGCCACCTTCGATGTCCCATGAACACGGTTTTCGAAGACCCGGGATCTCTATCTAGCTGGTGATATGTTGTGTCATCCATGCACCTGACGCATCCAGAAAATCCGTGGACCACCTGCCCCGAGACATATCCGTAACCGTGATAGTTGTGCACCGTCGTGAGCAGCGCGGCTCTCATAGGGAAATATTCTTTCTTTGCGGCGTCCCACGTATTGGCTGGCGTTTTCCATTGCGTGTCTAGCTCCTCTTTCAGCAGCCCCAGATACAGATTGATGTCGTTCCCTAGTTGTTTCGGTCCTTCAATTAGCATACTCATGTGAATGTACTTCCTCTTCATGCAGAACCAGGGGGGAAGGTTGTACATCCACACAAACACAGGCCAGGTGCTATGTGTGCTTCTCTGGCTGCCAAACGGATTGACTCCATCGGTGCTTGCGCCCAGCATGATGTTCCTTGGATCGTTCCCAAATTCTAGGTCTTCGAAGTTCAACGCTTGCCACTGGCTCGCATCCTTAGGGTGACTCAGCATCTTGTCTTTTTAATCTATCTCCGGATCATTTGCATCATCTTCTCGCTTCTTCTCCTCCCTATCCGCGTGCCAACGCAGGAGCTTTGCTACCTTAGGGTCCGCAAAATACCGCTGCAGACGAGGAGTGATCAGAAAGTACCACACCACTTTTCGAGGAGCTTTCTTCCTCTTCTTGTATCGAGTGACGCCGCACACCGGACATATGGTAGACTCCGTGTGCTCGTCCCGATAAATGATGCAATTGTTCATGCACACATGGTATTTCACGTGCGGTAAATCCAGAGGACACACGATTTTCTTCGCCTCCTCCAAACTAGTGGGGCACTTGTTCCCCTTGGAAGACGTTCGTGCCAGAATGACATGTTCTCGTCGAAGCATGCGTCGGTCATTTTGTGTTTTACCTTCATCTCCAGAGACATGAGCGTTACTTTCAGGCGGGTATCCTCGGGCCTGCATCCTTCATACAATGGATTAACCGCGTCTAACTCAAGTTGACCCATCTTGGCTTTCTCTCGGGCGGCAGCTCTTGCGTTATCGGTCTGCTTGAGAAGCAGCTCTTGAATATGAGGGTCCTGCACCCAGCCCATCGATGGTCCAGCGTCGTCTGCTCCGCCGGCATCATCATCTTCATGATCATGCCCGTCGTCTGCTTCGGCATCTTCCTCATCATCATGTCCTGCATCTTCTACATGATGACTGTGTACAGCATCACCGTCGTGATCATCTCCTGGGGATTCTTCGTCTTCTCGCCCGCCCGAGCCACGGTGGTTGTCTTGCTGCCCTTCCTCATTTCTTGCCCGGCCCCCATGGACGACTTCGTAGTCATCTTCATCACCTTGCCACCGATAGCCATCCATGAAACCACGCAAGAGCAGGTGGTCCCGCACCTGCCCGGATTCCGGGTCCGCAATAAGGCTCTTCAGCTTGCATCTTCGACACGGACATCTTATATCCGTCTCGTTCTTTTGAAGCATCTCGGCCTTCGCGGACCTCAAAAACCTATTCACGATGCCTTTGGTCATCGTGCGCACCATGGTCGCCTGCGGGGTAGAGCAAAACGATATTTCAGAACCAAGAAAAACTTTGCCATGACTTTCCCTAAAAATAGGACAAAAAAGAATGCTTAATGCCAAAATTCTCACCGAAACGGAAGTGAATCAACATTCCGGGAAAATATTGGCAACTATCGCATTTCAAATACCGGTACACCTCCAAACACAAACACATATGCAACACAACAAACATATGCAACACCACGAACATACATAGATCTAGCTAGGCCATAAAAAGTGCATGTGCACATTGTTGCATGGAGAACAACATAAATATAGCTTCCCCCTTCCTTACCTATCAAAACAGGGTAATTTAACCACTTAATTTGAATGAATCTATGGTGGAAATGAGGTGAAAAAGAGGAGGGACCCGAGAAAAGGAGGAGGTGGAGAGAATGAAGTGGGGAGAAAGTGAGTGTGGGTAGGAGAGGCTGTCCAAGATATCTTGTTGCTGCCCACTTACTAATGGCGCACCCACTATAAATGCGCCATTAGTAATCAAGGTTACTAATGGCGCATCTTTAGTTAGTGCGCCATTACTAGTTTTGAAACAAAAAAACAATACTAATGGCGCACTGTCCCACAGTGCGCCATTATTAGTAAACTAGTAATGGCGCACTATGGAACAGTACGCCATTCGTAGTTTTGCAAAAAAAAGAATAAAAAATATAATAAAAAAAGAACATTAATGGCGCACTTTATTGCTGGTGCGCCATTACTAGTTACAACTAGTAATGGCGCACTTTATCTGGATGCGCCATTAGTATGTTTGGACAGGCGCACTACTTCAATAAAAAAACTTTTTGATACTAATGGCGCACTTTACTGCTGGTGCGCCATTACTAGTTATAACTAGTAATGGCACACTTTGTTCCGATGCGCCATTAGTATGTTTGGACAGGCGCACTAGTTCAAAAAAAACTTTTTGATACTAATGGCGCACCCCGGGCCAGGTGCGCCATTAGTAGTTTGAACTCTAATGGCGTATCAGAGGTTGGTGCGCCATTATTATATACTAATGGCGCACTACTTGTCTGGTGCGCCATTAGTATCAATTCCATCTATAGCCCTTTTCCTAGTAGTGCCAGAACTATGGGTGTTCGATTCATCACAATGTAACTAGATTATTGACTCTAGTGCAAGTGGGAGACTGTTGGAAATATGCCCTAGAGGCAATAATAAAAGTGTTATTATATTTCCTTGTTCATGATAATTGTCTGTTATTAATGCTTGAATTTTATTGTACGGAAACAGCGATACATGTGTGAATACATAGACCACAACATGTCCCTGGTAAACCCTCTAGTTACTAGCTCGTTGGTCAACAGATGGTCATGGTTTCCTGACCATGGACATTAGATGTCATTGATGACGGGATCACATCATTAGGAGAATGATGTGATGGACAAGACCCAATCCTGAGCCTAGCACGAGGTCGTTTAGTTCGTAATGCTTAAGCTTTTCCAGTGTCAAGTATTTATTCCTTAGACCATGAGGTTGTGCAACTCCCGGATACCGTAGGAATACTTTGGGTGTGCCAAACGTCACAACGTAACTGGGTGACTATAAAGGTATGCAACGGGTATCTCCAAAAGTGTCTGTTGGGTTGGTACGAACCGAGACTAGGATGTTGTCACTCCGTATGACGGAGAGGTACCTCTGGGCCCTCTCGGTAAGACATCATCACAATGAGCTCAAAGTGACTAAGGAGTTAGTCACGGGATGATGGATTATGGAACGAGAAAGGAGACTTGCCATGACGAGATTGAACAAGGTATCGGACATACCAACGATCGAATCTCGGGCAAGTACCATACCGATGGACAAAGGGAATAATATACGGGATTGAGTGAATCCTTGACACAGTGGTTCATCCGATGAGATCATCGAGGAACATGTGGGAACCAACATGGGTATCCAGATCCCATTGTTGCTTATTGACCGGAGAGTCGTCTCGGTCATGTCTGCGTGTCTCCCGAACCCGTAGGGTCTACACACTTAAGGTTCGGTGACGCTAGGGTTGTAGAGATACATGCACATGGAAACCCGAATGTTGTTCGGAGTCCCGGATGATATCCTGGACGTCACGAGGAGTTCCAGAAGGGTTCGGAGGTAAAGAATGATATATAGGAAGTCCAGTTTCGGTCATCGGGTGAACTCCGGGGGTCACCGGGAGTGTCCCGGGACCACCGGAGGGGTCCCGGGGGTCCACCGGGTGGGGCCACCCATCCCGGTGGGTCCCCTAGGCTGCAAAGGGGAAGGGTCCAGCTCCTGGTGGGCTGGTGCACCACATGGGCCCCCCCTTCCATGCACCTAGGGTTGAAACCCTAGGGGGAGGGGGCGGCCCCTATGCCTTGGGGGCCAAGTCTACCCCCCTGGCTGCCGCCCCCCTGGAGATCTGATCTCCCAGGGCCGGCGCCCCCCCTGGCCCCTATATATAGTGGGAGGGAGAGGGCAGCCGCACCCCAAGCCTCTGGCGCCTCTCACCCCTCCCGTCACACTTCCTCTCCTCTCGCAGAGCGCCGGCGAAGCCCTGCAGGTTTTCCTGTTGCATCCACCACCACGCCGTCGTGCTGCTGGACCTCCGTCAACCTCTCCTCCCCCCTTGCTGGATTAAGAAGGAGGAGACGTCTCTGTACCGTATGTGTGTTGAACGCGGAGGTGCCGTCCGTTCGGCGCTGGGATCATCGGTGACGAGGATCATGAAGAGTACGACTACTTCATCCATGTTCCTTCGAACGCTTCCGCTCGCGATCTACAAAGGTTATGTAGATGCACTCCTTTATGCTCGTTGCTAGATGACTCCTTAGATTGATCTTGGTGAAAGCGTAGAATTTTTTTGAATTCTGCTACGTTCCCCAACACACGCGTAGAGGAGTATGAGGGTTCACTGGTTCGCTGTGGTGTGAGGCTGCCATCGCCGTAGAATAAGACGGGGTGTGGGTGAGTAGAGGATTGGCCTGGCCAGCGGTGGGAGTAGTAGGGGCGATGAGGCCTCCGCCGCATCGTAGCCGGCCACGGGAGGCAGGAGCACGAGGCACGGCCGGCGCTGGTTTGGGCGGCAGGAGCAAGAAGACCAGAGGTTGAAGAAGCACTACGGCCGTAGGATGTACATCGTACGGTGACTGGAGCTAGAATCGTGCATATTGACTAAGTTGACGAAGCCCTCCGTTCCCGTCAACTTAGTTGGCCCATAAGTCAGCCTGCCACTATACTGGATCCCAGCTAGCAGGGGAGTATGCATTTTTTGTGCGTAATAAGGAGGCACTTCCTTGCGTGCAAACATATAGCTGGTGGGTCCAAATTGTTAGCGGAGGTAACGTTTTTTCGCGAAATACAGAGGCCCTTTTGGTGGGTCCCAGATATCAGGTGGAGCAATCATTATTTTGCACGTAATAAGGAGGCATTTCCTTGCGTGCGGCCGTGGACCCAGCTGTCAGCCTCTCCACGTACAGTCCACTTCAGATGCATGTCGGTCGTTGACCACATTGGCCAAGCTACGCCGAGAGCACCAGGGTGGTGGACGATGGTGAAGCCTAGGAAGGGAATGACGTGGAGGCAGGGAAGACTCGGCAGTTGTTTCCCACGCGGAGGGGAGTACGACTGTACAAGGATTCACTGGTTCGTCTGCCGTCGCCGGAGAATAACAGCAGGTGTGGGTGAGTAGAGGGATGGATAGGCCAGCGATGGGAGTACGCTGGGGCGGTGAGGCCTACGCGGCAGCACAGCCGGCTGCGGGAAGGAGGGAGCAGGCAGTCCCGCCGGCGCTTGTTTGAGCGGCTGGAGTAGGAAGAGCAGAGATTGAAGAAGCACGACGGTCGTTGGATGGACATCCAACAGTCACTGCTTGTGCGTCAACCTTTTTTTTAGGAAAGCCTCAGATCTATGGAAAACATCATACAGCCCATCTGCCATTATTTCTAATAATTTACAGGCCATTTGCTAATTCTTAAGGTTTTTTTTGGAGCCCATATTCTTTTTGTTAGCATTACAGCCCATATTGTGGCCACAGTTAAAAAATTATACGAAATTTTGCATATTTCGGTGCGGTCCGAACTGTTTTTAATCCCGAAATTTCGAGTCACATTTCAACTAATTTTAAAAATAAATGTATATCAATATAAAATCCAACAAATTGTCCACGCATAAAAATCAATGCAATTTAAAATCTCGAAATGAAAAAAAGAATTTTGAAACTAATTGCCGGTTTGATGTGTTTTAAAAATGTACTGCCCATTTCTCCTTACTGATAGGCCATTTTCTCGGCCAGCCGAATAAAGCTCTCCTCGTCTTGAAAGATTTGTAGCCCAACAGGCCTGACAAAGTGACTTACTTGGAAAATCTCAGAAAAACTGGGCTGTGGCCGTGGACCCAGCTGTCAGCCTCTCCACGTACAGTACTCTTCCGATGGAAGTCGGTCGTTGACCACATTCACCACGCCGCGCCGGGAGCACAAAGGCGGTGGACGACGGTGAGGCCTAGGAAGGGGACGACACGAAGCCGGGGAAGACGCGACAGTGGATGCCCACGAGGAGAGGAGTACGAGGGTTCACTGGTTCGGCTGTGGTGTGAGGCTGCCATCACCGCAGAATAACAGGGGGTGTGGGTGAGTGGAGGGATGGCCTGGCCAGCGGTGGGAGTGGTATGGGGGCGGAGAGGCCTCTGCGGCAGCACAGCCGGCCACGGGAGGCTGGAGCAGGCGGCACGACCGGCGCTGCTTTGGGCGGCTCGAGCAAGAAGACCGGAGGTTGAAGAAGCACTAAGGCCGTTGGATGGACATCGTACGGTCAATGGAGCTAGAATCGTTCATATTGACTAAGTTGACAAAGCCCTCCATCCCCGTCAACTTAGTAGGCCCACAAGTCAGCCTCCCACCATGGTGGGTCCCAGCTAGCAGGGGTATTCATTTTTTTGTGCGCAATAAGGAGGCACTTCCTTGCGTGCGAAGATATAGTTGGTGGGTCCGACCTGTCAGCGGAGGGAACGTTTTTTCACGAAATACAGAGGCCCTTCCGACGGGTCCCAGATGTGAGGTGGAGGAATCATTATTTTGTGCGTAATAAGGAGGCATTTCCTTGTGTGCGGCCATGGACCCAGCTGTCAGCATCTCCACGTACAGTCCACTTCCGATGGATGTCGTTCATTGACCACGTTGACCACGCCCCGCCGAGAGAACCAGGGCGGAGCACGACGATGAGGCCTACGAAGGGAATGACACGGAGTCGGGGAAGACACGACAGTGGCTGCCTACGTGGTGGAGAGTACGAGGGTTGACTGGTTCGGCTGCCATCGCCGGAAAATAACAAGAGGTGTGGGTGAGTAGAGGGATACACAGGCCAGACATGCGAGTATATGATGGGGCCGTGAGGCCTACCCGGCAGCACATCCTGCCACGGGGGGCGGGAGCAGGCGGTTCCGATGGCGCTGGTTTGGGCGGCTGGGGCAGGAAGATCAGAGACTGAAGAAGCACGATTACCGTTAGATTGACATCTAACGTTTTGATGCTGGTAGAGTTCATTGTTGACGAAGTTTCTTTTTTGATAAACCTTGTGTACGCATGAACTTAGTAGGCCCACAAGTCAGCCTCCAAATCTGTGGCAGACAACATAGAGCCCATTTGCTATTTTTTAATTATTTGCAGCCCACTTCCTAATTCTTAAGTAATTTATTACAGCCCATTTTCTGCCCAGGACCACGTTCAAAAAGTTCAACCTTATTTTGCATATTTCGGTGGAGTCCGAACTTTTGTAATCCCGAGATGATAAACATTTTTTTAAGAACTTATTGATTTGCCAAAAAAATCGTTTTGTTTTTGTAAGCAAATAAGACGTGGGACAATTCAATAGGTTTAAGGGAAAACCAATGGTAAAAAAATCAGCGCTGTGAGGGAAAACAACAACAAAAATAAGGATGTAAATATGAAAAGTGAATTTTATGTCTTTTCAACATAATGATACGTGTATATGAACTAGTTAAACTATAGGTAGAGATTAGAAAACGGATGTAGGACATGCGTTTCAAGAGGAAAATAGAACTAGGCTGTGTGTTTGATTTAGTAAAAAAGTGCCTGCAGATGTTGTAAGACAAAATATAACTAACGTTGGCGGGCCAGAGGCCAGTAGATACCCGCTGGATCTGTAACACCCCAAAAATTTAGCAATGTTTTATTAAATAATTTTTTTAAAGTAAATTAAAATTTTGCCTTCTGCTGTTTCTTTAGAATTCCAGGACCAGTCTTGTTCTGTTATGTTGGAGTTTTTACCCCTAGTAAAAACTTTCCAGCTAAGCTAGATTCTCTTGTGCACCCTTTAAAACTTTGCTTATATCAGCAGGATTTATTATATATTGGTCTTCCAAATTTTCTTTTCTATATAAATGGTTGCCCTTAGTTTTAAGGCCTCTTTTGAACTTCAACCACTTGATAATTTTATTTAAAATTTCAACAAAAAATTGGAGATGTCAAATAATGCTATTAGATCACTTTTATGCAAGAATATAGCTATTTCATTTAATATTTTGAGCTCCACAACATGTTTGCCAATCTGGTCCAGTAGACCAAATTGCACTACAACCCTATCAAATATTCCTGTAATGCTTCCACCAAAATTATGGGATGTTCATAGCAGTATGTTATTCAACTTTATGCAAAAACCCATCTTGGTCCTTTGGAAGATTTGAGTGAACCAACCTCTTTTCCATTCTGGTTTAGTTTGGTGTTTTGCATTGCAACCCTAGTCTATTTTGCTCTAGTGCCCTTGAGCTTCCTCATGCTTGTAGTCCTTCTAGCAAAACCCTTAAGTTCAGGAGAGTGGACCTATTGGGATAGTTTTGGTCCAGGAAATTATGCCATTTACTTTCTATCCAGAACTGGGATCTTGCAAAACTTGCACTAACAAGTCTTTGCTTTTCATAAACTAACCTCACCACCTTCTTACTCATCCACGGAGACATCCATCTGGTAAATTTGGCCACCCCAAGAGTTAGCTAGATGCCTCTGGCATTTTGTCAAACACCCTCAGGGCATGACCAGTTTGGCTTAGTTTCTGGTTCATGTTATGAACCTGATCCCCTGACTAGACCAGCATGTCTCTTGTGTTTGTTCCAACCTATAGCCCCACCCTGCTGACCCCCTTGCGGTTTGGAGCTCACCAGCATGCCTTGGCATATCGCCGAGCACGTAGCATGCGTGCTCTGGGCGCGCCCAGAGCGCGCGTTTTGCACGTGCGTACGCTCGGGTCGCCGCGTCGCGCCCCTAGCCCCAGCTCACATGCGGAGCCGTGCCCGGCCTTATCCGCACCCAAGAACATGCCAAGTCGTACCTGGGACTCCACAGCGCCGCCGTCAGAGCACTTTTGGCAGCACTCCGGCGACCACAGTGGAACTCTGCCACGGTCGGCGCCGCCCAAGCCACGCGCGCTCGCCAGCTGCCCCCTGGAGTAGTGCGAGCTCATCCACAAGCTCGTCCGAAAGCGTTCGTCGTTGCCACGTGCCCTGCTGCTACAGAATGGCGGTCGCCGGTGATCTTATCCCCGGCCGACGCGGAACCGCCATTGCCCGCCTATATAAGAAGCCCCGAGATCGTCAGATCCTCCAGCATCCTCACACGACCCCTCACCGATCCGCCCGTAGCAGTAGAAAGACCAGAGAGGTCGTCCTCTTCCTCTCCGGCAACCACGCCTGCCGTCACTATCTCGAGCACTTCGGCGCCACCAGGACCTCCCCCGCCTATCCAGCACCAACGTCGCCTTCCCCTCGACCTTGCGGAGCCGCCCGACCCCTCAAACACGATCAAAACCCACCGCAACACGAATCCCCAATTCTGCCCGAAGCTTCCTCCGACGCGGAGCTCGCCGCCGGCGACTCCCTCCTTCCCCTCCGACCAGTCGACTACCGGGAGGACCGCCTAGGAGTAGCGGGTCCATTCCTGCACTCAGTATCCCTCGAGGAGCCTCCGTTCACCGACGACGATCGCCAGAGTTCCGCCTCCGGTCGGGCAGAGGAAGAGGAGGGAGGGGCGACTGGTCAAACCTGACCAGTGGGCCCCCTGGACCCACTGTCAGTGACCCAGCTTCGCCTCCACACGCTTTTAAGTGAAGGCGTAAAACACAGAGTACGTATTCCCTAGCTCGAAGGCGTATTCTCCGCCGAAACGTCTTCTTTTCTGTTTTAGTTTAAAAATCAGAATTTGACCAAACTTTGACTGGCTTTAACTTTTTATCTATAGCTCCAAATGAATTGATTCTTTTTCTGCTGTTCCTCAAATTTTGTCTAGTTTATTTTCAAATTTATTTGAAAATTTTCCAGACAACTTTTTTGTGCTGTTGTGATTCTATGTGTTAATTTTATACTCTTTCTATTAGGATTTTGAAGAGGGAGAAAACTTCCAAAACTCTTGGAATGCTTTTCTCCTCCCCTCTACTTGAAGGCAAGCATCTTGAACCCCGTTTGGTACATGTTGTGTGTTGTTTGCTATAATCCAAGAACTCCATTGATATGCCAAAATGGAGCATCATTATTTCATGTAAAAGTCTTACTCTTGCATATCTACTTGTGGTGAAATGTCTTCCTGTTATGTTTGTGATATTGGTGGCAGTAACCACTTCTCATGCCTCATATGTTGTATGATAGTTCGGACGGAGTCCGAAGGAAAGCTGTGTTCTGGTGAGCATAGCTAAGTGACTGACATCTCATGATGACGAACGATGTGCAGTGAGGCAGGATGAGGCATGAGGGGTGGTGACCCTATCAGAGAGAGCGGTGTCAAGCTATATGACACAAACCTTATAGTAAAGCTGAAACCTCCTGAGTCGACCATAGATCGAGTCTTGTTCCAGTAACCACCATACTTGTTTCGTGCTACCACGTGTCCCTACTTAAGGTAGGGTACGGTTCAGTAATTTGTCGACCCCTGTTCTATCACACACCATACAGAGAGGCCACGGTGGAAGATACCGGCTGCATCCGGTAGGCAGGCCACCTGGTCCGGGGGCATGGGTGTTTCGGTTGGAGCCGAACGGGATAGATTCCCTAGTTTTCGCGCGCATTATAAATTGTTGTGATCCCATGCTAGTCGAGGTTGTAGCCTTCCCACTTAAAGTTTGGCTTAGCTAGTGTCGTGGGTGATTCCAGACACTGGTAAGTTAGGCTGGTGTGTGCAGTCAGGTGCGTCTTCAAATTAAAAGACCGTAGGCGGAATTAGTCCAGAGGGGCTATAGCAAATCTGTTATTCATGGGTAAAGAGTACACCCTCTGCAGAGATATAAAACCTATTTGAATAGCCGTGTCCATGGTTAAGGAAACAGTCTGGGATGGGTCGAGTGTCGGTCTTAGTGTCGGTCTTCGGAGGAGAAACTTTTAAGCCAGAGTTTTATTTATGACCTGTGTCAGGTGGTGATTGTGATTTTTCATTATTATGGACTAACCATTCGTGTTCTTTGGAACGATGAGTATCCTTGGGACGGTTCTACCTCCCGGATATTTACCGTTATTTATAAGCCCTTTATGTGATGTCGCTCAGACGTCCGACTGTGGCATTCTTTTTATTTATAAGCCCTTTATGTGATGTCGCTCAGACGTCCGACTGTGGCATTATTTTTATTTATAAGCCCATTATGTGATATCGCTCAGACGTCCGACTGTGTCATGCTTGTTATTTATTTTGTTACTACTTTCTGAGTGCATATGCATTTTACTCGAATGTCCGGCTAAAAATTATATCATGTCGCATCATTATTATCATAGTGATCATAAATCATCCTTGAGCATGTTTAGGTCTCACCCATATTCATAATGTTTGCGAGTACATTCACAGTACTCACTGGCTTGTCCCTGGCTATTGTCTTGGCCAGATTCCTTGAATGGGAAGGAACGACGTGATGCCACCCCGGAGCCTACACTATTGGAGTTAGCAACCTCGCGAAGATAGGTGTTATCCCGGTCAGCCGATCCTGTGGGAGATGGAGTCCCATAGTCACCGATGATCCACAAACCGCTTCCGCCATCAATCACTAAAAGCTTGTGTTGTACTCACAGGCCAGAATGGTCTTGTACTACATATTTGTACCTTCGCTTGGAATTTTATGTATCAAGAGGTGCCTCATCAGCTAACAGTAATCCTGGGGCTGGTGAGCACAAGGGCCGAATTTTGGGAATTTAATACCCCGAAAAGCCGGTCCTAACAACCTTGGTATCAGAGCCAGGCTGACTGTTGGCTAATCCTATCTTAGCCAGGTCCAAAAACCTAGGTTAACCACAACCAGACCACACCCCAAACTCATCCAAGCTTCCCGCGTAAGATACCCACACAGTGGACCGACACCTTTGGCAGTCGGTGCCCAACCTATCAGCCTAGCCTATCGATCACGCGCCAGTGACCGACACCTAAACAGTTCCTTTCCGCAAGCGTGCGAAGGAAGACTCCGTCCTTTCCTATAAATAGGGCACACTAGCCCCCAAACCCAATGCCACACAGCCTCTACCCCCATATCGAGCTAAAATGCCAGGACCCATTGTCCACAATGAAACCACAGCAACAAACCTTGGAGGTTTTGTGACCGTGCTCGCAAACCTCACCCGTCGTGGTTTTGCGATGGAAGAGCCCCTAGAATATGTTGTGTAGCGAGACTCCACGGGCGGTGAAAGCCGTCAATTCTGGGCCACTGTGCACATCTACGGTAGGGGTCTGTCACCAGAGCGCCCCTACAGGTTCACCGGAAGGACAACTTCCTTTGAGCCGCAAGCTATACAATTAGCTGCCCGGGAGGCTATAGTTCAACTCAGACACCTGTCGCCCAGAGTTAACTGTCGCTCGTTCTACTACTACCCCAGTCGTAACGGGTATGGTAGGCCTACCCGAGTTGCGAGCAGAGATCACGAGACGGATCCTGCATTATTGCATCTGGTACCCTATGTTAGTTTACTCGAGGAACTGTTCGATCAAATCACCCTTGATCTGATCGCATCTCGTGGAGAACTACTTCGCCGAGCCCCAGCAAGAGGACGAGACGAGTCCGGCACCGACAACCCAGTCGTGTTGTTCGGACAACCAATCGAGTCCCCAAGGCCTGCCGTGGTCATTGACCAGAATGCCTTGGTATCTCCAGAAGTGATGCGTCACTTGTTTGGCGCACGCTCCAACGGGATTGTGGCCAACAATCCTCGTGAGGGACATCATCACTGCCCCGACCCTGCACCTCCTCAGCCACCGCCAGCCAATCCCAATGATGAAGCTCCCGGAGAAGCTTCAGCATCCACAAGGCAAGGCAGCCTGGATATAAACGAAGTTGATTAGATCACCCGGTTAGTGCCAAGCCTTTTCTAGTCCACACCCCGTGGCATTGTAACCTGTATACCGGCATGTAAATACAGTTTACTTTCACATTGTGTTAGTATGCGAACCCCCTTTATTCTTTTCTCAGGTGTAACTCCCAGAGCACCTCACCGACAACCCCTACAGCGAATACATCTTTTTACAAGACGTGAGTACCTGTAGCTTTGACCCCAACCTCGTAAAGCGAAACCGACAATATAGAGGCCCCTCACCATGATCCTGTAAACCAGCCTGGTTGCTATATAAAGGCCACACCGTGACCTTACCAAGCATCCCTCACCTGGTGCCCTACTCTCACAGCCATTTCCTTCGTCATGTCGATCCCTAGTATTTACCTGAGAACCCCTAAGGCATCCCCAAGTAGTTTCGTGAAGATATTGTGGGATTTTACCTGCAGTACCATGAGTGCTACCCGTCCACCCCAGTATGAGCTGCTCAAATCGAGGATCACACCATCCACCTCGAAATATTGGGCAGTGGTACACATCGCACCCGCCAACCCAAACCAAGACCCCACAGAGGTTTCCTTCATAGGGAAATCCATGCCCACTCCACAGATGGCCATAGAGGCTGCTGCCTGTGAAGCGCTTGCTCGCCTTCGATTCGCGGTGCCCTATGCCAGCGAGCGGGGATATTACTACTTTCCAAGCCGTGCAGCACCCGGAGAAGCAGCATCTTTTCCTGGTGGGCGTATTGAGAGAGACCCGGTGCTAGTCAACCTTACGCAGTATGTGATCGTGCAAGAGCGTCTGAACCAGCGGATAATGGGTTATCTCCAGAGCCTCGCCGATTTAAATCCTCGGATCGCCATCGGTAGACCATTGAGGCCAGGACAGGAGAAGCACATTCATCGACTCGTCAACCCACTACCACCGATAGAAGAAGAATGTCCCCCGGCACCAGAGACTTTTTCCCAGGACCCTGTTCATTTACCGTTTATATTTTAGACGTAACTGCCACGTGGGTGTACCCATATCTTTTTATGAGAACTGTGTGTCGCATCGTGTGTTATATAAATCTTTCCTGTGTTGTTGCATCTTGTCCATCTGCTTAACATAGATTTTTCTTTCATCACGCAGCATCACAACAACAATAATACAACCCCGGCCACTCTACACAGTACACTAAGTTGCTAGTCCGCCTACACCTGCTTCATCAACCACCTCCTCGCACACCACAGTCTCTTGAGAAGAAACTCATGGGAATTTATTCGACCACTAAATGCCTACCACCCGCTAACCACCTTTAGCACCTAACACTCTCATCTAATCCCTGTGATCGCCGCCGCCGCGGAGAGCTAGCACTCGAGCCGCCGCATCACGACGATCGTCGAGGATCATCGCACACAAGAGCACCGATACCCCCCAGCAATGCCGCCAACCCCACGCACATGAGGACCATGCACCAGTCCGGCTTCACCTCCGCCATTAGAGCCTCGACCCGAGCTCCTGCTAACACAAATGGAGGGGAGGGAAGAGAGGAGAAGAAGAGAGGCCAGATGTGAGGAGGAAGGAGTAGCACCTCGGTCGTTTTATAGCCCAAGATCGGTGTACGGTGGGCGGAGTCCACCAGCGCCGCTCGTCGCTCGACCGCCGGTGTTCAGAGGCAAATCCGCGAGCACTGCCGACAGCACACTGCCCGCGAGGTGAGTGCACGCTGCACCGGCAGCTAGCACGCCGCGCACTACGGCAGTACGGCCTAGATGCCCTAAGAGTTAGCCGTCGCCGGTGAAGAAAGTGCGGGAAAGCGCGCGAGAGAGAGGAGAAGAGAGTACCGGAGGAAGAAGAAGAGGCTGACAATGGGCCCAGGCCCCACCTGTCAGCCAGTGAGAGCACTGTGCTCTCAGGTGCAACCAGCGTATTTGTAAATTTAGAAAGATACCATTTCTAAATTTACTATGTCCCAGAGTAGAAATATATCGTTTTCCACGACAGTAGATTTTTCTTTTCCCGTGCTACGCCAGTGTTTAACACTGCAGTTTACACCACTGTTTGCTCTTACACTGTAGTAGTTTTCATTTGCATAATTAGAGCAGTAAGAAATTTTGGTAGTATCTTTTGAGGCAATAGTAGACCTTTAAGCAACCCTTAACAAATCTCGAGGACGAGATTTTTCTTAAGGGGGGTAGTGTTGTAACACCCCAAAAATTTAGCAATGTTTTATTAAATAAAATTTTGCAATTAAATTAAAATTTTGCCTTCTGCTTAATGTTTCTTTAGAATTCCAGGACCAGTCTTGTTCTGTTATGTTGGAGTTTTTATCCCTAGTAAAAACTTTCCAGCTAAGCTAGATTCTCTTATGCACCCTTTAAAACTTTTCTTATATCAGCAGGATTTATTATATATTAGTCTTCCAAATTTTCTTCTCTATATAAATGGTTGCCCTTAGTTTTAAGGCCTATTTTGAACTTCAACCACTTGATAATTTTATTTAAAATTTCAACAAAAAATTGGAGATGTCAAGTAATGCTATTAGATCACTTTTATGCAAGAATATAACTATTTCATTTAATATTTTGAGCTCCACAACATGTTTGCCAATCTTGTCCAGTAGACCAAATTACACTACAACCCTATCAAATATTCCTGTAATGCTTCCACCAAAATTATGGGATGTTCATAGCAGTATGTTATTCAACTTTATGCAAAGACCCATCTTGGTCCTTTGGAAGATTTGAGTGAACCAACCTCTTTTCCATTCTGGTTCAGTTTGGTGTTTTGCACTGCAACCCTAGTCTATTTTGCTCTAGTGCCCTTGAGCTTCCCCATGCTTGTAGTCCTTCTAGCAAAACCCTTAAGTTCAGGAGAGTGGACCTATTGGGATAGTTTTGGTCCAGGAAATTATGCCATTTACTTTCTGTCCAGAACTGGGATCTTGCAAAACTTGCACTAACAAGTCTTTGCTTTTGATAAACTAACCTCACCACCTTCTTACTCATCCACGGAGACATCCATCTGGTAAATTTGGCCACCCCAAGAGTTAGCTAGATGCCACTGGCATTTTGTCAAACACCCTCAGGGCATGAACAGTTTGGCTTAGTTTCTGGTTCATGTTATGAACCTGATCCCCTGACTAGACCAGCATGTCTCTTGAGTTTGTTCCAACCTATAGCCCCACCCTGCTGACCCCCTTGCGGTTTGGAGCTCACTAGCATGCCTTGGCATATCGTCGAGCCCGTAGCGTGCGTGCTCTGGGTGCGCCCAGAGCGCGCGTTTTGCACGTGCGTGCGCTCGGGTCGCCGCGTCGCGCCCCTGGCCCCAGCTCACCTGCGGAGCCGCGCCCGGCCTTATCCGCACCCAAGAGCACGCCAAGTCATACCAGGGACTCCACAGCGCCGCCGTCAGAGCACTTTTGGCAGCACGCCGGCGGCCGCAGTGGAACTCTGCCACGGTCGGCGCCGCCCAAGCCACGCGCGCTCGCCAGCTGCCCCCTGGAGCAGTGCGAGCTTATCCGCAAGCTCGTCCGAAAGCGGTCGTCATCGCCACGTCCCCTGCTGCTATAGAATGGGGGTTGCCGGCGATCTTATCCCTGGCCGACGCGGACCCGCCATTACCCGCCTATATAAGAAGCCCCGAGCTCGTCAGACCCTCCAGCATCCTCACACGACCCCTCACCGATCCGCCCGTAGCAGTAGAAAGACCAGAGAGGTCGTCCTCTTCCTCTCCGGCAACCACGGCCGCCGTCACTATCTTGAACACTCCGACGCCACCAGGACCTCCCCCGCCTATCCAGCACCACCCTCGCCTTCCCCTCGACCTTGCGGAGCCGCCCGACCCCTCGAACAAGATCAAAATCACCGCAACACGAATCCCCAATTCTGCCCGAAGCTTCCTCCGCCGCGGAGCTCGCCGCCGGCGACTCCCTCCGTCCCCTCCGACCAGTCGACTACCGGGAGGACCGCCTAGGAGTAGCGGATCCATTCCTGCACTCAGTATCCCTCGAGGAGCCTCCATTCGCCGGCGACGATCGCCGGAGTTCCGCCTCCGCTCGGGCAGAGGAAGAGGAGGGAGGAGCGACTGGTCAAACCTGACCAGTGGGCCCCCTGGACCCACTGTCAGTGACCCAGCTTTGCCTCCACACGCTTTTAAGTGAAGGCGTAAAACACAGAGTACGTATTCCCTAGCTCGAAGGCGTATTCTCCGCCGAAACGTTTTCTTTTCTGTTTTAGTTTAAAAATCAGAATTTGACCAAACTTTGACTGGCTTTAACTTTGTAACTATAGCTCCAAATGAACTGATTATTTTTCTGCTGTTCCTCAAATTTGGTCTAGTTTATTTTCAAATTTATTTGAAAAATTTCCAGACAACTTTTTTGTGTTGTTGTGATTCTATGTATTAATTTTATACTCTTTCTATTAGGATTTTGAAGAGGAAGAAAACTTCCAAAACTCTTGGAATGCTTTTCTCCTCCCCTCTACTTGAAGGCAAGCATCTTGAACCCCGTTTGGTACATGTTTTGTGTTGTTTGCTATAATCCAAGAACTCCATTGATATGCCAAAATGGAGCATCATTATTTCATGTAGAAGTCTTACTCTTGCATATCTACTTGTGGTGAAATGTCTTTCTGTTATGTTTGTGATATTGGTGGCAGTAACCACTTCTCATGCCTCATATGATGTATGATAGTTCGGACGGAGTCCCAAGGAAAGTTGTGTTCCGGTGAGCATCGCTAAGTGA
Source organism: Secale cereale (assembly GCA_902687465.1). Classification (NCBI taxonomy): domain Eukaryota; kingdom Viridiplantae; phylum Streptophyta; class Magnoliopsida; order Poales; family Poaceae; genus Secale; species Secale cereale. Next base: position 83,314,926 of record LR738711.1, on the reverse strand, counting down.
CTGACATCTCGTGATGATGAACGATGTGCAGTGAGGCAGGATGAGGCATGAGGGGTGGTTACCCTGTCAGAGAGCGGTGTCAAGCTATATGACACAAACCTTATAGTAAAGCTGAAACCTCCTGAGTCGACCATAGATCGAGTCTTGTTCCAGTAACCACCATACTTGTTTCGTGCTACCACGTGTCCCTACTTCAGGTAGGGTACGGTTCAGTAAATTGTCGACCCCTGTTCTATCACACACCGTACAGAGAGGCCACGGTGGAAGATACCAGCTGCATCCGGTAGGCAGGCCGCCTGGTCCGGGGGCATGGGTGTTTCGGTTGGAGCCAAAGGGGATAGCATCCCCAGTTTTCGCGCGCGTTATAAATTGTTGTGATCCCATGCTAGTCGAGGTTGTAGCCTCCCCACTTAAAGTTTGGCTTAGCTAGTGTCGTGGGTGATTCCAGACACTGGTAAGTTAGGCTGGTGTGTGCAGTCAGGTGCGTCTTCAAATTAAAAGACCGTAGGCGGAATTAGTTCAGAGGGGCTATAGCAAATCCGTTATTCGTGGGTAAAGAGTACACCCTCTACAGAGATATAAAACCTATTCAAATAGCCGTGTCCATGGTTAAGGACTACAGTCTGGGATGGGTCGAGTGTCGGTCTTAGTGAAGGTCTTCGGAGGAGAAACTTTTAAGCCAGAGATTTATTTATGACCTATGTCAGGTGGTGATTGTGATTTGTTATTATTATGGACTAACCATTCGAGTTCTTTGGAACGATGAGTATCCTTGGGACGGTTCTACCTCCCGGATATTTACTGTTATTTATAAGTCCTTTATGTGATGTCGCTCAGACGTCCGACTGTGGCATTCTTTTTATTTATAAGCCCTTTATGTGATGTCGCTCAGACATCCGACTGAGGCATTCTTTTTGTTTATAAGCCCTTTATGTGATGTCACTCAAACGTCCGACTGTGGCATTCTTTTTATTTATAAGCCCTTTATGTGATGTCGCTCAGACGTCCGACTGTGGCATTCTTTTTATTTATAAGCCCTTTATGTGATGTCGCTCAGACGTCCGACTGTGGCATGCTTGTTATTTATTTTGTTACTACTTTCTGAGTGCATATACCTTTTACTCGAATGTCCAGCTAAAAATTATATCATGTCGCATCATTATTATCATAGTGATCATAAATCATCCTTGAGCATGTTTAGGTCTCACCCATATTCATAATGTTTGCGAGTACATTCAAAGTACTCACTGGCTTGTCCCTGGCTATTGTCTTGGGCAGATTCCTTGCGTGGGAAGGAACGACGTGATGCCACCCCGGAGCCTACACTATTGGAGTTAGCAGCCTCGCGAAGATAGGTGTTATCCCGGTCAGCCGTTCTTGTGGGAGATGGAGTCCCATAGTCACCGATGATCCACAAACCGCTTCCGCCATCAATCACTAGAAGCTTGTGTTGTACTCACAGGCCAGAATGGTCTTGTACTACATATTTGTACCTTCGCTTGGAATTTTCTGTATGAAGAGGTGCCTCATCAGCTAACAGCAATCCTGGGGCTGGTGAGCACAAGGGCCGAATTTTGGGAATTTAATGCCCCGAAAATCCGGTCCTGACAGGATCTTTGTGCCCCGTTTTCATCATGGGCTAGGCCTATTAAAAACAAAACCAAGCCTGGGCAATCTATAGCCCAGTTGAAACTTGCTCGACCTGAAAAACAATATACGTGCTTAATAAACGAGAGAATTCTGCAAGTAGAGACTGGTAACTGGGATGCAGCAGGGATATTGTTTTTTCATCATGATAATAAGAGCATGCACTTGTTCAAAAAAATTGGAGAACTGGGAATTCGAACGGCAGGTGCTTATGCTACCCATCAAATAACAATCAGGTGCCTGAAAATTTGTTTCGAAACAAATGATTCAACTTTATATCCACGTCGACCCTCGGCATGATGGTTGGAAGCAAATGCCAAATTCAAAACAAAGGATCGTTAACAACAATACCAACTTGCGAACGACAAGGTAGTACAAGTACCAATACCAAACTAACTTATAATCTTTTTACTCCTGGCCCTAGTGTTCGTGTGGTAGAAAATCTTGCAAAGGACCAGCTCCCACTCCTTCTCTTGCTCCAAGTCCCCGAGGTGGTACTGGTGCATCACCCAGTTCCTCCGCTGGTCGAAGTTCTTGTTGGTGTGCAGCACCAGAACCTTTTTTCTGCCCGTCTACCGGCCGTTGACTATCACCAGCAAGGCATTGCCAGTGTTGTGCCACATCGCGTGCATGCCGCACTTCAACTATATCTTGCGATGCGTCCACGTGCCCCTTTTGAACGCCCTGGAATTGCGCTGGAAGAAATGCTTGCTTAGGCCACTCAGTGTGATACCTATAGTATTTTCGAATACAGGTTTTAGTGTACGTAGTTGGCATTTTCATAACATCTTTGGCATGTTGCAGTCACTTGTTTCACTTTTTATTAACTGTAAAATTGTAATTGCTTCACCAGGTCTGCGTCTAAAAAGAAAAATAGAGCTATAAACAAAGGAATATGTTTGTGCAAGTAGACGGCTGATCGGTGTCTTACCTGGAAGTTTCTTAGGATGGGTGTAGCATATGCCGTGCTCGGTGTCGATGGTTGGTATGAACAAATCGATGAGAGGGTGAGATCTCACACTGTCAGCACTCACTTTGGCCTCAAGGTGCTCGATCAGCTCCTGATCCGTGGGATCGAACTTGACGCCAGCCAGCAGCACCGGCCAATCCTTCTTCGACTTGCATGGGTTAATTCCAGTTATATGGTACTCAATGTATGATCAATCTATTTTTTAAGTGAATGATGAAAGATTTCGACAGATAAGTGTACTCCAAATCAGAAGTCCAGAATACCCGAACACGCCGTCGGGATTCTTGTGTCACCTCATGCGCAGCGTGTTGTCACGTCAATTCAATGCGTGGACATGATAAATAATTTGACCGACGTATACTACTACTGGTACTGTACTACTTACTAGTCATATTTAGTGTCACATCTTAACCATAGGTTTAACTAACAAGTACGCACTTGAAGCCTGAGTGATATATATATATATATATATATATATATATATATATATATATATATATATATATATATATATATATATATATATATACTGCACAGCATCTCCATCATCATTATCAGTACATCTTGTGCAAGTGAGTTTGGATGAACTTGATCCCAGAAAGGTATCTATCCTTCAAACCAGAGGAGTGCTTCAATCTAACAACAGTACAATATCCAACAAAAGAGGGTTGCACTACAGTAGCAGAATACATGGCTCAGTCTACATATCAGTACGAATCAAATTCTGCATATTGATGTTGGCATGAACCACATCGTTGCATGTCGGGTTTGCAAAAGCCATCCATCGCATGGAAGCTTGATGCCTTTCACACACTGAAGATTATCTGGCAACAAGCTATGTCAACAAATCTCTGGATATGGTGATTCATGAAACCCATGGTATGATGTGTAAACACAGTCCCCCCTGGCGAATGGAAGATTTATAGCACGGTAATCATCACCGGTGATATAATCGATGATTGGTTGGATGACCGGATAATTGAGCCCGAGGAACATGGAGTGGTTGCCGAGGTTGTAAACCCGCCTCTAGTTGAATACGCCTGGCCCAACGGAGCTGGGATCTTTCTCGAACACGAAGCAGCCATATCCATCAATGTCACGAACACCTCAGGCATTGTACTGCATGTGGTTTGATGAAATGGTTTGGTCAATTTAGTACGTGCAAATGAGCATCAAATGACCACCATCAGCTCAACGAGCGATAAACCACCACCCATCGGCTGATATGATTCCAGGTCCTGGAATCATGAAGGCCAGTGCATTTGCGTTTGCTGCAACAATTCAAATTGGAGACCAAAAGGACAAAAATAAACAATCATGTTCAGAGTATGTGTGGAATTAAGATTATTATAATAGTGACACATATCATAGACAGAGAATTGCAATGTCGTGGTCATAATCATACCCCAAGTTAAAAAAATAAGCCAATGGCTTTCATATTCTAGCAATATATCATGGTTTAAACAACATGTAACAATGAGAGGAAAACAGATATGACAGGGCCTGCTCATATTCTACCATAGCACTTACTACAGTTATCATATCAACTCTAAGCAATAACGTGCGTTGTTATAAAAATCCTGGAAATGAGAGTAACATATAGCAATCATGAGGTTATACTCATAATATCTATTCTAACAATCATTAGATACCAATTGTTCTCGTATCAACTCTAACAATAACATGTGTGGTCATAAAAATCTAGGAAGTGAGAGGAACATTTAGCAATGATGTGGTTATAGACATACTATATATTCTAAATTTGTAACAATGAATAGGCAGTCGTATTCTTAAGGTAAAAATGAGATGAGATAGAACAATTACACGACGATAGATTCCACCAGTATAGGCAGCCAATCTGTGCGTCGACCGCATAAACGACGCCATCATGCACTATAGCATCAGACAGAAGTATTAGGTAAAGAGGATCGACAATGAGCCATAACCATGTATGGCGACCGGATTCCAGATAGACTAATCCCAGGTTGAACATGGCAATGAGCTTGTAATCCATGTAGTCTTCTGATGGTGTGGCCACTTCGCAGATGACAACCTTCAGCAAACAGAGGTCGAGCCAAAAGCTCGACGCATCTCGTGCGTAGTAGGAAGGAGTGTCTGGCGGGCCGCGAGGCTCGATGGCGGCGGTATCCAAAGATGGAAGGGTGATCTCTCGTTGGGTGTAGATATCCACGAGACGCCACGGACTATCGGGTTGGTGGATGAGGACGATCCAGTTGGCCTTCATGCCCGCCCAGTAGTGGTCGCGCATGAAGGACAGGTGGACGGGTAGTGGTAGCATATCGAGGGGCACGTCTGTAGGATCGTCAAGTCGGTGTCTGGGCCACCTACGAGGATCGGGCATCAGCAAGTAGGGTGTCTTGAAAAGAGCCGTACGGTTGCAGACGAGTAGACGGTACAAAGACACCGAGCATGCGGCCAGACGGACGGTGCTGAGTAGGTCCATAGGATTACAGATCTACTCCAAGAGAACATCGGGGAGGGAATTCCAATTGCAGCTCTGTGTGTCAGTCGGTTCTGCCATTGGGGTTTTCAGTGCCTGCGAGCCAGTGGGGAAATGGATTCGGGTGGGCGAGCGAAGAAGATTCTCCTCGTGTGGCCGAGTAGTGAGCGAGGGGATATGGTACGCGCGAGCTACCAAGGAAGATAGCGCGGGCGGGAGAGCAGAGAGTGGGGGCAAATGGTGTGCGACCGACGATGGGGAAGAGAGGAGGAAGAAGAAGAGAGGAGAAAGAAGAGTGGAAGACGGGGAAGAAAGTGCATTAAATCTCAATTCTACTACTACTACTACCAGGATATATCGTCCTTCGGAGTGTAAATAGTTACACCAATGACATATGTATCTACCACAAGAGGGCCCATATGTCAGTTAATGGAGGACAGAAGCGTGCTCTACTGGCAAACATGATGGCAGTACTAGGTAAGGCTGATTTAGTAACACCAACACGCTGGTTCAACTTATTAATTAAGTGTCTCATCTGCTGCAGCGTGTATTGTCACTTCACTGTAAATACTAGTTGAATAGTTCTCTCTGACCGAGATGGGGAATAATGGACCGCGTAGACTTCCTTTCTACATTATCCCTATGCCTCTACGCTCACTTCACTCATTTTCCTCGGTATGTAGTCACTTGTTGAAATCTCTAGAAAGACAAATACTCCGTATTTGGGAACAGAGGGGGGATTTTACTCTGTATTTGGGAACAGAGGGAGTATCACCATATGGAGGGAACAGAGGAAGCTTGAAATATGAACATGTCAATGGGAGGGAGTAAGCCCCATGCATGCATGCATGCATGCAACATGCAACACTCACACGTAAACATGGACGCACGCAACACTCACGCACCCATGCGGCACACAGCACACGACACAACACACACGCTCACGCTCAAGTGCTCAACCTACTCCCTACGTCCGTGAAAGACTGTATATTTAGAGATTTACACATTGACCAGGGCATAATTAACGCCTAAAAGTAGCAGACTTATGTATGCGTGTGACCATTGAGAGAAGAAGATTAAATGAAGGTCGCTGCATGCTGTAATTAAGGATAGACATGTACCCTATACCTACTGCACAAGTTGGTGCATTATTCAATCAATATCGATTTAGATTAAAGGATAAATGCATTGGAAGTGTAGATGTACTACACTCTTTGTTTTTTTGCTAATTTCTTTGCTCTGCCAACTGACAGGTGGGACCTAGAAACCAGGTGACAATTTAACCAGTCAACAAAGTGACACGTCGAATATGTGGCCGGTCAGTTCGGTGCAATACGGTGCTCTACGATGAGCTAGTGATCGTATAATCACCGCAAAACTATATATAGTGACCGGAAAGAGCATATTGTTACATATGTCGACCGCCAGTGTATTTTCTCGTTTCAAATTAAGCCATATTAACCGGAAAGGACGCAGTATGGACTAGTACTAGTACTGCTTTGATGTGTACCGTCAACTCGCCGAACAAGGAGAAGCTTGCTTACTACGCCTCTCCCTCGCCCAGGCCCGTGGTGGTTTGCGGGACGAGGAGAGGGTTTTGACTACAGCGCCCTCTCCCTCTCCCTCTCCCTCGCACTCGCCCTCGCGGTGGACGTGCAGCAGTTCAATCGGTGTCAGATTGCCTGAAGCATAATGTGTATTGTAGTATCATCATTGTTGGACCTTCCGAAGAGGCGAAGAGCCAAGTGCAAGGTTCACACAAGTATGAACTGTTGAACCTCCCGAAGAGGCAAAGAGCCAAGCGCAAGGTTTTATAGGAGTTGTCGTCCTAATAGGAGCGTACTACAACTATAGCGAACGATGCTATTGTATGATGCCACCACGTCACGTATATCCCAAGCTATGCCACCTTTCTTTTCTCAAAGAGTGTGTTGGAGCCCGTGCAACAACCACACAAGTTGCACGTACACATAACACATTTACTAGTAATAAATTCTAAAGGACAAATGCCAGTATGCCACACAAGTTCACCTCCAATTCATGTGATAAATTTGTGCACGACTAGTCTACATATATTCACAGTGCTACCATTCACAATTTACCGTACTCCACTTACACGTTACAGATGGGCTACATGTCCTCCTCGAGGTTCCAGTCCCAGGTGTTCTTCATGGATGGCACGATCCATAGTGGTGGGCAACGGGAATCATTGTCGCAGCTTTCTAGTCCGGTTCCACACAATGGAGACTCATCCAAGCTGAAGCGGCATAAATCAGGGATAGCGTGTCCCAGCATGTCGTTCATCCGGCGGTGCGCACTGAAGACACAACCATGCTTCATGAACGACATGCCTTCCGTGTCGTGCACGGAAGGTGGCATCCGCTTCACAATGTGGTAGCTGTCCCCAATGAAAAGCGAGTACTCTCCAAGAGTGTTTCTCGGCACCCACGTAGCATCACGGGGGTCGAACTCGGCGCCGTTCATCTGGTACACGCGACATCTCAGATCTGGACACATGGTGACGTACATAGTCAAGGTCCATGCATAATAATGTTGTCCTCAAATATGGCGGTCAGTAATACTATGCAGCAAATAGTACTACTCCGGTATAGAGGAAGTAAAATAACCGGCTTATTATATATAGCCACTCTTGGCTACATGGATGAGATAGTAAGACATGGAAAAACAAAAATGGTGGCAGCTAGTGGGTTCAAGTCTTCAAGGGCCTAGCTAGCTATATCCGTCCTCCAAGGTAAAAAGTACTCCTACTAGTATGTAAGTAGAGTTCTAGTACAACAATGAAAGAGAAGGCGAGAGGGTTAAAAATGGAATACCTGTGTAGATGGTGATGGTCCGATCGTGGTACATTGTGTGACCATGTTGCACATCAGTGGTACCATGGGTAACGACTGCTAAGATAGTTGATCCCAATATGCCATAGTCAGCTACAAGGTTCCAGGTTAGACCGAATCGCGGATGCAAATGCACAACCAGGATCGGGGATCTTATTTTGATCGCGGAATGACTGGTCCCTGCAAAATAATGGAGTAACGTTAGGGATGCGAATGATGGTTTGTGCATTTCGTTTGTAATCTCTCGTACCATAGGATGGCAACCAGATGAAACAAGTCCCCTGGCTTGTCACCGCGAAGATGCGGCCTAGATGGCGCACGACGGCTTCGAACGTGTAGGGGTAAAAATCTGCCGCCGCCAACATGCGCCAGCCTCTGCCGTTAGTGCCTCTTGCATTGATGGCAATCCTTATGTCGAACACCTTGATGTGATAGTAATCGTCGTAGCCGCGTCCCTTTGTCGATGGGTTCTCAATTGCTATCTTCTTCAATTTCATGTAGGCATCATCATACGTATTCAAGCCCAGCCAGTCCGGAAGGCCGACCCCAATGGTGGAGAAGGGGTCTACTGGAACGGCCGCACTGCTGTGGATGTTGTGCAAAATGATGGTGGTATCCTGCCGGAGGTATGCAAGCCAATCTTCGTTGGCACCGACCCAGACCTATATATAAGACGATGGGCAGCGGAGAAATTATGGGATAGAAATGGAATAACTAATTACTAAATGATCAAACTCCATTACTGACCTGCTCATCGGACAAAATCCGACTACCTCTCAACACTAGTAGAAAACAGGGCATTGGTCCAGCCCATTAGCCCCGGTTCAATCTAGAACCGGGTCCAATGGGGGTACTGCACCCGGTTCGTGAGCCCAGGGGGCCGGACGGGCCACGTGGGCCATTGGTCCCGGTTCGTCTGGACCTATTGGTCTCGGTTGGAGCTAAAAACCGGGACCAATAGCTCTTGCTCCTGGCCCACCACTATTGGTCCCGGTTGGTGTTATGAACCGGGACAAAAGGCACCCCTTTAGTCCCGGTTTGTAGCACCAACCGGGACTAGTGAGTTGCCTATATAAACCCCCTCACTCAAGAGCAGAGCTCACTGCTCTGTTATTTTTCTGGCCGAGGGGGAGAGGGGTTAGTGGTGCTCTAGCTCACCTCCTATGCACACAACGTGTTCGGTGGAATGCCCGAGCCACACTAGTTAAGCTTTTCTCCTCTCGAAGCTCTATTTTCTCCGAGATTTGTCTAGGTTTAGCGGTCCATCACATCCCGTCCCCGTCTTCGCCGCCGTCGATCGCCCCCACCGATCTCGTCACCGGCACCACCGTGGTGAGCCTCTTGTTATGTCCATGCTTTTCTTACTTTTATTATTGCTTTAGATAGATATTTGTCTAATTTTCTTACGTTTATTATTGCTTGTTATTATATAGTGCGATGGTTTTGATATCCGCCCACGTGGGCCCTCGTCCGGTCTATGATTCGGATGTGGTATATTATCTTTAATTTATAACTATTTGTTTTAGTGTTTATGATAGTTATGCCGACCAACCTGACATGCATAGATGTTTTATTATGTCTAGGAGGTAGTTGAACCGGAAATTCCAACCGACCCTCTTGTGCAGAGGTTAAATTTAGTGGAAGAGGAAAACATTTCGTTAAAGAAAAAATTGGAAAAAATGGAGGAGGAGAAGATGGAATTGGAGTTGCATGTTGCGGAAGTTATCGATGATCACAAGATCAAGATGGACCCTATTGTCGAGAGGTTAAATTTAGTTGAAGAAGAAAACAAATTCTTGAAGGAAAAAATAAAAAAAAAATTGTGGACGAGAAGATGATATTGGAGTTGCATGTTGCGGATGTCGTCGATGATCACAAGATCAAGATGGATGCAATGCGGTTGAAGATTAAAAAGATTAGAAAATATGCCATTCATACCGAGGCTTGGTATCATTATGCCATTGGATCAATTGTTACCTTGGTTGCGATTATGATAGCATTTGTTTTCGCGTTGAAATGTTTTACATAGTTTCGATGTGTATGGAGAGCTATATGTTGTTAGATGAGAACTATATATGTATGTACTTTGGTTTTAATGTGATGATGAACTTGTATCCATTTGGTCACTTAATTATCTATTTATGATGTTCTGTAATGGTTTTTGACACACTTAATTATATATAAATGCACGCAGATGAACCGGCAATGGATGTACGGTGACAGACACACCTCCGAGTACATTAAGGGCGTGTGTGAGTTTCTAAATGCGGCTGAGGCAAACAAGCAGAATGGTTTTATGTGTTGTCCATGCACTAAATGTGTGAATACGATGTCTTACTCTAACCGGAAAATCCTTCACTCCCACCTGCTTTACAAGGGTTTCATGCCACACTATAATGTTTGGACGAGGCACGGAGAAATAGGGGTTATGATGGAAGACGGCGAAGAAGAAGAGTACGATGACAACTATGTGCCCTCTGAATACGGTGATGCTGCAATAGGGGGAGCTGGTGAAGATCAAGAGGAACCAGACGATGTGCCCAATGATGCTGCAATGGGTGAAGCTGCTGAAGATCAAGAGGAACCAAATAATGATCTTCGCCGTGTCATTGTCGATGCAAGGACACAATGCGAAAGTCAAAAGGAGAAGCTGAAGTTCGATCGCATGTTAGAGGATCACAAAAAAGGGTTGTACCCCAATTGCGAAGATGGCAACACAAAGCTCGGTACCGTACTGGAATTGCTGCACTGGAAGGCAGCGAATGCTGTGGCTGACAAAGGATTTGAGAAGCTACTGAAAATATTGAAGAAGAAGCTTCCGAAGGATAACGAATTGCCCGACAGTACATACACAGCAAAGAAGGTCGTATGCCCTCTAGGATTGGAGGTGCAGAAGATACATGCATGCCCTAATGACTGCATCCTCTACCGCGGTGCATACAAGGATCTGAACGCATGCCCGGTATGCGGTGCATTGCGGTATAAGATCAGACGAGATGACCCTTGTGATGTTGATGGCGAGCCCGCCAGGAAGAGGGTTCCTGCGAAGGTGATGTGGTATGCTCCTATAATACCACGGTTGAAACGTTTGTTTAGAAACAGAGAGCATGCCAAGTTGATGCGATGGCACAGTGAGGACCGTAAGAAAGACTGGAAGTTGAGAGCACCCGCTGACGGGTCGCAGTGGAGAAAAATTGAGAGAAAGTACTGGGAGGAGTTTGCAAAGGACCCAAGGAACGTATGGTTTGCTTTAAGCGCGGATGGCATTAATCCTTTCGGGGAGCAGAGCAGCAATCACAGCACCTGGCCCGTGACTCTATGTATGTATAACCTTCCTCCTTGGATGTGCATGAAGCGGAAGTTCATTATGATGCCAGTTCTCATCCAAGGCCCTAAGCAACCCGGCAACGACCTTGATGTGTACCTAAGGCCATTAGTTGAAGAACTTTTACAGCTGTGGAATGGCAACGGTGTACGTGCGTGGGATGAGCACAAACATGAGGAATTTGACCTAAAGGCGTTGCTGTTCGTGACCATCAACGATTGGCCCGCTCTCAGTAACCTTTCAGGACAGACAAACAAAGGATACCACGCATGCACGCACTGTTTAGATGACACTGAAAGTATATACCTGGACAAGTGCAGGAAGAATGTGTACCTGGGCCATCGTCGATTTCTTCCGACCAACCATCAATGTCGAAAGAAAGGCAAGCATTTCAAAGGCGAGGCAGATCACCGGAAGAAGCCCGCCATGCGTACCGGTGATCACGTACTTGCTATGGTCAATGATTTACACGTAATCTTTGGAAAGGGCCCCGGCGCACTAGCTGTTCCGAATGACGATGAGGGACACGCACCCATGTGGAAGAAGAAATCTATATTTTGGGACCTACCCTACTGGAAAGACCTAGAGGTCCGCTCTTCAATCGACGTGATGCACGTGACGAAGAACCTTTGCGTGAACCTGCTAGGCTTCTTGGGCGTGTATGGAAAGACAAAAGATACAGCTGAGGCATGGGAGGACCTGCAACGTTTGCACGAAAAAGACGGCATCCCTCCGAAGCAGTATGAAGGTCCTGCCAGCTATGCTCTTACGAAAGAAGAGAAAGAAATCTTCTTTGAATGCCTGCTCAGTATGAAGGTCCCGACTGGCTTCTCGTCGAATATAAAGGGAATAATAGATATGGCAGAGAAAAAGTTCCAGAACCAAAAGTCTCATGACTGCCATGTGATTATGACGCAACTGCTTCCGGTTGCATTGAGGGGGCTTCTACCGGAAAACGTCCGATTAGCCATTGTGAAGCTATGTGCATTCCTCAATGCAATCTCTCATAAGGTGATCGATCCAGAAATCATACCAAGGCTAAGGAGTGATGTGGCGCAATGTCTTGTCAGTTTCGAGCTTGTGTTCCCACCATCCTTCTTCAATATCATGACACACGTCCTAGTTCATCTAGTCGACGAGATTGTCATTCTGGGGCCCGTCTTTCTACACAATATGTTCCCCTTTGAGAGGGTCATGGGAGTCCTAAAGAAATATGTCCGTAACCGCGCCAGGCCAGAAGGAAGCATCTCCATGGGCCATCAAACAGAGGATGTCATCGGGTTTTGTGTTGATTTCATTCCTGGCCTTAATAAGATAGGTCTCCCTAAATCGCGGTACGAGGGGAGATTGACTGGAAAAGGCACGCTTGGAAGGGACTCAATAATATGCAGGGACGGATATTCTTGGTCTCAAGCACACTACACAGTTCTACAGAACTCTACATTGGTGACCCTGTATGTCGATGAACACAAGAACAGTCTGCGCTCCAAACACCCGGAGCAGTGCGACGACTGGATTACACGTGTACACATCAGGACTTTCAGCAGTTGGTTGGAAACACGTCTCAGAGGTGACAACACTGTTTGTGATGAGTTGTACTTGTTGTCCAGGGGACCATCTTCGACTGTATTGATTTACAAAGGATACGAGATAAATGGGAATACATTTTACACGATTGTCCAAGATCAAAAGAGCACCAACCAAAACAGCGGTGTCCGCTTTGATGCAACAACCGAGAGGGGAAAGGACACATATTATGGTTACATAGTGGACATATGGGAACTTGACTACGGACATGATTTTAAGGTCCCTTTGTTTAAGTGCAAATGGGTTAATCTGTCAGGAGGCGGGGTACAGGTAGACCCACAGTACAGAATGACAACAGTGGATCTGAAAAATCTTGGATACACTGACGAACCGTTCGTCCTAGCCAATGATGTGGCACAGGTTATCTATGTGAAGGACATGTCTACCAGACCGAGAAAAAGAAAAGATAAGGAAGAGAATACATCATACGATGAGCCAAAGCGCCACATAGTTCTTTCAGGAAAAAGGGACATCCTGGGAGTGAAGGGCAAGAAAGACATGTCTGAAGATTATGAAAAGTTTCATGAAATTCCTCCCTTCAAAGTCAAGACTGACCCAAGCATCCTGATAAACGATGAAGATTATCCATGGTTACGGCGCAATAAGCAAATGACACAAGCGAAGAAAAAGTGAAGACTTTTTTCCGCAACTGTTATGATGATACCATGCCAACTTTGTAACAAACGAGTATGATACCATTGTCCGTTTGTACTATTGAAATTTCAATACTACTTGCACTAACAGAGAAAGTTTGTAATTGGTTTTACCAGAAAGAATTAAAAAAATAAAGTAAATAACAAAAGAAAATAAATAATGCAGAAAACAAAACAAAAATAAATAATGCAGAAAAGAAAACAAATAAATAAAAATAGCAACAGTAAGTATTTTGTTGAAAGTAGAAACTAAACTAAAAAATAAAGCAACAAAGAAAAAAAAATAAAAAAATGCCACCTACTAGGCCCACACGGCCTGAATACGACTAGAAACCCAACCATGGGCCAGGATTCAGGCCCGTAGAAAGCCCAGCAAGCCCACAGGCAAAGCAGTGTCAGTTTAGGCCCTTAGGCCTGCAGTTAAGAGGAGTTCGAGAGGAGAGAGGTAGCGGGGCTTATAAACTGGTGCTGGCCTCTCTCAACTAGCGAGGTGGGACTAAACTTCCCACCGCACCGCGCCAGCAAGGCCTTTGGTCCCGGTTGGTGGTAACAACTGGGACTAAAAGGTGGCATTAGTCCCGGTTGGTGGCTGAAACCGGGACTAATACCCCCTTTAGTCCCGGTTGCTGCCACCAACCGGGACTAAAGGCCCCTCCTTCCCGCCCTTTGGGCTGCTGAAAAGGGACCTTTAGTCCCGGTTGGTGGCACCAACCGGGACTAAAGGGGGGTATTAGTCCCGGTTTGCGCCACCAACCGGGACTAATACTGCTCCTATATAACCAACACTTGCGAAATTTTCGGCAGTTTACTTCTTCCGCGCCCCCGACGCCTCCCTCTCCTTCCCCGCCCTCGTCGCCCCGTTGCCGTCGACGTCGCCCCCGTCGCCCCGTTGCCGTCGCCGTCGCCCCCGTCGCCCCGTCGCCGTCGTCGTCGCCCCCGACGCCGCCCCGTCGCCGTCGCCCCGCCCCGCGACCCCGTTCCGCCCCGCCCCGCGCCGTCGCCGCGCCCCGGCCCGTCCCCGTCGCGTCGCGCGCCCCGCCCCGCCGCCGTCGCGCCGCCTCGTCGCCGCCCCGCCGCGCGATGTGAGGGCTCCCTTTTTTTATGTTTATATAAAATTGTTGTATATATATATAGTTGCTGTGTATATATGTATATATGTGTATATATTTTGTATATGTTTATATAAATTGTTGTATATATAGTTGCTGTATATATAGTTGTTGTATATATATGTATGTGTATATATATATTTTTTGTTTATATATGCTAACAATGATTTTTTTCATAGAATGTTTTTTGTTTATATATAGAAAGTTACAATTGTGATGTATAGTTGTTGTATGTGATGTGTATGTGATGTGTATGTGATGTATATGTGTATGTGGCTATATAGTTTTTTGTTTATATATGCTAAATATATATAGAAAGTTTTATATATGCAAAAGTTACAAATTTAGAAAAAGAAGGATAGGAAAGAAGAAAATAAGAAAGAGGAAAGAAAGAAGAAGATGAGAGGAAGAAGAGGAGAAATAAATAAGAAGAAGAAAAAAAAGAAAAAAAGAGGAGAAGAAGAAAGGAATAGAGGAGAAGAAGAGAAATTTTCTCTTCTTCTCCTCTATTCCTTTCTTCTTCTCCTTTTTTTTCTTTTTTTTTCTTCGATCTTCTCCTCTAGCGGTTCCTTTTTTCTTCTTCTTCCTCTTTTTTTTATCGGATATATCTATGTCGATATACACGCCCTCCCCGATAACTTCGACATTAGGGGGGGCCGGGGTCGAGGATCGTCGAGGGACCGAGGGACCGGTCGAGAGACCGCCGAGGGGCCGAGGGTCGTCGAGGGGTCGAGAGGCCGAAGGTCGAGGGGTCGAGAGGTTGCCTAGCAGTCGGGGGTCTAGGGTTGTGGATCGCCGAGCAGTCGGGGGTCAAAGTATTGAAGAATTCCATGACTTCATCATTTGCCAGAAGTAACCGGGGCATTTTGGTACAAAGTTATGCAAAGTTATTCTGGAACGGAGTTCCTGATAGAATAATCCGTCTTTTGTTACGAATTATCCTATCTGGGACTCCGTTCCAAAATAACTTTGGAGAGCTTCGTACCATCATGCTATTGTTACTTTCGCCTAATGATGAAGTATTGGTTTTGTTGAATCCTTTGACACTCGACAAAATGTGACATGAGGGGGTCTAGGGTTGTGGATCGCCGAGCAGTCGGGGGTCGAGGGGTCGAGAGAGGTTGCCTAGCTAGTGTCAAAGTATTGAAGAATTCCATGACTTCATCATTTGCCAGAAGTAACCGGGGCATTTTGGTACAAAGTTATGCAAAGTTGTTCTGGAACGAAGTCCCTGATAGGATAATCGGTCTTTTGTTACGAATTATCCTATCGGGGACTCCGTTCCAAAATAACTTTGGAGAGCTTCGTACCATCATGCTACTGTTACTTTCGCCTAATGATGAAGTATTGGTTTGTTGAATCCTTTGACACTCGACAAAATGTGACATGAGGGGGTCTAGGGTTGTGGATCGCCGAGCAGTCGGGGGTCGAGGGGTCGAGAGAGGTTGCCTAGCTAGTGTCAAAGTATTGAAGAATTCCATGACTTCATCATTTGCCAGAAGTAACCGGGGCATGTTGGTACGAAGTTATGCAAAGATGTTCTGGAACGGAGTTCCTGATAGGATAATCCGTCTTTTGTTACGGATTATCTTATCTGGGACTCCGTTCCAAAACAACTTTGGAGAGCTTCGTACCATCATGCTACTGTTACTTTCGCCTAATGATGAAGTATTGGTTTTGTTGAATCATTTGACACTAGACAAAAGGTGACATGAGGGGGTCTAGGGTTGTGGATCGCCGAGAAGTCGGGGGTCGAGGGGTCGAGAGAGGTTGCCTAGCTAGTGTCAAAGTATTGAAGAATTCCATGACTTCATCATTTGCCAGAAGTAACCGGGGCATTTTGGTACGAAGTTATGCAAAGTTGTTCTGGAACGAAGTCCCTGATAGGATAATCCGTCTTTTGTTACGAATTATCTTATCCGGGGACTCCGTTCCAAAACAACTTTGGAGAGCTTCGTACCATCATGCTACTGTTACTTTCGCCTAATGATGAAGTATTGGTTTGTTGAATCCTTTGACACTAGACAAAATGTGACATGAGGGGGTCTAGGGTTGTGGATCGCCGAGAAGTCGAGGGTTAAAGCTAGTTCTACGTTTGCCATTAATATATCCATCTGTCATGTTTGAATAATAATTGGCATGTTGTAAATATTTGTAGAAACAATGGACCACAACACCCGAGACCTAGCACAAGAAGCGATGTTGATGGACCTAATCGCAGACGGACAAAATGCTGTCTTGTCGTTTCTCAACGACACCGATGACCATGTCGAAAAAGAGCTGCAGCTGGAAGATCTAGGCTATGATATTGATGGATCCGGTGACCCAATGCACATGGAAGAAGTAGACCGTGAGGACGGCTCCGGTGACCCAATGCCGGTGCAAGAAGGAGACCGTGATGCTGGCTCCGGTGACCGCACCGAGTCCGGCCAGGAGGTATATATGTTAGTTAAGCATGTGCTGACTAGTTAATTGATGCATTCATTAACTCTCATCTTTGTTCCTTTTTCTAGCCCTCCAGATCGAGCAAATCTTCGGTAAAGAGACGAGTGTTGACGCTCAAAAGTGGCACAATCATAAAAGTTGCTTTAATCTATGTCAAGATTACTTCAAACTTATGATTGGAAGTCACCATGAGATGGCTTTCTTTGAGAATATCAAGATGGATATGAAAGTGGTCTAAAACGGAGTCCGGATGCAAAAGTTATGACAAGTGCAGAGATGCTCATGATGACACCAGATTAAAGAATGGCTTGGAACCAATTAATATGACTTCAAATGGAAAAAGTTTCAACATGAAAGTTGTGCGTCTCGTCGAAACGATCGATTTTGATATAAAAATCGTCCCAATCCGAGTTCGTATCCAAAAGTTACAGCCATCCGAACACAGCCCTGTCACAGAGCCAAAAGTGGCGCGCCCCACCAGCCATGTGTCTGATGGGTAGCGCGAATAACAGCCTGTATTGCGTGACCGTTTTGGCCTAGAAGATGGCTTCAAATCGACAAACGTTCAACATGAAAGTTGTTCGTCTCGTCGAAACGGTCAAGATTGCTTTTGGGCTCTTTTCCATCCGAGGTCGTTTACCACCTCAAATATTACCCGCAAGGTACAGCCAATTTAAACCGAACAGTTTTGGAAAGTTCGGATTAAACCAATCCGAATTTGGCTAGGGTTTTGGACGTGAATCCAAGCCTTTTCCTTGCACGGGAAGTCTAGCCGCCTCTTATATACTCAAGGGGTGATGGCCGACTGAACAACAACACACAATCGATCAAATCATCTACCACTTTTTATCTTTTACCTTTTCTCCTTAACCCTAGTTCTTCTTCTTCCTCGTTCTTCGTTCGTTCTTCTTGTTGCAGGGCGGCGAACCTCGAGGCCCTAGGGGCGGTCAGGCCGACCTAGGGCAGCCCATAGCCGCCGCGAGCCCTGACGGGGTCCCTCCCGGGCAAGCGGGGCTTCGGGTCTACAAAAGCGCCCGCCGGATTGTCTTGCGTACAGCGCTTCCGGCGGGTCTCCTTCGACGTGAGCTGCGGTGCATCACCCCCGGCATCGAGGGTACACGGTGACGTGTTCGTGTGCGAACACACTTTTTAGCGACTCCGCTGGGGACGAAGCTTTGAACGGTCTCCGGCCCGTTCTTGCTACGAAGAGATCGTCATCTAGGGTTTGCAATCTACAAAGGTAATATGAATACCCAATTCACATATGTAGATGCAAATAATGCATATGTTGTTGCTAGATCATCTAATGAGCATAATGTATCAGCTAGCCCTAGCTTTATCAATCATGCATCTAATTATGTGCAAGGGCTGATGCAACAAAATCTCCATGATTCTACTTCATATAATTTTAGCAACATGCAACATATGTATCCCAACTCCCATGCATCGGCAACCCCACAAATCCATATGCCGATGAACAACATGATGAGTTCGGTTAATCAAGTTGAAACACCCCATGTAGGATCTTTCAATGGCATGCAACATAGTGTTTCATCTTTTTATTCATCGGCAACTAATTTGCAACATGTTAATCCAAACATGCTGGTGGATAGGGGAATTGGCCATGCTACTACTAGTTATCCGGCCAATTACCATCAAACATCATATGCTACACCTCATGCTACTAGTTTTTTGGCACCATACGCAACTGTTGATGTCCATAATTCGGCTCCGCACCTTAATGGTCATGGCCGAATAAGTGAAACTTCCGCAGGAGCACTAATGCCTTCACCTACTACCCTGGCATATCATGTCCCCCCTACAAAATTACAGAATTTCGGCGACATCTCATTGCCGAAAGAGTCTAAAAGCATTGGGGGGCAACCATATCCAGACTGGGTAATTGAGAACAAGCTTACATTCTCTTGGGATTTGTGCAACTCTATTCGCCAGGAACTAATAGAAGGCGGGAAGCCTCATGATTTTGCTGCTGTAAAAGCTAGAGTTATGCAAATGATGCAGTTGTCCAGTGTTGTACCATCCACTGTACCACCTAAACAATCGCAAAGTTTCGGCACCTCATTGCCGAAAGAGTCTCAAAGTATTGGGGGGCAATCTCGTGACGAGTGGATGGAAATTGAGATGAAAAAGTTTAAAGCTCGCCAAGCTGAGATGTGGGCTAAAATTAGACGAGAGCGAGAAGCCTTGCAAATTCAAAAAGATAAAGTTGTTGATTCAGGTAACAAAGAAAATTCGGTTATTCGAAAAGCCGAATCAAGTAGTATATATTCTGAGTCCATCAAAACCAAAGAGGCAGACATTATTGATAAAGGGCATGGAAAGCATAGCAAAACAGTCATACTTGATTTTTCCGAAGTCAATGGAACCTACTTCCTGCCCTATGAGTTCCGTGCCATAGAAATTGACAAGCCTCAAGGACAAGAACAAGTAGCCGAACAAAGTTCGGCTGACATGGATATTCAAAGCAATGATGCACGGAATCAAGAAAAAGATGATGAAAGGGTGTTGGGGAGCCATCCAAATACGGAGCAAGATGTTCTTCAAGTGACATCACCATCATTTTCTCCCAACATATTTGAAGAGGTATGCATAGAGAGTAATTTACCTATTTTCAGATTTGGTCAAAACTATATTGTTGATGCATCTATTAGAAAAATCATCTTAAGTAATTTTGAAAGACCAATGAAGAAGGGTAATTTACTTGTTAGCAATAAAATCGTTATAGAACATATCGGTCAACCCATTATGCCATTTATAAAGACCGATATTGACTTATTGTTACAGCCAAAGCTTTCGCCGTTGCTTTATGTAAAGTTCATATCTAGTTGGGTAGCTTTGCTTATTTCGTACTTGGCTTGCACTTGGTCTCAACTGAGACATGTATGTTCTAAATATCTTCGTTTCAGAAATTTAAAGCCAATGTTAAATTCTATTGAGAAAACTGATGCTAATATAATATCTTATCCAAAGACATCGGAGATAGAGTGAAAAACACAATGCATAGCCGAATGGGCAGATTACAAATCTGAACCATTCGTTTGCTTATCTCCAAAGCCGTTCAAACAGCAAGATCGGCTAGAAAACAAGAAGTATACCTTCAATTCAAGCATGTGTGATCAAATATTTGACTTGTTGCTGAAAAATAATTATATTACAATTCTTGATCACCATGTTAAGCCATCAATCCAAGGACGAATGTATTGTAAGTTGCATGATTCATCCAAGCATAATTTTGAGGATTGCAACATGTTTCGTCAAATAGTTAAATCGTCCATTGAAAAATGACGATTGAAGTTTGTTGAAACACCAAGAGATGACCAGTCTATTCCGATTGGTCCCGATGGCAAAAAGTTTTTGCATCGGCTGCTTCAAGCCGATCCATTTAAAGAGAATGTAAAAGCTGCAGGTGATGGGATCAAGCTTTTAAGTAAAGAAGTTGTTGAAGAGCATAACGAGCATAATCTTGAGGGCGAGAGTTCCATAGAAGCTACAATGAAGACGCCAAGGACTGGGGGGCAGC
The DNA here is from genome assembly GCA_902687465.1 of Secale cereale. NCBI lineage: Eukaryota > Viridiplantae > Streptophyta > Magnoliopsida > Poales > Poaceae > Secale > Secale cereale. The sequence continues at coordinate 83,294,336 of LR738711.1, read as the reverse complement.
AAGCAAATCCAATGATCGATGAAAGCAAACCAAAAGAAAACAAAGGCCGGAATAAGCGCAAGTGTAAGAGATCAAAAATCACCTTCGCTGAACTATTGGATAAATATCAAAAGAAGTGTGAAGAGAAGAATGCTTATCGGCCAAATCATGCAAAGAAACCAAGATCACCCCCAAGGCGCAAGTATGAGGATCGGTATTGGCAAAGTGACAATTTTTATGCAACATATTCATATCCTTATTTTGGGCCGCCAATGCCAATGCCGTGGATGCCTCCCTATGCTCAAGTAGATCCATATCCATCATGGGACAGGTATGATACAAGGGCGCATTCTCCATCTTATTTTAGACCATCTCATCAATATTATGCAGCTCTGAGAAGATCAACATTTGAACAATCACATGTTAAAGACCGTTTCGATCATAAGGAATCGGTCCGGAGCTCAAGGGAGAAGAAAAAGGTGGTCAAGCAAGTTTACCGTGTTAAAAGAGATGGTCGTAAGAGTGCAACTTCAGATTTGATGTCAAATGAAAAAGAGCCAATTAAAGTGTTGACATTGGCTACTAAAGGCAATGAGATGAAGCAACCAATTATTGACAGTCAAAGTGCCAAATCTGAAGAAAAGAAGTTGAGAGTGCAGAAGGCCAAAAAAGGATTGCCATTGGACAAGAAAAAATCGCAGCCGGGGTGCCCACTCGGCTTATCATATTGGCAAAAGAAGAAATTACAAAAACTTAGTGCACAAGAACTTGAAGAAAGAAACATGGCATGGGTTCCCAAAGGAAGTGATCAAAATAAGAATTATGTGTAAGCTTCCATTACAAGAAGTGCGGCAAAGGTGAAGAAGGAAAAGAGTGAAACTATGAAGGACGAAGCCGAAGGTTTCAGCATCTTCGGTCTACACATTATCCATATTCTTCAACTATGCCATTAACGCCCATGTCATGGAATTCGTCATCAGGTATGATTGGTAACCCTCAATGGGCTTATTTTAATCCATGGATGCCATATAATATCTTACATCATGAAAGGGTATTACCAAGTCATTATACATTTGATTAGTTACAAGTTTGTTGCTGATCCAAAGGGCCGAAATACTTAGTTTGTCATTTCATTTATTTGTTTCGGCTATATGTGCTTTGAATGAAGTTTACATGATAATGGCCGATATTTATCTATCGTCCTAAGAATATGTCAATGCATGGCCGGTGTAGTATTCTAGCATCGTCCTTAGTTCGAATGGAGAGCGAGACAAGGTGATATACATCTTGAGGCTTTCGATGATTCGTTATGAGTAGTGCAACAAATATCCAAGGGTTATCAATGTTTTGACGAATCACTTATAGTTTATCTTGAGATATGTCTAGATGCAAAATTTACCTTGGGTTGCTTTAAAATTGTTCTTATATTTAGACATGACAATTCAAAAGAGTTGGCACAGCAAGTATCCGGCTACTACGTTAATCATGGTGTATTGCATTTCTCTCAATAGCCGATGCTTCTTCTCGTCAACATAGGTAAGGCCGAACCGAAGTTCACAGCTTCGTCCACTAATGAATTTTGATGCAGGTGATACTAAGGATTGGAGAGAGTTTATTGATTATCTACAAAATCCTAGCAAAAGGGGGAACAATATGGTCCGGAGGATGACCTTGAGATACATATCTATGGAACTTTATCATCGGATTGTTAACGAAGTAGATTAGGTTTTGCCCAAGTTTGCATCAAGGGTTCAAGAACAATAATGGCCGATATATAATTATCGTCCTAAGCATATAAATGGCCGATGGGGTGTTGACATCGTCCTTAGAACCAACATGGTACAAATTATTTTTCGGCACGCTTGCTTTGCCGAAAAACAGGGGGGCATGTGTTGACGCTCAAAAGTGGCACAATCATAAAAGTTGCTTTAATCTATGTCAAGATTACTTCAAACTTATGATTGGAAGTCACCATGAGATGGCTTTCTTTGAGAAGATCAAGATGGATATGAAAGTGGTCTAAAACGGAGTCCGGATGCAAAAGTTATGACAAGTTCAGAGATGCTCATGATGACACCAGATTAAAGAATGGCATGGAACCCAATTAAGATGACTTCAAATGGAAAAAGTTTCAACATGAAAGTTGTGCGTCTCGTCGAAACGATCGATTTTGATATAAAAATCGTCCCAATCCGAGTTCGTATGCAAAAGTTACAGCCATCCGAACACAGCCCTGTCACAGAGCCAAAAGTGGCGCGCCCCACCAGCCATGTGTCTGATGGGTAGCGCGAATAACAGCCTGTATTGCGTGACCGGTTTGGCCTAGAAGATGGCTTCAAATCGAAAAACGTTCAACATGAAAGTTGTTCGCCTCGTCGAAACGATCAAGATTGCTTTTGGGCTCTTTTCCATCCGAGGTCGTTTACCACCTCAAATATTACCCGCAAGGTACAGCCAATTTAAACCGAACAGTTTTGGAAAGTTCGGATAAAACCAATCCGAATTTCGCTAGGGTTTTGGACGTGAATCCAAGCCTTTTCCTTGCACGGGAAGTCCAGCCGCCTCTTATATACTCAAGGGGTGATGGCCGATTGAACAACAACACACAATCGATCAATTCATCTACCACTTTTTATCTTTTACCTTTTCTCCTTAACCCTAGTTCTTCTTCTTCCTCGTTCTTCGTTCGTTCTTCTTGTTGCAGGGCGGCGAACCTCGAGGCCCTAGGGGCGGTCAGGCCGACCTAGGGCAGCCCATAGCCGCCGCGAGCCCTGACGGGGTCCCTCCCGGGCAAGCGGGGCTTTGGGTCTACAAAAGCGCCCGCCGGATTGTCTTGCGTACCGCGCTTCCGGCGGGTCTCCTTCGACGTGAGCTGCGGTGCATCACCCCCGGCGTCGAAGGTACACGGTGACGTGTTCGTGTGCGAACAACGAGGAGCGAAGAAAAAGTTGAGGCCGGATGAAAAGTTTAAGATCTCAGAAATCTCGCGCTCCGGCGAGCCGATTGCACCCATCCGGACAAAGAACGCATTTGTTAATCAGTGCGGGGTTCTGGTTAGGGACAAGATCCCGATCAGCATCCATCGATGGTTAAAGCCGGCTGCAAACGACGCTCAGGTGACTTATGTCACTGATATGCAGAAAGAAGATCTTTCGACTGGGCTGAAGTCAAATTTCGTCCTACCGCGAGAGGTTGATCCGGCGAACCCAGTTAAAGAGGACTTAATCAAGTCTGCTGCACTTTCGAAGATGGCAGACCAATTCAGGCCATGGAAGAAAAAACTGAATACGTTTGTCAAAGATAAAAAGACTCCAGAATTCGTGGGCATATATGAGAAGATCAAAGATGACTGGCCCGCATTTGTGGCCCATAAGAAGTCGGAAAAGAGTCAGAAGATGTCGGAGACAAACCGGATAAATGCTGCGAAGAAGAAGCATCACCATCGCACGGGGTCGGGCGGCTACCTCGTAGCCCGGCCTAAGTGGGACAAGGCTGAGAATGATCTTCTTCAGAAAGGGATCGAACCAGAGACAATGCACTGGCCAGACCGTTGCCGGACTTGGTTCTTCGGGGCTGGCGGAACCTTGGACCCTGTAACAGGGTGGTTCATTTGGACGGACAAGCAATTGGAAACATCACTCAGGAAGATGCGGCAGTATATCAAAGCAACGCATGAAGGGACATTCTTCCCCGACAGAGAGAACGACGAGCTGACAATGGCCCTCGGGAATCCTGAGCACCCTAGACGGACACGAGGCACGCCAGGCTCCCTTCCGTGGTGTGCTGGGTTTCCGGACGCAGGAGGCTACAAATGCCACGACAGGAGGAAGAAAATGGAGCAGACCGAACTGGAGGCGATGCGGGCCAGAATACAAGCGATAGAGGAACGGGAAGCAGCTCGGGACAAAAGAATTGCCGAAGCTTCCCCCGAAGCTACCCCGCCATCTCAGCGGAGAAGCAGCGTGGCTTCCACCGAGCTGCTTCAGCCAGAGCCTGCCTTGACGGCTACTGCCAGGAATCCTGTGGATGCTATCACGCAGGCACAAAATTGCCACCTTATGGCGCAATGGATGAATCTGAAGGTCAAGGCGGCTGCTGGCTCTGTTTATCCTTCTGGACCCGACGACACTTTTCACCGCCGGCCGATTCCAGAAGGATATGCTAGGGTGATGGTCGACGAAATAACGGAGGGATTTGAGGAGCTCCAGCTTGACCACCCTACCGGTGAAGGGGAGACTCGGCTGGATTCTTCACTGAAGACTCCATGCCTATGGCGGAAGGACCTAATCAACATTCTCAACTGGACGCCTCCGCCTCCTCCTCCTCCTCCGGCGAGTCAGGGCACTCCGCCTCCTCCACCGCCTCCTCCTCCGACGAGTGACCATCAGGGCACTCCGGCTCCTTCTCTGGCGCGTGGCGACACTCCGCCTCCTTCGCCGCCGGCGTGCCCGAGCAGCCAACCTGCTCCTTCTTCTCCGCCTAATCAGCAAGGGCGGAAGAGACCTGTCGCCGCTCCGGCTGCTCCTGCTCCGGCGCGTAAGCAAGTAAAAAAGACAGCCGCTTCGTCTGGTCCGGCGACGTCTACCAGTACAGCCAGAGGCGGGAGGCGATGCAGATTCGGTCCTTCTCTCACGCCTCTAGAGAAGTTACCGTACGAGAGGTCCGACGAGGAAAACACGAAGATCGCTCAAGGCGAAGTGAAGGAATTTTTTGAAGGGTTGAAAGCACAGAGACATCCACCTCCGGAGGAGAAGATAGATGCGGTGAAAGCAAAGCGCACTCTTGCTGCCCTGAAGGAACCAGCGAAAAGTAAGCCGAAGGGTAACTATGACCGCATGATTCAAAAGTCATTTCAAGAAGCCAAGCGGTCGGGAAGTACAAAAAGTGATCAAAGGTTAGCAGAAGGACGAGCTGGGAAACAAATTGCCCAGCTCGGCGAACAAGCGGACCAATCGTGCCCCCCGCTCAAGGTGTCTAGCGACATGGTCGCTAATGATCCGAGGATGGTGCCCGGTTATGACAATCTTGGAGATTACGTGTCCGACGATGTACAATATGATTTCTTGGAGGTGCAGATACAAAGATACGAGAACGGGAAGCCTCTCGTCAAAGATGAAAGATCTCTATCAACGAATATGCGAAGATTGCATGATTGGTACTTGAAAATCTGCAGAGGGTCTGGGGGGAGGGATAGCTTGTATTTGAGAGTTAAACCGGAGCATGACCTCGTTGGAATTGAACTGTTGCCTGTTCCATTTGAGGAGTTCTATCAGTTTTTCAATCAATTGGCCCTCGATAAAGCAACGGTCACCTGCTACTGTCTGTAAGTAGTACTACTTCTGTCATTAAGTCTCTCTATATAGCTGATCTTCATTGCATGTATTTATGGTTATCCTCACTATATTATGCAGATTGAAGATCGTCGAATTGAAGAAAAGACAAGTAGGTGATATTGGGTTCGTTAACACATACCTCATAGATGCAACCGAGGTTAAATTGCGTCCCGACGATACCGAGACCAACTTGCTACGATCGTTGGTGGTAAATGAAAACGAAGATATAATACTCTTTCCTTACAACTTCAAGTGAGTGTTACTGTCTTGTGCATATTTGGTTTCCCTTATATATCAGTTAAGGCTATAGTGATGTAATTGATGAGTTCATGCATGCGTGCGCAGCTTCCACTATATTCTCTTAGAGATTAAGCTTGAGAAGGGAGTAGTAACTGTCTTGGACTCTAGACGTAAAGATCCCGAGGAGTATGCGGACATGACTCAAATGCTCGAGAGGTAAGTTAAATCGATCAATATTAGCCACCATGCATATCAGCAACTTTGTTCATTTCTGATATATATATCAAGTAATTGTTTTCTTTCTCTGGCAGGGTTTGGAGAAAATTCACCAAAAAAGCTCCGGGACTGCCGAAGAAGCTAGAATTTAGACACCCGAAAGTAAGTACTATATAGTAGCATGTTCCGCGCATCTCCTATATCTTGATTCAAGCGCTAGTTTCATCAATACCATTTGTTGGCATTCTTGCTTATCAGTTTGATTGACCTCTATTTCTTGTAAAGTGGTTGTGGCAGGAACCCGGGAATAATTACTGTCTATACTACATTTGCGAGTCCATCCGCCACACGACCTGTGAGCGGGGCTACTCTGAAGCACAATTTGAAGTGCGTAAGCAATTAATTATAATATTCACAATTTTATAGCATCATTTCATGTATTGACCCCCTACTTCAAATTAGATGTTTCGGATGCGGGATGAACTCCTAACAACAGATCGTTTGCGAGCAATTCAAGAGGAATTAGCCGCATTCTTCCTTGAACACGTGATCGCGCCAGCCGGAGAATACCATGTGGACCATGCGTCCATCCTATAGGAGATTATTTTTGTAAAAGATAATTGTATATATGTACCCGGTAGTGTCGGATAGATATACGAGAACTTGTTGTTCGACCGATCTCTCGGAGAAGGAGAAGTGGTCGATATTACTTCTCTCTGTATGCATATATATATATATATATATGTTGATTATACGATCTTCTGTTTCCTTCGTTTGCTTAGTAGCTAGCAGCTAGCTATCTAGCTAGCGTGACTAGTCCTCTCTATATACGTATGTGTAGTATGTAGCGTCGACCAAGCACGGACATAAGAGAGGACACTTCTCTCTATTAATTAGCTTGCTAACACAATATATGAAACACCTAAATTAACCCCCCAAAACCTAAAACCCCCCCTCCCCTTTCAAAAAAAAAACAAAAACCACAGCCACAGAAATGCTGACGAGTGGATGCCTTTTGGTCCCGGTTGGTACCACCAACCGGGACTAAAGCCCCTCCTGCCTGGTCTCGGTGCACAGGCCACGTGGACACCCTTCTGTCCCGGTTCTGGATTGAACCGGGACTAAAGGGTCAGAGCATTAGTACCGACCCTCTTGTCCCGGTTCTGGAACTGGGGCTAAAGGCCCAAATGAACCGGGTCTGATGACCCTTTATCTACTAGTGCAACGTCAGCAACTCTAGCGAAGTCAACGTGCAACCATGGCCAGGGAGCGGTGGACAGTTCGAAGGATTGTCCCATAGAAGAACCTTCTCCTCGAGGACGCATGGAAGACCAACAAGCATGGCCTTTTCCCAAGCCATTTTAAGCACCGTCTTGAAAATGTTGGTGCATGAAGCATCGAGTCTTGCGATGGTGAGGACGTCGGAGCGGCGTGCGATTTCTCCCACATGATCGTCGTCCAAGGTCTCCCAGCCCCGACGAGGAGGAGAACCACCTGGCGAATCCATGGGAGCAGCGACAAACTGCCTTCTCTTCGGGGGGAGGGGAACTCGCGAGGAGGAGATAAGAGCATATTAACCGCAGGGCCTTGTCCCTTCCAACTGTAGCGAAGGGGTGGGCTATTATTTACTACTAGTACTAGCATTATGGGATGTTATGGGATTGCATTATACTGTAAATAATAGCACTAGTAAGAAATTTTTGGCACTAGCTAGTAGTTTTTGGTGTAGATTAAGAAATTTTGGGTATGTTTTTGCTATTTTTTGTACACGCCAACTAGTGTCAAAAACGTCTTACATTATGTGACGGAGGAGTACGTACTCATACTATTGCAGTATTAGTACTGCTTTCTCAACTAGTAGTGTGAGGGTACTACTAGTGCTATGTACTGTAAAGTATAGTGCACCAGTTTTGAACTCTTGAATCTCAGGGCCAAGGAGCTATAGTTGGAAGTGGAGGGTACTACTGTTCTCTAGAACCATCGATGTACTATCAATGCAGGGAAAGTACACCTGCGTGGTGGCCTAGTGGGTACTCTCGGTGCTCTATTCAGCCGCTCCTCTCACGTAACTGGCCTACTCAGGCCCTCCACTATGTAGGCCAAAACCGGTGCCAAATTCACTTTTTGAACATTTTGCACCGGTGTCCTACATTGCCCAGCCGATGCCATATAAAATTTTTAGGGCATCGATGCTTCTACTTGCTCCGACGCCATATTTCGTTGAGGCAATAAACAAAGCAGCCACTGTACTTTTGCATGCGAAGCACCACCAGCACCACTAGCGAGACACTGATTTGAGTTGATATATTACTAGTTTATAGCTAGGTGGGCCAGAGGTGGATGGATGCCAAATCCTTCATGTTGTGGTGCCGGTGCTAAATATTTTTCATTTGCCATCGAAGTGTATGTGGCAAACTTTTTAGATTTGTGGCACCGAACACATAGTGGAGGGCCTCAGCCGCTCCTCTCACGCACACACTAGCAGCATGTTTATTAGCGACGGTTAGTGCGGGGGCAGAACATTTGAGTTATTTGATACAGCGAGACTAGGCTTTTCACTTCCATTTGTGGAGGTGTAATGGATCTCGTCGAACTTTGTTAGTAGTTCCTTCTTTATGAATGAGATGAAGCAAAGCTTTTGCCTCCGTTTAAAAAAAACACGTCAAGAGGAATTTCTTTTATAGTAGAGCCGATAATGGAGTGAAGTCCATGCGTGCAACGCTACAAGCTACAGAGTAGTAGTAGAGCACTTTACGTACAGAGCCATATTGCATAGTTCCCAATGCTCCGCTAGGCTTTTCCGGCTCCTCGGGCTTAATTGGTAGGCGCTAGTTTAAATATGCTACTAGCTAATGAGGAAGCTGCAAGCGAGGTGCGGCTAGGGTGAGCACGCGAGCCACGAGATGCTGGGAAGGAAAACCCGATCATGTGGCTAGGCTATCCAGTGCACCCAGATTATGGTGCCGCACGTCCGTTTGACTTCAAAACTTAAACTACCCGTGTAAAATATTGGCTCGCAGTGAAGTTACTATTTAAAAAAAAGGCCGTCGTGCGTTCGGCCAGGATCGAACCCACAAAACAAGGTATACACTCCCGCGACCACTAGTAGTACTCGTTGGAGTACAACGCAACCTAGAATCGCCTTTTGTCGCTAGTAGTACATTGTTCCTTACAAGAAACCCCTAATAATGCAAGAAACCACTAATAATGCCAAGAAACTACTACCACTTGCATACGTGGTAGACTTAAGATAAGACTACCTTATCAACCATTGTACATGCTCTTACCAATCAGCCCTACCATGAAACGACTACTCTACAAAGTGTCGTTATAGGCATGTTTCAACCCATGGCCCTGTTTAGATACATTTGTTGTCAATCTAACCCTGCCATCCAAACACCACTTTGGTTAGAGTTAGTTCAGGGTTAGAATCTAACCGCTGAATTAGAATATCCAAACAGGGCCCATGTCGCCCATTAAGTCAACGCCTTACATTCGACCGGGCGTTATGACTTGTCGGACCTACATGTCAGTCTGCACAAAAATCCCCGAGTGGCCTCCTACCTCCGGTCCGTCCACCTAGTCATCTTCGGCCATGGGATGCAGCTACCGCCGCCGGCAGAAGGCGAGGTCAAAACTGCCGGCGGTGCTGAGCCCATCTTGCGGCAGCCCGGATGCCAGCTCCGTCCGGCGCTCGCGGCTACTAGCTAGCCAAGGTAGCTCCGTCCAGCTGCTTGTCTGCAAGGCTTGCTAGCTAGATTGGCACGGTAGTGCGGCAACTTGCTCGCGCGCGCCGCGCTAAGGCCAGCCATCTGGCTCGAGCGAAGGCCAGCGCGGCGGCTTGCTCGCTCGTGAGTCACGCTCGGGCCAGCCTGCCAACCCGTGCGGAGGCCAGCGTGGCATCAGGACCGTCTAGCGGAGCGCCGGCCAACTCGCTCATCACCGGCGCCACCGATGAACATGCATCAGTACTATTTGAAGTAATGTTCAGGAAAAATAATGATTTGAGGGGGAATAACAGGATAGAAGGTCAGATGTAGGTCCCTCGTGTCAACGGTCAAACAAAATGTGTTGGTTTAAGCTGCCTCATCAGCACAGACGTGTGGGCCAACCCTGCCATAAATGGGTTTAAACTAACCTAATCAGTAGGTAGTAGTTTTTGGCGTGGATTAAGAAATTTTGGGTATGTTTTTGCTATTTTTTGTACAATAGATTTTTCCTAGGGCTGGTTGAAAGTGGTAGTTTTTGTTAAATACTCAACATATTGTAAGTAGGAGTGAAAGTTAAGCTTTGGAACCCAATAAGCAAGGCTAGTTACATAGTGCATATGTGTACATGATTGAAAGTAAATATCAACCATGAGTGACTAATATCTTGATGGAAAACTCGAAACTATGGAATACTAGGGAAAACATTGCATGGTTGGAATACTAGCAATGTTCATGTGTGTTGCAATGAATCATAATTAGAATAATACTTATTCACAAACTTGATACAAAACACTCTAATTTTGATATACATATATCGCTAGAGATATATTATGTTTCAATTAGAATATATTCCTTGGGCTGTTTTGGTGAGGTCAGGGAGGGATGTGGTTGGTTTTAAGATACTAATTATGGGTTTTTCTGCAAATTGGTAGAAAAGTGGGATGTTTGTGAGAAAAGGCAACAACTTACCTCACAGTCGTTAGATGTATATCTAATGATCACAAATGATGGATGGCAGACACACCATCATCACCAACTTAGTCTTCTGTAGGAGTACTAGCAAGATTCGTGCATTGCACGGAACATCAAGATGCATTTTTTTATAAAAACACTCGTTGTGATTGACCCATGCGGGAGTAATCCCATCTGTAAAAACTAATGATATCTTGAGAAATAGGAGATAAGGTGAAGAGGAGTGGGGCGTGGTGGTGATTGGTGGTCGGACTGAGCGGAGGCATGGGGATTGACGACACCGGTAGCGGCCACCAGGCCAGTTTGTTCCAGAGGCTTCCTTTCTTAATTGCTTAACAATGAGGTTGTTGGATATAAGGATGAACGAGGGAAGGCCTTGTCTGCAAATGTGGAGAGGGGTGCGGGTATCTTTTAGTTTAATTTCCATTAGTCAGATATAGATCGGACGGTCTATATTGCAAGATGGCACGCGTACCATCATCACCAACTCGGTTTTTTATAAGAGAAGAAATATAAGTATGGAGATACAAATGTATTATCGATACTTGTTTCTATAAACTAGCATCTACATTCTATTCGATGCCTTAACATGTGAGGCCTTAGCACAATGACTTCTCGACTGTGTAAAACAAAGGTTTTCCCATCGCCGATAAGGAGGGGGTGACGGCGGCGCGCTTTTTGGCTTGCTCTAGTCCTAGTAGTCATACTAGGTGGTCTAAGCACGTGTAGATTTATTCTTTTTCACGTCTCATGTTCGCTATACTGCCACGACTGTTGATGAATAGACGGTAAGTTATTCACAGGGAAACCCTTGTTGAGCGTGTTTGCGAGAGAGAGAGAGACAGTGTGTGTGTGTGTGTGTGATATGTCTAGAGACTGAGGCAATGATAACAGATTCTTTGTGTGTATGTGTGTGGAGGATAGAGAGAGACATGTACATGGGGCTTTGTGTTGTGTAACATGGAGACACATATACATAATTAGAGAGTGAGTGTGCGAGATACACATGCAGACATGGGGAGATATGAGGATCCAGATTAATGGGTGTTTGTGCGTGCCTGTGTGTGTTTGTGCGCGCGTTTGTGTGTGAGAGGGAGTGTGTGTACGTGGAGTAGAGAGACCACTAATGATGTAAACCTAGTATAAGGGAAGGGGGAATGGTGTGACATGTGTAGTAGCGGGATAGCATGGGTGTGGGCGGGGGGTAGACTATTTGGAAGAAACATCGATTGTGTGTGGGAGAGGGGTGTGAGTGTGTGTGTGTGTGTGTGT
>LR738711.1:83262650-83282221 GCA_902687465.1 Secale cereale | reverse complement strand
AGAGAGGGGGAGTTTGTGTCCATAAATGGCGTATAGATAGGGAGACAATGTTGATGTTGTTTGAAATTGGCCTATGTACGAAGATGCAAGGGAAGCGAGTCATCGTGTGTGTGATAGGGACTTCAAGAGAGATCTAGAATAGATGGTGTAGAGAACAATGTGCGAGATCGAGAACGATGATACATTAGGGAGCTGTTGAAAGAGTCACGATATATATGTATACAGGGAGGAGCTGGGCCGGGTTCGCATGTGGGAGAGATAGAAAGAGGAGAGTGGTGCACAAGGAGACAAAGTGTTCTTATTTTGCAGTGGGGGTGGTGTGTGAGGTGAGTGTGCGAGAACCACATAACTAGGCAGATAGACGTTTGGGGGCGACGTTTTGTGTGTAGGGGAAAGTTACACTCTATATAGTGCGTGTGCTTGGGAAAGAGAGATGCCAGGTGACCTAGCTAGAGAGTGGGGGAAGATATGTGTGCATGCCCAAGAGACAAAGTGATGAAGACCTATATTGGGGTCCGGACTTTAGAAGAGAGAGGGGTGTTAATGTGCTCGTGTGTTCGTGTTTAGGGGAGAGAACGACTTCTCTGTGTGTGGGGGGGTGGGCGACGAGGCGGGGGGTTGGCTTCAGATAAAGAGTGAGGTGTCTATATTTGAGGGACTTTAGCGTAATTGAGATATACATGGTCAATAGTGTGTGCACTCAAGGTTGATCAATTTGTTTCACAGTTTGGACTATGAGATAACGATACTTTTGAGCATGCGTGATATACTTTGATGTACTAGAATTACAAACCTAAGATTGGAATTTTGGAATTCGACTCCATTATTAGCTTTTGTAATTCATTTAAATGGAGGTACATTTTTAAGCCGGGATTTCATGATTTCAAATTCATATATCAAACCTAGAGATATACACATACGGGCATGATCAAACTTTATAATCATCCACTTTATTCATACACATACACATTTTTGATTTTGTCATCATATTTAGGATAAACACATTTGGAATTTCATTTGAATTGGACCATATCATGGTATTATCTTGTAGTAGCTCAATGGTCCATATTTGAATTGAATGGACAATCTAAGTTTTGACTTGGGGACATTGATTTTCAAAACTTGCACTTTTTTTGCGTGCAAAACAAACAAATTCTCGGCCATGATATCATAGTCGGCCATACAAGAGCAGAATATAATTTCAGACGCCAAAAGCTTTCAAACTTCCCGCTCACATCGAAATATCTCGCGCCCGAAAGTTTAGCCCTGTGATATTCCTGTTTTACCCCTGCCACATGAACGGAAAAGGGCTGCTTTGGTAACTCCATTGTTTTCCCCTCTTTGCCCCCAACATTCTTCCACAGAGCCCCTCCCCTTCCCCTCCCTGGCCCCCCCCAACGACGGCAAGCCACCGAATCTAGTCCTCCGCCGCAGCGGTGGACCTCACACCCCGACGGATCTACCTTCCGCACCTTGGAACCCCCAACTGCCAACTCACCACTTCATCGGAGCCGCTTCAGCGACTGGCTTGTACACCACTCCAGATCTCCTTGACCGCTATCATGGTCCACCGCACCGGATCTACTTAACCGGCGCCCTCGTCCACCACAGTGTAGGCCCTTCACGGACTCCCTCGCCCGTCCCTTCGTTGGCCCTTCATACAAGCCCTCCTCCACCGCAACAGATCTGCCTCACCGAAAGCACTCTACAACGCGCCCGCCGAAGCCTTCGTCCACTACACTGGACCCGCTCCACGGACGCCATATTCAACTCCACCAGCCCTGCTTTACTGACGCCGCAGCCTCATCAGGTTATTTCGATCTGTACTCCTTCGGTTTTTCTCTTTATCGTGCAACTATTCACTTACCACACATGAGCTTATTTGTATGTCGACAGGCGCTGCAACCGTAGCACCGGAGCCACTTCAGCGACGGTGACAGCCGGCCCAAACTCAACCGCAACACGAGCACCATCGACGATCCTTAGCTATCAAGTATGCCAACGATACCCATACGCCGCCGAGAATCAGGTACTATTATCCAACGGCCGGCGCCTACGGTCACTTTCTTAGCATAAGCACCGCACCTTTGAATTTCTTCAGGGCATCATTCAGTTTTTCATGAGACGCGTTATTCTGCTCGCACCTGTAGGGCCATACTTCTGGCAGCGAACATGTTACATCTGCTAAATTACATACCAGTGCACATATAGTTAATATGCTTTAGTTTTGTCCTAAGTATTACTGTACTTCCTAGATATCACTGCCTACTATTTTACTTCGTGCATGCTATATTTATGATAATGGTGTTGTTCTGATGCCACCTATTGGTTCCATCAGACTACTTCATGTTCTCTATGCTTAATTACACCTCAGCAAACTAGCATGTGGTTCCGCTGGTTTTTGTTTGTTTTGCCCTACATTTTCTGATGCTAACTATTACATCACTGCTACGAGCCTATGTTCATTACTTTTTTGTGTGTTCTTGATCTTCCCAAGTTGCATGACTAATTTGATGCTTCTATTAATTATGGAGCTGCCAACCGCATCAAGAAAAATATTTGTTCTTTTGGGGCTGGCACCTCAAACAAGTATAAAAATAGAGGGAAGCAGATATATTGTCGTGTATGCACACACCCTTATTTCATTAGTTTAGAAGAACCATTGATGATCAATTCGAACCAGTGCATGTGATTAAAATTGATTTTACCTAAATAGAGGGTACAGAATAAACTACAACAAGTAGATTTGCAACCACGGGATGCTGACGATATCTTCAAAGAACATTGAAACAGCAGCAAGGCTTCACAGCAACATATGGTAAGCCAGTGTGTTTTAGTACATATGAAATGTAATGCGTGTGGGCTGCTTTCTTGGCTTGTGCCCTCAACCTGTAATCCTACAGAATAACATATAGTTCAGTTGTCTGCTTTGCTGTATTGCTTGATTCGAATGCTTGTTTGTTACTTGTTACGCTATACCTGAGTTGGCCAATATGTCAGCAGTGCCTGATGTACTATCGTAAAGAAATGCATGCCTAGTTTATTTGAGTCCTTAACTTTTCCTCTGAACTTCATCACAAGACTGTCTTCGTAGTTTATATGACGCCACACTGTTAAGTGCTTTCTCAGATTATTTCAACTACTTAGATTCCTTGGAAACTTAAATATAGCGGTGGTACACTCCCTTTCAAGTTTACATCTTACCATTTTAATTTCTTTTCGGCTGATGCTGCTTCGAACCATTTAATATAGCTTGCCATGCTCGGCAATAATTCGTATGTCATTTACCATGTAAGCTTACTACCTTGATCATGCGATAACTATCTCTTACTTATGTCCATCGGAAACCTTTCAGGATGCCGTTCACACTAGGACACAATGTACAACCCCAGAATCTATTTGTGGAAGCAGTGTGCAATCCATGTTACCATATGGTAGCAGTTCAGAGGCAACACCGCTGGAGAGCAGTCAGAGCACTTATATTATAGTTCTTGAGGCTCTACTAGAGGCAAAAAGAGATGGTGTGGCTGCCATGAATGAGGTAATCTCGATCTTGAAGCTGTAAATTATGCAATTAGCTGCACGCATTATGCAAGCAACCCAAGAATTGGAGGAAGTAAGAATGTTGCATTTGAAGGCGGAGGAGGTCCTGCTGCTTCTGCTATCTGAAGCCCAGGGTAATCCTAGTTTTCTTTAGATAGCAGTTGAAATTGTCATTAGATTACTGTACTTGCATGTTGTCTCATGTCTCTGAATGGATTATGTTGTAAGACCCCCTATGTTGTCCATGTGTTGTAATGATCCGAATTTTGTAGGCGAGGTAATCCTTAGTACTTGTATGATTGACATAAGGTGAACTATTTTTCGTGTGAGCATATTGTATTGGAGGAAATAACTGTTTGACTCAAAGTGTATCCAACCTACTGAATTCGAAGATCACGGTATTTCTAAATCATAATCATATATAAAGGCGAAATAAATCTTTGTTGTGGTTTTGAAGAAATAAATAACAAAATGTAGAATTATCTGCGGATATTCGTAATCGAATAAAAATTGGATTTGGATTTAGTTGCCAGGGCCCAGGGCAAACATGAATGCTAATTCTCCCAAGTTTTGAACGAAGCGGCTAAGCGCCCACTATCATTTGTGGGCTGCCCGAAGCAAGTGTTTGCGAGATGGAAATTACTGTCTACCCCTGACACGTGACATCCTTATCGACCGGATTTACACTTCTGTAGATAGGGGTAGACTAGTAACTTCAATCAGACGTGACACGACGGCCTCTGAGCCCATTCAGACATGGTGGGCGCCAAACGTGGGCGGCAAAACACATTTGATTCAAGCTCATCTGAAAGACATGTGTCTCTCCCTCTATTTGCCCATTCATCCACGGTGGGCGGCAAAACAAACTCTCCTCGTCCAAAATCGATGTAGGCTATATTTTAAATAGGGGCAGATGTGTAACTTCCCTCAGACGTGACACAACCGACCTACCTGTCAGCCCCGTTCATACACCGTGGGCGTCAACCGTGGGCGGCAAAACACCCTCTCCTTGCCCGAAATCGTTACCGGCAAATATTTGGGAGATGCGAGATTACCGTCCTATCACCAACCGACGTGATGCCCGAAATTTTAAACGGGGGATAAGTTTGTAACTTTGCCACATTTTAGACAAGCGCGTCCCAAAGTTTGAGATCCCCCCTCCCCCTCCATTTCCCCATTCATACACCGTCGGTGCCACGACAACCTCCCCACTGCGGCCAGCCTCCTCCGTCCGCCACCCCATCCTCCACCTTGCCGGAGCCGCTACCCCTACCCCGTCGTCCACTGCAAGAGATGGACATCTCACATCCCCGGCGCCGGACCAGGATCCTTTCATCGCTTCGTCTAGCTTCATCGGAGTCGTCATCCACTTTCCCATTGCCGCTCCTACGACCGCCTCATCCACGGCAACAGGATTTATCCCACAACCCGGCCGTCTGCCATCTAAAGTCTTCTTCCCCATCACCGACAGCCATCGCACCCGCAGCACCCTCAACGTATCAACAGGGGCCTACACGGCGTTGCAAGAGAGGTGGTACTCTTCCATATGTGCTTAAGTTATTGATCTCACCCGGAAAATAGATATTAAATTGTTTACTGTACTTTTATTGTCCGTACCAAATCGTAGTGGCTAGTTGAATGCAAACATTGGTTGCGAAGTAGCTTTGTCCGGTTTGCACCTTCAGATCCGCCATGTCACGGTCACTATACTCGTAAAGCCTATGGTTTCCCCCCTTTATATTCACTACCATCATCGTAGGTGCTTCACTGCTCCGTGTCGTGCTAGCACTGCTCCTCAAGACCTCAACCCATCAAGCGAAACAACATGCCACTCATAATTCCAAAGCTTACGTGTTGAAATACGAATCTGATATGATGCTCATATTACTAAAATAGAGAACGTTTAATTGGTCACCTAATGTTCCTATTTTCGTTTCGAAAAGCATGTGCGCCACCCACTGGTCTAGCTAGTTCCACTTTCCCGTTTTTACTCTTGATGCTTAGGGTTTTCCCCTTTTATCTACTCTACTATGATCTGCGTAGGTGCTTTCTGTCATACTAGCATTACTCCACCCTTCAAGCTAAACAACACAACACTCAAAATTCCAAAGCTTAGTTGTTGAAATATGATTGTGATATGATACTGATATTAGTTAACAGACATATTTAATTTGTTGGCTAAAGGTCCCACTTGAGTTTCCAAATGCATGTCGCGACATATAGAGAGACAGCAGAATTGCATTTCTTTGTCACTTGTTGACTGTACTTTCTTATTCATACAAAATCTTAGTTGGTATTTCAAAGCAAGTATCGGTTGCTAACTACCCTTTGCGCGGTTTGCAGCTTCAGATTTGCCATCACACTGCCACGGTCAACACTATACTCATCATGCTTATGGTTTCCCCATTTTATGATGACCATGATCAGCCTACGTGGTTCGTGTCGTAATAGCACTGCTCCACCCATCGAGCTAAACAAGATTAGTTGTACAAATTCAAATCCGATATTATGCTGATATTAGTAAAACTGGGAGATGTTTAATTTTTCAGCTAAATGTTCCTACTTTAGTTTCGAAATGCATGTGAGCCACATATGGAGAGACCGGAAGGAATAGTATTTCTCTGTGTGCTCTGGTTCATCATGGGTGGCCAACCGACATTCTATAGAAAGACTTATAATATCTTCAATCTGCTTGCTCTTCTGCTCTTCTTTAAGATGATCCTCTTCTCTTAAGGTCGACTTGTCAGGTCGAGTTATTCTCCCTTAGTATATTTTGAATCTGTCAGGTCAGATCGACTTGTTCTTCTTAACTATATGTTGAAGCTATCATCTGTGAAGTATCATCACTTCTGGAGCTTTCATATTTTGAGTAGTAGGCCACATTATATTAATGCACACACCAAATTACAGCATGCATGGCACCTCTTAGAAGAATTGTAGAGATAGCACAAAGGGGTTTACAGGGAGGAAGTATTGGATTAGTATCACTTCTGCATTACAAAGATAATCTCACTTGTTTTTATGGTTTCATGCATGTCAGGTATTGAACATTATCAAAATGAATATGAGAATGGGCGCACGAGAGGAATATTGCAGAACAATCCACTCACTAACAAACTTGGCATGGTGGAGGATGGCCTATCTTATTCACCCATCAAGGTGCATGCTCTAACTTGGCAAGGTTATATTGGTCGCACATATTTTGCATCTGACCTCTTGCATTACTTCTACTGTGTTATACCATCTACTTAGTTTAAGCATCATATATGAGTATATGCCATACTTATCCATTTTCTGTACCTATTCCATGTGTCGTCATACTATGTTTTTTCAGTCAAATGTTGTTCTTTCATAATAGATGTCCAAAAGGAAGAGGGTGACTGCAGATCCTCAAGGAGTACAAACTAGGTATTTGGAAAAGGTAGTGATACATGTTAAATTAGATAGATCAGCAGCCACAGAAAACATAGGCCCAACTGTAATAGACTTTACCCTTACTCCAGTGGCCAAACCCCTATTAGAACTGCTAACAGCCCAGCGTTAGGTACTGTCTATGATATCAATTCAAAATTTGAAATCTATATGTGCCTTACCTTATCTCTTATATGAAAACTAATTTCAGATGAATCTCCTTGGTCAAAGGATCATAGGATCTCACGACAATAATGGGCTCTGCATTGCTCTTGTCAGTACCTCTTGCCCTTTGTCAGCATACTTACACTCATTGTTGTTTGATTATGTAGCATCACTGTAAATGTTCGCTTCTTTATCCTCCCTTTGCTTGAAATTATAAGATCTATATTTACTCTTAGATAAATGTAGAATTAACACAATGGTTATGAAGTTTTGGATTGCTCATGTAAGTACCTGTTGTCATGTACTCCCTCTGTATCGAATTAATTGTTGATCAATTGGGTGTATTTAGAACTTAATAGTGCTAGATACATCCATTTGAGCGACAACTAATAACGGACGGTGGTGCTATTACTGTACATGCATCGCGAGATAGTTGATTGTCTAGCATTACTCTGCATCTTAACTGCCCTGCCCTCCACTTTCTCCAAATTATCATATCTACATTTACTCTTACCAAAATGTCGAATAAAGCCAATGCCACTACACACGTTGATGTATGCATTCCTCTTGTCAGTACCTTTTGCCTTGTAATGATGTACTTAATTAATTGCTATTTGATTATATATCATCAGTCTGCACCTGAGCTTCATTATCCTCTATTTCTTCCAATATTATTTGATCTATATTTACTCTTTGCAAAATGTATAATAATGGCAACGCTTATAAAGTATTTTCCTTGGGGAATTATTTGAATTGTCTTTCCATCAACATGGAGAAGGGCTTTGTCCAGCCCGTGTTAACATGTAATGTAAGTTCATCCTTCTCAAGCCTTCAAACTTTGTTCTAGTATAGATTTGGATAGGCATCATTTCCCCCACTCCTGTTTACATATGATTGGATGTTTGCAACAACTACCAGTTTTAAATTGTAGTTGTAAAAACATGTTCCTTATGCTGAACAGATCCATTTATTTGCTTATATAATTGTGAAACCAGTTACGTGTCTCCTTGTTTCTCTTTTAGAGTCGTATCTTTTATGCCAGACAGAACTTTAGGAAAGATAGTGAGCCAAACCATGTTGAGGACAGCGAGATGACCCCAAGGTCCTGTCTTGATGAATATAGTGAGTTGAAGCTACTCACCAGCAGGTGTGAGACAACCTCTGTGCAGTCGCTGCCTCAATCAGTTCGACTTCTTCAGTCTCAACTTAAAGTGGAAAGGCTTGCTTCAGCTCCGCTCCGACTTGAAGTCAAAGATGTAATGAAGATGTCAGGGGACTGCCTTGCGTACTATGGTGCCATATATCTACGGATGAAGCATCTATCATTGACACAACTCAAGTCTCATCAGCTTGTTCGGCTGCTTGCGGGGCCCAAGCTTGCCAGGTCTAGTGCCTTCTGAAGTGCTCTCAGTTTTGTATATTCTTTTGTCGGCGCGTTTATATGCACTGGTGGCGACCTTTGATTCCCAGTGTATGTAATCCGCGGTGATGTTGCGCTTTATTATCACCAGTAGCGAACTTTGATTCCCAGTGGATGTAATATGCCGTAATTTCTTTGTTGTATAGTCTAGGTTTATTCTTTGGTCGGTATGCTGTAATTTAGGCCGGAAGGTTCAGTGGATCTCCGTGTTGTCGGTCTTCAGGCCAGCCCATTACTCATATGGGTGAAAACATGGGCCTATAATCATCTTGGGCCATTAGCAGGTTTAAACCTATAGTAGTTTCCCGCCTTTAACAGGCCATGGGCAACATATTTACTGTAGTGACACTGGGCTTCCTACGGGCCGTAGAAACAATGGGCCTTCTACGGCCCGTAGAATCAATGGGCCTTCTACGGTCCGTAGAATCAATGGGCCTTCTACGGGCCGTAGAAACAATGGGCCTTCTACGGGCCGTATCATCAATGGGCCTTAGACGGGTCGTATGATCGATTGGCCAAACATGGGCCAAAAACAGACCACATTATGGCCGTAAACGGGCTAGAGTTGGAGTCGTCCGTTCATGGGCCGACCATAACGGGCCATCATTAATAAGTTGTATTTGATGACGCTATGAAAACGGCCCAATGTATTAACAGGCCACAAATGGGCCGACTGTAACCACGGGCTCAATTTGGCCCAGAAGCAGAAAATGGCAGTAACGGGCCGTAAGTAACCGAATGCTAGAAATGAGCCCAAGAAGAAATGGGCCCTGAGAAGGCCGAAAGATAACATGGGCTGATTAATGGGCTGTTAATGGGTATAAAGTGATAGACTGTTCATTACGGGCTAGTTTCACCACGGGGCGTTAATGGGCCAAGAATAAATGGGCCCTAAGAAGGCCGAAAGGCCGAAAGATAACATGGGCTGCAAACGGCCCAATGGATTAATGGGTATAAAGTGATACACTATTCATTATTGGCCAGTTTCACCACGAGTCGTTAATGGGCCAATAGTTACAAAGGGCCTCATATGGGCCGAAAGACGTCATGGACCATACATGGGCCGGAAGTTAAAACGGGCTGGAATTATATTGGACGGCCCAGATGAGGCTACTGGGCCTAATTCGGATAGGCCGTAAACGGGCCCTGGGTTAGCGGGTTGTAAATGGCCTATATGCGAACAGGCCTTTAACCGGCTTGCCGTGGGCCGGCCCACCACCTTTTGACCAAGTCAAACGGGTCGACCTTTTCATAGGAATGCGCCTCTGTTGGGCCGTGCCACATGTCGACGTATCATAGGCGCTTTGGGTCCAATGAGTGGATGACATCTATCCCAGCGGTGAGCCGACACGTGTTTCCTACAGCCAATGATGATTTTACACGTGGAAAATCCCCATTGGTCGGGGATGTTAACGGGTTCTCGGCTCCAAAACCGGACCCCATAGCTTAACGGCGTTCAGTTACGGTGGATGCCACGTGTCGGTCACCCTTGACGAAAGCACTTCTATGACACGTGATTTATCGTCACGGAAGTGGACACTTCCGTGATGATAATTTTGGTAATGTCATGGAACAATTCTACGACAGCACATGTATGACTATCTTGATTTTGTCATAAATTTGTCATGGATGTACATGCATGATAGAAAACGTGACCTATTGTGACAAACACGTATCATCATGGAAGTGTATTTTTTTGTAGTGTACACATCAATAACATGTATATCACATATACCTTTGACGTTGCCGGCCTTCTTATCCGCTAAGTATTTGGGGCAATTCTGCTTCCAGTGACCCGTTCCCTTACAATAAAAGCACTCGGTCTCAGGCTTGGGTCCATTCTTTGGCTTCTTCCCGGCAACTGGCTTACCGGGTGTGGCAACTCCCTTGACGTCCTTCTTGAAGTTCTTCTTACCCTTGCCTTTCTTGAACTTAGTGGTTTTATTCACCATTAACACTTGATGTTCCTTTTTGATCTCCACCTCCGCTGATTTCAGCATTGAATATAACTCGGAAATGGACTTCTCCATCCCTTGCATAGTGTAGTTCATCACAAAGCTCTTGTAGCTAGGTGGGAGCGACTGGAGGATCCTGACAACGACCGCGTCATTTGGAAGATTAACTCCCAGCTGAGACAAGCGGTTATGCAACCCACACATTTTGAGTATATGCTCGCTGACAGAATTGTTTTCCTCCATCTTACAACTATAGAACTTGTCGGAGACTTCATATCTCTCAACCCAGGCATGAGCTTGGAAAACCATTTTCAGCTCTTGGAACATCTCATATGCTCCATGTTGCTCAAAACGCTTTTGGACACCTGATTCTAAGCTGTAAAGCATGCCGCACTGAACCAGGGAGTAATCATCACTACGCGACTACCAGGCATTCATAACGTCTTGAGTTGCTGGGAAAATGGATGCTTCACCTAGCGGTGCTTCAAGGACATATGCTTTCTTGGCAGCTATGAGGATGATCCTCAAGTTACGGACCCAATCTGTATAGTTGCTACTATCGTCTTTCAGCTTGTTTTCTCTAGGAACGCGTTGAAGTTAAGGGCAACATTAGTGTGGGCCATTTGATATACAAGACATATTGTAAACATTTTTAGACTATGTTCATGATAATTAAGTTCATCTAATCAAATTTAATGAACTCCCACTCAGATAGACATCTCTCCAGTCATCTAAGTAATACATGATCCGAATCGACTAGGCCGTGTCCGATCATCATGTGAGACGGACTAGTCATCAACAGTGAACATCTCCATGTTGATCGTATCTTCTAGACGACTCATGTTCGACCTTTCGATCTTCCGTGTTCCGAGGCCATGTATGTACATGCTAGGCTCGTCAAATCAACCTAAGTGTATTGCGTGTGTAAATCTGTCTTACACCTGTTGTATGCGAACGTTAGAGACTATCACACCCGATCATCATGTGGTGCTTCGGAACAACGAACCTTAGCAATGGTGCACAGTTAGGGGGAACACAATTCTTGAAAAAAAATCAGTGAGAGATCATCTTATTTAAGCTACCATTGTTCTAAACAAATAAGAAGTAAAACATGATAAACATCACATTGAATCAAATAGTGATATGATATGGCCAATATCATTTTGCTAATTATGATCTCAATCTTCGGGGCTCCGTGATCATCATCGTCACCGGCATGACACCACGATCTCCATCATCGTGTATTCATGAAGTTGTCTCGCCAACTGTTACTTCTACTACTATGGCTAACGGTTAGCAATAAAGTAAAGTAATTACATGGCGTTTTCATTGACACGCGGGTCATACAATAAAATAAGACAACTCATATGGCTCCTGCCAGTTGTCATACTCATCGACATGCAAGTCGTGATTCCTATTACAAGAACATGATCAATCTCCTACATCACATATATCATTCATCACATCATTTTGGCCATATCACATCACACGGCATATGCTGCAAGAACAAGTTAGACGTCCTCTAATTGTTGTTGCAAGTTTTTACGTGGCTGCTATAGGTTTCTAGCAAGAACGTTTCTTACCTATGCCAAAACCACAACGTGGTATGCCAATTACTATTTGCCCTTTATAAGGACCCTTTTCATCGAATCCGATCCGACTAAAGTGGGAGAGACAGACACCCGCTGGCCACCTTATGCAACTAGTGCATGTCAGTCGGTCCGGGCCGCTTCATCCCACGATGCCGCCGAATCAAGATAATACTAGTAACGGCAAGTAAATTGACAAATCCACGCCCACAACAACTTGTGTTCTACTCGTGCATAGAAACTACGCGTAGACCTAGCTCATGATGCCATTGTTGGGGATCGTTGCAGAAATTCAAAAAAATTATACGCATCACCAAGATCAATCTATGGAGTGACTAGCAACAAGAGAGGGGAGTGCATCTTCATACCTTCAAAGATCACGATGCGGAAGCATTGCAAGAACGCGGTTGGCGGAGTCGTACACAAAGCGATTCACATTGCGGCCGAATACGATCAAAGCGCCGAACAACGGCGCCTCCGCGTTCAACACACGTACAGCCCGGTGACGTCTCCTGCTACTTCTTGAGCTTGTGTTGTATTCCCTCGAAGAGGAAAGGGAGATGCAGCACAGTAGCGTAACTATTTCCCTCAGTTTTTGAGAAACCAAGGTATCAATCCAGTAGGAGACCACGCGCGAGTCCCTCGCACCGACACAAACAAATAAAAACTTCGCAGCCAACGAGATAAGGGGTTATCAATCCCCTTACGGTCACTTACGAAATTGAGATCTGATAGAGATGATAGTTTATATCTTTGGTATTTTTAGTTTATAAGAACAGCAAATAAAAGTGATAAAAGTAAAGTAGATGTAGATTGATATGTTGAGAATAGATCTGGGGGCCATAGTTTTCTCTAGTGGCTTCTCTCATGATAGCGATATTCTACGGTGGGTAAACAAATTACTGTCGAGTAATTGATAGAAAAGCGAATAATTATGAGACTATCTAGGCATGATCATTGTATATAGGCATCACATCTGAGACAAGTAGACCAAAACGATTCTTCATCTACTACTATTACTCCACACATCGACCACTATCCAGCATGCATCTAGTGTATTGAGTTCATAAGAACAGAGTAATGCCTTAAGCAAGATGACATGATGTAGAGGGATAAACTCAAGCAATATGATATAAACCCCATCTTTTTATGCTCGATGGCAACAATACAATATACGCCTTACTGCCCCTACTATCACTTGGAAAGGACACCGCAAGATTGAACCCAAAGCCAAGCACTTCTCCCATTGCAAGAACTATAGATCTAGTAGGCCAAACCAAACCAATAATTCGAAGAGACTTGCAAGGATATTATGAGCACACATAAAAAGTTCATAGAAGAACCAAATATCTTTCATAGATAACCTTGATCATAAACTCACAATTCATCGGATCTCGACAAACACACCGCAAAAAGAGATTACATCGAATAGATCTCCTCGAAGACCGAGGAGAACTTTGTATTGAGATCCAGAGAGAGAGAGAAGAAGCCATCTAGATACTAGCTATGGACCCGAAGGTCTGTGGTAAACTACTCACAACTCATGGTGAGGGCGATGATGATGATGATGAAGGCCTCCGTGATGGATCCCCCTCTGGTGGAGCTCCGGAATAGGCTCCAAGATGGGATCTCCACAGGAACAGAAGGTACGGCGGTGGAATTAGGGTTTTCCCTCTGTTCACAAAGTTTCTGGGGTACGTAGACTTATATAGGACGAAGAAGGGCACCGGGGGACGCTCGAGGGGGCCACGAGGCAGGGGCGTGCCCTGGGAAGGGGGGCGCGCCCCCCACCCTCGTGGGCCACCCCTCTGTCCCCTGACGTGGTTCTCAAGCTCCGTGTGCGTGATTTTCTCCAAAAATATCTCTCGCGAATGTTTCATTACGTTTGGACTCCGTTTGTTATTCTTTTTCTGCAAAACCCTGAAACAGACAAAAAACAGCAATTTGGACTGGGCCTTTAGGTTAGTAGCTTAGTCCCAGAAATGATATGAAAGTGAATGATAAATCCCAATAAACATCCAAGACTTCATAAATAATAGCATGGAACAATCAAAAATTATAGATACGTTGGAGACGTATCAAGCATCCCCAAGCTTAATTCCTGCTCGTCCTCGAGTAGGTAAATGATAAAGAAAGAATTTTTGATGTGGAATGCTAACCAATATAGTTTTTCAATGTAATTCTCTTAATTGTGGCATGAATGTTCAGATCTGAAAGATTCAAGATAAAAGTCTATATTGACATAATAAATAACAATTCTTCAAGGATACTAACAAAGCAATCATGTCTTCTCAAAATACTATGGTTAAAGAAAGTTATCCCTACAAAATCATATAGTCTGGCTATGCTCCCTCTTCATCACACAAAATATTCATATCATGCACAACCCCGATTTTAGCCAAGCATTTGTTTTCATACTCTATCTTTTCAAACCTTTCAACTTTCACGCAATACATGAGCGTGAGCCATGGACATAGCACTATGGGTGGAATAGAGGTGGTTGTGGAGAAGACAAAAAGGAGGGAGATAGTCTCACATCGACTAGGCGTATCAACGGGCTATGGAGATGCCCATCAATAGATATCAATGTGAGTGAGTAGGGATTGCCATGCAAGACCTGCACTAGAGCTAAGTATGAATGAAAGCTCAACAAAAGAAACTAGTGGGTGTGCATCCAACTTGCTTGCTCACGAAGACCTAGGGCATTTGAGGTAGCCCATTGTTGGAATATACAAGCCAAGTTCTATAATGAAAATTCCCACTAGTATATGAAAGTGACTAAGCATGAGACTCTCTAAAATGAAGAACATGGTGCTACTTTGAAGCACAAGTGTGGAAAAAGATAGTAGCAATTGTCCCTTCTCTCTTTTCTCTCATTTTTTTGGAGGGGCTTTCTCTTTTTTTTTATTAGCCCCTTTCTATTTTATTTTTTGGGCCATCCCCCCCTTTTTTTATTGGCCTTTCCTCACATGGTACAATGCTCTAATAATGATGATCATCACACTTTTTATTACAAATCGAAATTACAACTCGATACTACAACAAGTATGACTCTACATGAATGCCTCCGGCGGTGTACTGGGATATGCAATGAATCAAGAGTGACATATATGAAAAATTATGCATGGTGGCTTTGCCACAACTACGATGTCAACTACATGATCATGCAATGGCAATATGATAATATGATGCGTGTCATATAAACGGAACGGTTTAAAGTTGCATGGCAAGTTATCTCGGAATGGCTATGGAAATGCCATGATAGGTAGGTATTGTAATGCCCAGGATGGAATTATACCTCCTACGTGTCGAGGCACGACTTAAAGGCATAAGTCCATCCTAGAATGATCTCAAGTTTGGTAATCTTTGCACAACTCATGTAAAAGAGGGATAGTAAAACTGAAAATAGTTGGCTTACAATCGCCACGTCACAGAATAACAGTACAAGTCTCAAACATCATACAATAAGATCACTACAACCCTCTAAGGGCAAAAACCAAATGTCAAAGTACCAAACTCAGATAAATAAAACAACCACAGGCGGATCGAATCCTAGTAAGAGACTCCACTACTGATCGTCCGGGTAGCGAACGTAGTACCGACTACGCTCCTCGTCGTACTCCCAATCCAGCTCGGTGCCATCACCTGGATAGCTCACAGCTGGACCTGCATCTGGTGTGTGAAGTAACTGTGAGCCACAGAGGACTCAGCAATCCCGTTCCCGGGTAACCGAACTATCAAAGCCTTTAGGTGAGGGAAAAAGGCTGAAGAAAGAACAAGTCTGCAGCAGCAACTAGCTTCTAGCTTACGCAAGAGAGAGCGAGAAGAGAAGGCAAAGCGAGAAGTGATCACTAAGTGATCCTAGCTACAAGCTCACAAACATAACCCCTCCGTGTTCAACTCCCGAATCCCTATTCGGAAATTGACAGTCACGGAACACACGCTGGTAGTGTATTAGTAGCATTGTGTCAAGTTATCTACAACCGGAATTAACAAGCTCCCATCTGCCACATAACCGCGGGCACGGCTTTCGAAAGTTCAAACCCTGCAGGGGTGTTCCAACTTGACCCATTACAAGCCCACGATCCGCGGAGTCGCAACTCCAAAGTGGGAAGACCCGAGTATCCTCGGAATCCCGTGCTCAAGATATACCGAGCTAAGGTAAGGCTAATCCAGCAAATCCTCCCGGCGTGTCGACACCCTGATAGTAGCCGCGCGTATCTAGGTCTCAGGACACGTCCGGATGAGCGCTACGTACAGATACCAAAGACCCCAGCGAACTGGGTAGTATCCGCAAGTGACTCTGGTTTGGACCAACACTCAAGTCGAGCACTGGCCCAGGGGGTTGAATTAATTAAGCCTCGGGTTAATTACTCCCTCGGAAAGGTTTTAGTTGTTTATGCAAATAGTACCAAGGTTGGGACTTGCTGGAAAAGACTTAGCACTTAGCGGTTTATCTAGGGGGTCCCATACACCCCAACCGTGTTAGGAACGCAATATCAAGGAACATAAAACCGGCTTATACGGATCCTAACGGCATGAGTGGAACAAAACACCAAGCAAAAGGCTTAGCCTTCCACCCTTGCCAATATATAGGTGATTTCAATTAAAGCATTTATATAGTGTGATATATCCCAACCAAACTTCAACATGGAGCAAGCATCTTCACTTCACCTGCAACTAGCAACGCTATAAGAAGGGCTGAGCGAAGCGTACTTAGCCAAGCAACGGTTTGCATAGGTAGGGTGGTTAAACATGGCAATTGGTTACAAGTAGGAGGCTGACAAGAAGAACATGGGCATCGAGGCAAAACTATAGATCGAGACTACTAGCAATAGGCAAAGATAGTAAAGTTATCGGGGTTCGGTCATCTTGCCTGAAGAGAAGACGTTCGGATCGAAAGAAGGGTCCTCGTGCTCAAACTCGTTGGAAACCTCGTGCTCAACCTCGTTGGAAAACTCGTGCTCAACTTCCGGGTCTAAACAAGACAAACACACCAAGCACCAATCAACACGATGCAATGCGCACTCGAAAAACATGAATGCATGAAGGACGCACTAGTGAAGCACATGGAGCACGGAAAACATCACTCAAGCAAAACACCTCAAAACAAGATAACAACCTGATATTATTAATCTACACAGAAAAACACCCAAGTTTGATATAAGATTCGCTGAAATCGGAGTTACGGGCTAAAAGTTATGCCCGAAACAAGATTTGAGCGAAAACTGCAAATTACAGCAACATAGCATCTTGGGAGCTCAAAATAATTAATCTACAGCACCCAAAAAGCATGGCAAAGGACTTGAACATAAACTAGATATAATGTACAGCAACTAGGTCCAAAGTGCACCCCAAACGGAGTCACGGATCAATAGCAATGATCTTGGACATATTGAACTTTGAAATAAAATTCTGGCAGCAGAATTTTATTGAAAGTTTGGAGCAAAAGATAAACATGCTACAGCCACTCAAATGGACATGTGAGGACATGTATGGAAAGACAACAATATATACTTCATGGAACAATCAAAATCCACCCCAAAACTATCATGCTTTGTCCTACAACATCACACGAACATGGCATCGGAACGTTACAGATTTCAGACTTAGTGAAATTTCACTAAGTCCTAAAACAGCAACATCATCATAGCATCAAAAGGAGCATGTTTAAGACACCTCGAAACTAAACATGGCAAAGGGTAAGCACCTCATCAAAATACATATGACGGTGATCCCAAAACACACAAGCATGCATCATTGTGGTGAACACACCGATTGCAACGAGCTCAACAAGATGGCATTTCATAACAAGTGAAAACACAACATGTGAACATGGCACTTTGCAATGATGATAACAAGGAAACAATAAATCTACCATGCAACCTATCACACACAACACGTAGTTCGTGGCAAGACGAACACGTGGACATGTCATTTGCATCGTTTGGACAAACGAGCTAAAAGTTATCACAAGTCAAAGGTGGCATGAAAATAACACATAACAGCAGTTTATATCATCATGCACTCTTGTAACAGCAAAACATGTGTCAAGATGACATCTAACATGCATGACTACAACAGGTAAAACGTAGAGGGCATCTCCACGAACATCTGGACATGCTACACGCGCAAAACGGAGCAACAGGCACCAATCTAGAGCAGTTTGAAGATTGCATCGCAGATCAGGAAAAAAAAGGACTTAGGGAAAGATTAGGTCAACCTCGGATCAGATCTGGCGGATGAACAGTGTCGGGCCGGATCTGGAACAGTGCGGCCCGGGGCCTGGCGCGGAGAGGCCGGCGGTGCGAGCGGGCCGGCTCGGCGGAGGCGAGGCCCGTGGCGAGGAGGCGAGCTGGGCCGGTCGCGGGGTGGAGGCGAAGCCGGCCCACGCGAGGTGAGAAGGCGGCGGCGCGCGCGGCTTGCGGGAGCTGGCCCAGTGGCGCGGCGGCCCAGGGCGCGGAGGAGCAGGCCTGGCCCGGTCGGAGGCCGAGGCGGGGCTGGCGAGGCCCGGCGGCGACGAGACTTGGCGGTGCGGAGGCCCACGGGGAGCGAAGGAGGCTGGAACGGTGGCCCGGTGCGGCGCGCTGGCCCGACGCGGTTGGTGCGGAGAGCTGGAGGCGACGGATCGACGCAGGCGCGCGTACGGGCCCGACGAAGCGGTCCCCCTGGACCGGCCCGGCGCGGTCGAAGCCGACGGTCGCTCGTCGATCGGTCGCCTGGCGCGGTCGATGCGGTCCCCCTGGCGAGACAGGCGCGCACGTTGACCCAGCGACAGGATCCCGGCGGCGGCGCTGCTGGTTGGATCGAAGGAGATCCTTCGGGATCCGGGCAGGTTGAGTGGATCTGAGGTAAAAAGAAAAAAAAAGAAAGGATCTAGAGGAGGAAGAAGAAGGAATAGGGAGGCCCAAAAATAGACTAGGGGGGTCTATAAGTAGCAGAATTTTAGGGTTAGGAGGAGTTTAGGGGCGCTAGGAGCCCTCCGATCGCGATCCGACGGATCCGATCGCGGGGGTTAATTTAAAAGGCCCAGACGGGGATAAAAGAATGCAGTAGGGGTATTTTCGGGACACGAAGCGAAGGCACTTCGGACCCACACGGACAACGGAGGGAAAAGTCGACGGAGTCCAAACGAGACGAGATTTGAGAGGCGGGTTGCACACAACAAAACAACAACACACAACACAACCTCACGGCACACCGGTAACGAAAAACGCCCGAACAACAAAGTAGGCCTACGGGACGTCACGGACACGTGAGGGAGCTCCGGAACACGAAACGGACAACGGGAAGGAACGCCACGAACCGGAAACAACCCACAACACAGATGCAATGCAATGCACATGTCTACATGATATGAATGAAAGCCACACACTCACACAACAAAACGACGAAAACCCGAAAGACAAAGAACCCGAAATGGAAATAGATGAAGCCGGAGATATATTATATGCCCAAAAGGGAAAGTATTACATCCGGGGCATTACA
>LR738711.1:83216949-83255373 GCA_902687465.1 Secale cereale | reverse complement strand
CATGGAGCCCTGCTTGAGGTTGCGGAATTGCTCACGCATACCCTCGATAACACTTGTAGGAATGTGATGCGAGCGGAAATCCTTGCAGAAGTTCTCCCACGAGATCACTTGACCCGGCCTTGAGTCTTTGTACTGCTGCCACCAATCAGCTGCTTGATCTTTCAGTTGGAAGGCTGCAAACTTCACATAGTCATCTTCTTTCACGTTACTGCACTCAAAATGCTTCTTGATATCGGTCAGCCAATCTTCAGCATCAAGAGGGTCGACACAGTAACTGAAAGCTTTAGGATTGTTAGCCAGGAACTGGTTGAGAGTAGCATGGTGCTGCTGGAAGAAGTTGCCTTGGTTCATTGGAACGCCCTGATTAGCTTGATTAGCTTGCATAGCCTGCATTTGCTGCATCATCTGCATCATCAACTGAGTGTTCTGAGCAGTAGTCTGCATAATTGCTCTCCAAGCCTCAGGCGGAGGAGGAGGTGAAGGAGGATGCTCTGGGACCTCTTCCACCTCTGGGTTGGCATTCGGAACCTTTTTCGGAGCCATCCTGTAAGAGATGACCACGA
Source organism: Secale cereale (assembly GCA_902687465.1). Classification (NCBI taxonomy): domain Eukaryota; kingdom Viridiplantae; phylum Streptophyta; class Magnoliopsida; order Poales; family Poaceae; genus Secale; species Secale cereale. Next base: position 83,254,810 of record LR738711.1, on the reverse strand, counting down.
ATCAGCAATTGATTGACAAAAGGAACAAGCTGAATCAATGAAATGAATTGCAACAAGTCTTCACAATAATCATTCGAACAATAAGAACGAATGAAATCATCCGAACAAGAGGAACGAATGAATTTCTTAGTTAATTGATAACATCAGTCTTCACGAGAAGCCACATAGGGATCAAAAGGATAAATAATAAAAAACAACAAGGTACGGAAAGGAACAAACACAAGAGAGGAGTTTCGTTCTAACATCTTTGTGCTGAAAGCATATGAACGCGTTACGAAAAGGTTTTGCAATCCCCGGATCAGCATAGCCAAGGACCCTTTAAGATGCAACTCCTGATAGTAACCTCGGTCATATAACTCCTTCACTCAACGTCGAACCCCGAACTCACTAACCTGCATTCGTTGGAAGAATGCCTACGATCTACTGGATAAAACCCACCTATAGCTTTCCGAAAGATTCCAGTTATGCAATCAGGTGTTGGGGATACACGGGAAGCACCGCGCAATCAACTCTAACCTACATCCAGGTGTATCCATCCTTCAACACATAACCAGTCTTTCTCGGAAAACTGTGTACCTCGGACCTTCGAAAAGCATCCACTATAACAAGCTATGGCAATACTCCCGAACTACCTCCCCAGTACTGGGTGATGTCGGGGTTATCTTGCCACTGGCCGTATAGGGGAGATTTTCGATGTCGGCCGTCTTAAGTATTTAGTACTGTCGCGATATGCTTGTTACAGTGATACCCCGAAGCTCAACTCCTCGGTAACAGGAGGCATCAGGAACAATATCCTTGTCACAAGAACATCGAAACAATCCCAGAATACTCGCGGGATTCCTAAAAAAAAATTTGTGCAAATTTTGAAGATAGGAGAGACAAGAGTAGACGTCAGGAGTCCTCACCAGAGAGAAAGGGGATGAGAAGCAAAGAAATCCTACTCTCCGATATAATATAGGACTCAAAAAGTTTTCAGTGTGTGCCTAGACTCAACCGTCAACGGTTCGATCAAACAGTGGGGGCTCCTAGGTCGGAGAAGGCTCTGATACCAACTTGTAATGCCCAGGATGGAATTATACCTCCTACGTGTCGAGGCACGACTTAAAGGCATAAGTCCATCCTAGAATGATCTCAAGTTTGGTAATCTTTGCACAACTCATGTAAAAGAGGGATAGTAAAACTGAAAATAGTTGGCTTACAATCGCCACGTCACAGAATAACAGTACAAGTCTCAAACATCATACAATAAGATCACTACAACCCTCTAAGGGCAAAAACCAAATGTCAAAGTACCAAACTCAGATAAATAAAACAACCACAGGCGGATCGAATCCTAGTAAGAGACTCCACTACTGATCGTCCGGGTAGCGAACGTAGTACCGACTACGCTCCTCGTCGTACTCCCAATCCAGCTCGGTGCCATCACCTGGATAGCTCACAGCTGGACCTGCATCTGGTGTGTGAAGTAACTGTGAGCCACAGAGGACTCAGCAATCCCGTTCCCGGGTAACCGAACTATCAAAGCCTTTAGGTGAGGGAAAAAGGCTGAAGAAAGAACAAGTCTGCAGCAGCAACTAGCTTCTAGCTTACGCAAGAGAGAGCGAGAAGAGAAGGCAAAGCGAGAAGTGATCACTAAGTGATCCTAGCTACAAGCTCACAAACATAACCCCTCCGTGTTCAACTCCCGAATCCCTATTCGGAAATTGACAGTCACGGAACACACGCTGGTAGTGTATTAGTAGCATTGTGTCAAGTTATCTACAACCGGAATTAACAAGCTCCCATCTGCCACATAACCGCGGGCACGGCTTTCGAAAGTTCAAACCCTGCAGGGGTGTTCCAACTTGACCCATTACAAGCCCACGATCCGCGGAGTCGCAACTCCAAAGTGGGAAGACCCGAGTATCCTCGGAATCCCGTGCTCAAGATATACCGAGCTAAGGTAAGGCTAATCCAGCAAATCCTCCCGGCGTGTCGACACCCTGATAGTAGCCGCGCGTATCTAGGTCTCAGGACACGTCCGGATGAGCGCTACGTACAGATACCAAAGACCCCAGCGAACTGGGTAGTATCCGCAAGTGACTCTGGTTTGGACCAACACTCAAGTCGAGCACTGGCCCAGGGGGTTGAATTAATTAAGCCTCGGGTTAATTACTCCCTCGGAAAGGTTTTAGTTGTTTATGCAAATAGTACCAAGGTTGGGACTTGCTGGAAAAGACTTAGCACTTAGCGGTTTATCTAGGGGGTCCCATACACCCCAACCGTGTTAGGAACGCAATATCAAGGAACATAAAACCGGCTTATACGGATCCTAACGGCATGAGTGGAACAAAACACCAAGCAAAAGGCTTAGCCTTCCACCCTTGCCAATATATAGGTGATTTCAATTAAAGCATTTATATAGTGTGATATATCCCAACCAAACTTCAACATGGAGCAAGCATCTTCACTTCACCTGCAACTAGCAACGCTATAAGAAGGGCTGAGCGAAGCGTACTTAGCCAAGCAACGGTTTGCATAGGTAGGGTGGTTAAACATGGCAATTGGTTACAAGTAGGAGGCTGACAAGAAGAACATGGGCATCGAGGCAAAACTATAGATCGAGACTACTAGCAATAGGCAAAGATAGTAAAGTTATCGGGGTTCGGTCATCTTGCCTGAAGAGAAGACGTTCGGATCGAAAGAAGGGTCCTCGTGCTCAAACTCGTTGGAAACCTCGTGCTCAACCTCGTTGGAAAACTCGTGCTCAACTTCCGGGTCTAAACAAGACAAACACACCAAGCACCAATCAACACGATGCAATGCGCACTCGAAAAACATGAATGCATGAAGGACGCACTAGTGAAGCACATGGAGCACGGAAAACATCACTCAAGCAAAACACCTCAAAACAAGATAACAACCTGATATTATTAATCTACACAGAAAAACACCCAAGTTTGATATAAGATTCGCTGAAATCGGAGTTACGGGCTAAAAGTTATGCCCGAAACAAGATTTGAGCGAAAACTGCAAATTACAGCAACATAGCATCTTGGGAGCTCAAAATAATTAATCTACAGCACCCAAAAAGCATGGCAAAGGACTTGAACATAAACTAGATATAATGTACAGCAACTAGGTCCAAAGTGCACCCCAAACGGAGTCACGGATCAATAGCAATGATCTTGGACATATTGAACTTTGAAATAAAATTCTGGCAGCAGAATTTTATTGAAAGTTTGGAGCAAAAGATAAACATGCTACAGCCACTCAAATGGACATGTGAGGACATGTATGGAAAGACAACAATATATACTTCATGGAACAATCAAAATCCACCCCAAAACTATCATGCTTTGTCCTACAACATCACACGAACATGGCATCGGAACGTTACAGATTTCAGACTTAGTGAAATTTCACTAAGTCCTAAAACAGCAACATCATCATAGCATCAAAAGGAGCATGTTTAAGACACCTCGAAACTAAACATGGCAAAGGGTAAGCACCTCATCAAAATACATATGACGGTGATCCCAAAACACACAAGCATGCATCATTGTGGTGAACACACCGATTGCAACGAGCTCAACAAGATGGCATTTCATAACAAGTGAAAACACAACATGTGAACATGGCACTTTGCAATGATGATAACAAGGAAACAATAAATCTACCATGCAACCTATCACACACAACACGTAGTTCGTGGCAAGACGAACACGTGGACATGTCATTTGCATCGTTTGGACAAACGAGCTAAAAGTTATCACAAGTCAAAGGTGGCATGAAAATAACACATAACAGCAGTTTATATCATCATGCACTCTTGTAACAGCAAAACATGTGTCAAGATGACATCTAACATGCATGACTACAACAGGTAAAACGTAGAGGGCATCTCCACGAACATCTGGACATGCTACACGCGCAAAACGGAGCAACAGGCACCAATCTAGAGCAGTTTGAAGATTGCATCGCAGATCAGGAAAAAAAGGACTTAGGGAAAGATTAGGTCAACCTCGGATCAGATCTGGCGGATGAACAGTGTCGGGCCGGATCTGGAACAGTGCGGCCCGGGGCCTGGCGCGGAGAGGCCGGCGGTGCGAGCGGGCCGGCTCGGCGGAGGCGAGGCCCGTGGCGAGGAGGCGAGCTGGGCCGGTCGCGGGGTGGAGGCGAAGCCGGCCCACGCGAGGTGAGAAGGCGGCGGCGCGCGCGGCTTGCGGGAGCTGGCCCGGTGGCGCGGCGGCCCAGGGCGCGGAGGAGCAGGCCTGGCCCGGTCGGAGGCCGAGGCGGGGCTGGCGAGGCCCGGCGGCGACGAGACTTGGCGGTGCGGAGGCCCACGGGGAGCGAAGGAGGCTGGAACGGTGGCCCGGTGCGGCGCGCTGGCCCGACGCGGTTGGTGCGGAGAGCTGGAGGCGACGGATCGACGCAGGCGCGCGTACGGGCCCGACGAAGCGGTCCCCCTGGACCGGCCCGGCGTGGTCGAAGCCGACGGTCGCTCGTCGATCGGTCGCCTGGCGCGGTCGATGCGGTCCCCCTGGCGAGACAGGCGCGCACGTTGACCCAGCGACAGGATCCCGGCGGCGGCGCTGCTGGTTGGATCGAAGGAGATCCTTCGGGATCCGGGCAGGTTGAGTGGATCTGAGGTAAAAAGAAAAAAAAAAGGATCTAGAGGAGGAAGAAGAAGGAATAGGGAGGCCCAAAAATAGACTAGGGGGGGTCTATAAGTAGCAGAATTTTAGGGTTAGGAGGAGTTTAGGGGCGCTAGGAGCCCTCCGATCGCGATCCGACGGATCCGATCGCGGGGGTTAATTTAAAAGGCCCAGACGGGGATAAAAGAATGCAGTAGGGGTATTTTCGGGACACGAAGCGAAGGCACTTCGGACCCACACGGACAACGGAGGGAAAAGTCGACGGAGTCCAAACGAGACGAGATTTGAGAGGCGGGTTGCACACAACAAAACAACAACACACAACACAACCTCACGGCACACCGGTAACGAAAAACGCCCGAACAACAAAGTAGGCCTACGGGACGTCACGGACACGTGAGGGAGCTCCGGAACACGAAACGGACAACGGGAAGGAACGCCACGAACCGGAAACAACCCACAACACAGATGCAATGCAATGCACATGTCTACATGATATGAATGAAAGCCACACACTCACACAACAAAACGACGAAAACCCGAAAGACAAAGAACCCGAAATGGAAATAGATGAAGCCGGAGATATATTATATGCCCAAAAGGGAAAGTATTACATCCGGGGCATTACAGGTATGGTGGCTGTTTTGAGGAACAATATGGTGGATGTTTTGAGGAAGGATATATAGTGGGTTTATCGCACTGGCAAAAGTTGCGCGGTACAAGAGAGGCTAGCAATGGTGGAAGGGTGAGAGTGCGTATAATCCATGGACTCAACATTAGTCATAAGAACTCATATACTTATTGAAAAATCTACGAGTCATCAAAACAAAGCAAAACGCATGCTCCTAGGGGGGAGGTTGGTAGGAGTTAACCATCGCGCGCCCCCGACCTCCACACAAAGGTTGGCACTCTACAAATATCTCATGCTCTAACTTCGTCACATAGCGGTTCACCATACGTGCATGATATGGGAATCACTAACCTTAACACAAGTATTTCTCAATTTCATAATAACTCCACTAGCATGACTCTAATATCACTATCCTCATATCTCAAAACAATTATAAAGCATCCAACATCTCATTCAATTCAATGCACTTAGTGTGAAAATTGTCTACATTGACATTGGATGTTTATCATGTGAAGACTAGTTTCTTTAGCCTAAACACATTACCATGCTATTTTAATAGACTCTCAAAAGGATATAAGTGAAGCATGAGAGTTCAACAATTTCTACAAAATATTACCACCACCATTCTCTAAAAGATATAAGTGAAGCACTAGAGCAAAAACTATTTAACTCAAAAGATATAAGTGAAGCACATAGAGTGTTCTAATAATTTTAGGCCATATTTAACTCTCTCAAATAGGTGTGTCAAGAAAGGATGATTGTGGCAAACTAACAAGCAAAGACTCAAATTATACAAGACGCTCCAAGCAAAACACATAACATGTTGCGAATAAAAATATAGCTCCAAGTATAGTTACCGATGGATGAAGACGAAAGAGGGGATGCCTTCCCGGGGTATCCCCAAGCTTAGGCATTTGATTATCTTGAATTTACTTGGGGTGCCATGGGCATCCCCAAGCTTAGGCCTTTGCTACTCCTTGTTCCATAGTCCATCAAAGAAATACTCAAAACTTGAAAACTTCACAACACAAAACTTAGACAAAAATTCTCGTGAGCTCCGTTAGTATAAGAAAGCAAACCACTACTCAAAGGTGCAGCAATGAATTCATTCTTTGTCTATATTGGTGTTAAACCTACTGTATTCCAACTTCTCTATGGTTCATATCCTCTAGTACTACTCATAGATACATCGGAATAATCAAACAACACACGAAAAACAGAATCTGTCAAAATCAGAATAGTCTATAGTAATCTGCAGATTTCGCCTACTTCTGGAACTCCAAACAATTCAAACTAAATTGTTAAATTTGCGTAATTTGTCTATCAATCATCTGCAAAAAGAATCAAATAAAAAGCACTCTCCAGTAAAATCTGAAGACTACTTTAGCGAGCGCTAACGATTCTGTTTTGCACAGCAAGATCACATAAACTTCACACAAGTCTTCCCAAAGGTTCTACTTGGCACAAACACTAAACAAAACATGAAACCACATCTAATCAGAGGCTAGATGCAATAGTTATTCCCTAACAGCAACAAAAACAAAAAACAAAAAATTGGGTTGACTCCCAACAAGCGCTATCGTTTTACGCCCCTAGCTAGGCACGATACAAGATAGATCTAGGGATAGCCATAGTGGTACGATATGTCGCGAAAGCTCATCTCATATTCCCTACGTTAAGCAGCAAGCTTCCTTTGTGGCAAGCAAAAGTAATCAAAAGGGCTAAATTTAATGGGACAAAAGTCCCCTACATCAATCTCGGGAGGAACAGGTTCCTCCTTTGGCCCTTTGTAGTGGATGACCAATTCATCATTATAGGCATTCTTTTGGCAGAAGGTCACAAGCCTTCGCTCAAGGGAGAAGCCTAACCCATTATTTTGAACAGCAAAATCATCGTTTATCTCAGACATTCTATCAATCAAGATCTCAATAGGAACTTTTTTCTAAGGTTTTCATTAAAAGCAACATGATCAGGAGATCGCAACCGCATTAGGTCTTCTTGATTGAACAAGATAGCCTCTATAGGAGGTCGACCGGCATCTAATCCGTAATGAGCAAAGATATCTCTGGCCTCTTTCATGATATATCTAAATTCATGAGCCAAAAAGATAGTAGCTGCACGCTTAATGGAAGAATGCTCAATATTGGAGAACTCCAAAAATATTCTCTGAATACAGGGATGCATATGGATAAATTGACTTTCAATTTCTACTATGAGCATAGATACAGCATCTGCAAGGCTACTAGTTCTGTGAAGAATAGAGCCACCCATAGTGGGCAAAGCACCGGTACAAGTAAAGAAGTCTTGAAGAACCCATTTTCCAATAATATTACCACTACCAACCCGGAACTTCTTAATATGTAAAGTGGTAGCTTCATTCGGGGGGTCAACATGAACATTGCCCTCGACATTGCTACCCTTCTCGATAAAATCGTCCCCCATCTCAGACATGAGCGAGAGAAAGCAAGCAACACACACAAGCACACAAGAAGCAAGCGAACGATAAACACACGGGGGAAGAAGGGCAAATAAAACGGCAAGGGTGAAGTGGGGGAGAGGAAAACGAGAGGCAAATAAATGTAATGCGAAGGATAAGGGTTTGTGATAGGTACTTAGTATATGACTTTTGCGTAAGCCTCCCCGGCAACGGCGCCAGAAATTCTTCTTGCTACTTCTTGAGCTTGCGTTGTATTCCCTCGAAGAGGAATGGGAGATGCAGCACAGTAGCGTAAGTATTTCCCTCGGTTTTTGAGAACCAAGGTATCAATTCAGTAGGAGACCACGCGCGAGTCCCTCGCACCTACACAAACAAATAAGAACTTCGCAGCCAACGCGATAAGGGGTTGTCAATCCCTTTACGGTCACTTACGAAAGTGAGATCTGATAGAGATGATAGTTTATATTTTTGGTATTTTTAGTTCATAAGAACAGCAAATAAAAGCGATAAAGGTAAAGTAGATGTAGATTGATATGTTGAGAATAGACCCGGGGGGCATAGTTTTCTCTAGTGGCTTCTCTCGCGATATTCTATTGCGGGTAAACAAATTACTGTCGAGCAATTGATAGAAAAGCGAATAATTATGAGACTATCTAGGCATGATCATTGTATATAGGCATCACGTCCGAGACAAGTAGACCGAAACGATTCTGCATCTACTACTATTACTCCACACAGCGACCGCTATCCAGCATGCATCTAGTGTATTGAGTTCATAAGAACAGAGTAACGCCTTAAGCAAGATGACATGATGTAGAGGGATAAACTCAAGCAATATGATATAAACCCCATATTTTTATCCTTGATGGAAACAATACAATATGTGCCTTGCTGCCCCTACTGTCACTGGGAAAGGACACCACAAGATTGAACCCAAAGCCAAGCACTTCTCCCATTGCAAAAACTATAGATCTAGTAGGCCAAACCAAACCAATAATTCGAGGAGACTTGCAAGGATATTATGAGCACACATAAAAAGTTCAGATAAGAACCAAATATCTTTCATAGATAACCTTGATCATAAACTCACAATTCATCGGATCTCGACAAACACACCACAAAAAGAGATTACATCGAATAGATCTCCTCGAAGACCAAGGAGAACTTTGTATTGACATCCAGAGAGAGAGAAGAAGCCATCTAGATACTAGCTATGGACCTGAAGATCTGTGGTAAACTACTCACAACTCATGGTGAGGGCGATGACGATGATGATGAAGGCCTCTGTGATGGATCCCCCTCCGGTGGAACTCCGGAACAGGCTCCAAGATGGGATCTCCACGGGAACAGAAGGTACGGCGGTGGAATTAGGGTTTTCTCTCTGTTCACAAAGTTTCTGGGGTACATAGACTTATATAGGACGAAGGAGGGCACCGGGGGACGCTCGAGGGGGGCGCGCCCTGGGAAGGGGGCGCGCCCCCCACCCTCGTGGGCCAGCCCTCTGTCCCCTGACGTGGTTTTCAAGCTCCGCGTGCGTGATTTTCTCCAAAAATATCTCTCCCGCAGGTTTCATTCCGTTTGGACTCCGTCTGATTTTTTTTTTCTGCAAAACCCTGAAATAGGCAAAAAAACAGCAATCTGGACTAGGCCTTTGGGTTAGTAGGTTAGTCCCAAAAATTATATAAAAGTGAATGATAAAGCCCAGTAAACATCCAAGACTTCATAAATAATAGCATGGAACAATAAAAAATTATAGATACGTTGGAGACGTATCATCCCCCACGCCTTGATCTAGCAAGGAGAGAGGGAGAGGTTGGGGAAGACTCCGTCTAACAGCAGCCCGACGGCGTGGTGGTGGTGGAGGAGCGTGGTTCTCCAGCAGGGCTTCGCCAAGCGCTACGAGAGACGAGGAGGAGGAGAAGCAGGGTTGCGCCTAGAGGGAGAAAGGCTCATGTGTTGAGCAGCCTCAAAATGCCCCATTATTAATAGGGGAAGGGGAGAGGGGGCCAGCCCCTCTAGATGTGATCTAGAGGGGGGCGGCGGCCAGGAGGGGGGGCTTGCCCCCCAAGGCAAGGGGGCGCCCCCCCTTAGGGTTTTCCCCCAAACCCTAGGCGCATGGTGCCTAGGGGGGAGGTGCCCAGCGCACTTAGGGGCTGGTCCCTCTCCATATACAGCCCATAGGACCCTCCGAGGCAGGTGGACCCTCCCGATGGACCCCCGGAACTCCTTCGGTGGTCCCGGTACAATACCGGCACCCCCCAAACCTTTGCGGCGACAGTATAATGACATCCCATATATAAATCTTCACCTCTGGACCATTCCGGAACTCCTCGTGACATCCGGGATCTCATCCGGGACTCCGAACAACATTCGGTAAACACGTACATACATTCCCTATAACCCTAGCATCATTGAACCATAAGTGTGTAGACCCTATGGGTTCGGGAACCATGCAGACATGACCGAGACATCTCTCCGGCCAATAACCAACAGCGGCATCTAGATACCCATGTTGGCTTCTACATGTTCCACGATGATCTTATCGGATGAACCACGATGTCAAGGATTCAATCAATCCCGTATACAATTCCCTTTGTCTATCGATATAGTACTTGCCTGAGATTCGATCGTCGGTATCCCGATACCTTGTTCAATCTCGTTACCGGCAAGTCTCTTTACTCGTTCCGTAACACATCATCTCGTGGCCAACTCCTTAGTCACATTGATCTCATTACGATGATGTCTTACCGAGTGGGCCCAGAGATACCTCTCCATCATACAGAGTGACAAATCCCAGTCTCGATTCGTACCAACCCAACAGATACTTTCGGGGATACCCGTAGTGCACCTTTATAGTCACCCAGTTACGTTGTGACGTTTGGCACACCCAAATCACTCCTATGGTATCCGGGAGTTGCACAATCTCATGGTCTAAGGAAATGATACTTGACATTGGAAAAGCTTTAGCAGACGAACTACACGATCTTGTGCTATGCTTAGGATTGGGTCTTGTCCATCACATCATTCTCCTAATGATGTGATCCCGTTATCAACGACATCCAATGTCCATGGTCATGAAACGGTGACCATCTATTGATAAACGAGCTAGCCAACTAGAGGCTCACTAGGGACATATTATGGTCTATGTATTCACACATGTATTACAGTTTCCGGTTAACACAATTATAGCTTGAACAATAGACGATTATCATGAACAAGGAAATATAATAATAACCATTTTATTATTGCCCTAGGGCATATTCTAACATGTGCGACACCAGGAAACCCAGCAGCTTGCCTGACAGGACGCCGAACACACACTTTTATGGGTTGAGCCACATGTCTACCTTGCGTGGACTGGCGAAGGTCTCTTCCAAATCATCAATGAGGGTCTTGGCCTCCCGAGATTTTACCACAATGTCGTCAATGTAGGCCTCAGCGTTCCTCCCGAGCTGCTCTCCAAGGGCGATGTGCATCAATCGCTTGAAAGTTGCTCCTGCATTGCGCAAACCGAACGGCATACAAGTGTAATAGTATACCCCGCACAGGGTCAGGAAGGCCGTATTCTCAACATCTTGTACCACCATCTTGATTTGATGATAGCCCGAAAAGGCATCCAGGAAACACAGCAGATCACACTCGGCGGCGGAGTCGACGATCTGATTGATGCGCAGTACTGGGAACAGGTCTTGTGGGCATGCCTTGTTGAGGTTGGTGAAGTCGACACACATGCGCTCCTACCCGCCTTTCTTGGGCACAACTACCGGGTTCACCAGCCATTCCAGGTACCGTACCTCGCAGATCACACCAGCTTCTTGTAGCTTACAAGTCTCTGGTACGATGAAGGAATGCTTGATGTGGCGATTCGAGGGCGGTGCCTGAGAGCTGCCGAGGAGGGCCGCGACGGCGTGGGACGCCGGTGCAGCGAAGTGCATAGTGAAGATGTCGCGCAGCTCCTCCCAGGAGGCCACGGACGACTCTGGCAGGTTGAGAAACCAGGCGCGTGGTACGCCGGTGAGGGGCATGGGGAACCAGTTGGCCATGACTTTGTTGTAGCCGCCGGCCACCCAAACGGCCTCCTCGTAGGCCCGGAGGAAACCAGTCGGGTCTGTCGCGTCATCGTAATGAGGCGGCATCTCCGTCCTAAACTTGGGTGGCCATCGCACCTGTCGCAAGGCGGGGGTGAAAGCTCAGTGGCCCGCAGCGCCACCGCGCGCGCCCACCGAGCCGGTCAGAGAGGCGGCGCCCACCATGGGAGCATTGCGGGTGGAGAGCGAGGCGGACGGTGAGGCGGAACTTCGGTGCACCCCTGCCTGGCATACCAAATGTCGGATTTCGGGTTCCACAAACCCTAGAGAGGTTTGAACTCTGGGGTGCGCATGAAGAACACCCTCTCCCTAGCGCACTCGCCCTATGATTCCACGGCCTAGCTCGACGAAATCAAAGAACAAGAGACACGGAGGTTTATGCTGGTTCAGGCCACCTCGCGGTGTAATACCCTACTCCAATGTGTGTGGATGATTGCCTCGTGGGGCTGAGGATGAACTAGTACAATGGATGAACAGCCTCATGAGGAGAGTTGTTCTTGGGCTCGATTGAGTTTGTGGTATGGTAGGGGTGGAATGGATCTGATCCCTTCTATGATGGTGGCTAGGTCCTATTTATAGTGGCCTTGGTCATCTTCCCAAATATCAGCGGGAAGGGATCCCACAACGGCCAAATTGAAGGGTCTCGTGGTGACGCCGCGCCGGGCTCCATAGTGACTGCTACCTCTTGAGTTTGCATTGTATTCCCTCGAAGAGGAAAGGGAGATGCAGCACAGTAGCGTAAGTATTTCCCTCTGTTTTTGAGAACCAAGGTATCAATCCAGTAGGAGACCACGCACGAGTCCCTCGCACCTGCACAAACAAATAAGAACTTCGCAGCCAACGCGATAAGGGGTTGTCAATCACTTTACGGTCACTTACAAGAGTGAGATCTGATAGAGATGATAGTTTATATTTTTGGTATTTTTATAGTTTAATAAAGCAGCGAATAAAAGCGGTAAAAGTAAAGTAGATGTAGATTGATATGTTGAGAATAGACACGGGGGCCATAGTTTTCTCTAGTGGCTTCTCTCATGATAGCGATATTCTACGGCGGGTAAACAAATTACTGTCGAGCAATTGATAGAAAAGCGAATAATTATGAGACTATCTAGGAATGATCATTGTATATAGGCATCACGTCCAAGACAAGTAGACTGACTCCTGCCTGCATCTACTACTATTAATCCACACGTCGACCGCTATCCAGCATGCATCTAGTGTATTGAGTTCATATGAATAGAGTAACGCCTTATGCAAGATGACGTGATGTAGAGGGATAAACTCAACCAATAAGATATAAACCCCATCTTTTTATCCTCGATGGCAACAATACAATACGTGCCTTGCTGCCCCTACTGTCACTGGGGAAGGACACCGCAAGATTGAACCCAAAACCAAGCACTTCTCCCATTGCAAGAACTATAGATCTAGTAGGCCAAACCAAACCAATAATTCGAAAAGACTTGCAAGGATATTATGAGCACACATAAAAAGTTCATAGAAGAACCAAATATCTTTCGTAGATAACCTTGATCATAAACTCACAATTCATCGGATCTCGACAAACACACCGCAAAAAGATATTACATTGAATAGATCTCCTCGAATACCGAGGAGAACTTTGTATTGAGATCCATAGAGAGAGAAGAAGCCATCTAGATACTAGCTATGGACCTGAAGGACTGTGGTAAACTACTCACAACTCATGGTGAGGGCGATGATGATGATAGGAGGGCACCGGGGGCCACTCGAGGAGGCCTCGAGGCAGGGGGCGCGCCATGGGAAGGGGGGCGTGCCCCCCACCTTCGAGGGCGGCTCCTCGATCCTCTGACGTGGTTATCAAGCTTCCTGGGCATGATTTTCTCCAAAAATATCTCTCGCGAAGGTTTTATTCCGTTTGGACTCCGTTTGATATTCTTTTTCTGCATACCCTGGAATAGGCAAAAAAATAGCAATCTGGACTGGACCTTTGGGTTAGTAGGTTAGTCCCAAATATGATATAAAAGTGAATGATAAAGCCCATTAAACATCCAAGACTTCATAAATAATAGCATAGAACAATCAAAAATTATAGATACGTTGGAGACGTATCCCTGACCTCCATTCTGCCGTCCTGGCGGTCCTTGGTCTTGTTGCACTGATATGGAAACCTTTGCTTGAATCCTCGGGACTCCGCGCCTGCGCTTGCCCCCTTAGAACCAAACGGGAAACTGGTACACTGCGCCCGCTGGCGCCTGCCTGGCCTTGATCGTCATGGCTCACGTCACAAGAACCTCACGAGGTGCACCTCGCATAGATATCTCCGGTCCTCTAGAGCCAACCTAGAGATGCTGCCCCTAGTGAGGTCTTGTCGTTGTCCGCCTCGCGAGGCTTGGCCCCTCGCGAGGGTCTTGAGTTGTGGTTGCTGAAGCTGGGCCGTACCAGGCCGCCAATGGAGCCACGTCACAGGCCGCAGGTAGGCAGGTCTGGGTACCCCCATTCCGAGGACGCCGACATATTGTATGCTTTGGATAGCATCACCTACACAGGAAGGTCTCATCACCACTACTGGATAAATATGGAGCTTCTTAGAAATATTCTATTGGTGCACCAAAGGTAGGCAACCAGAGATAGATGAACCATAATCCATTATTGTAACTTGAATAATTGTTTGTAGCAAATGTCTTTTATAAATTAACATATAGTCAGACATATACCAAATAACTTCCTGACAGGAGATTTTTTTTCTTGAAATAGCAGTATTCATTAAGAAGAAGAGAGTTGCTCGGTCGACTGGCGCAATCGAGTCTGTTTGGATTGGCTCAAAATTTCAGCGCGCAATTAATTTTCACAAGAGGTTTCCCTCCTATCCTTTGGTCTTCCTCTTCTTTTACATGTAGAATTGATGCTTCTCGATTAGTTGATTGATTAATGCCATGGATCGAGACCTTCTTAGTTGATCCCAGTAGTCTAACATCCCACGATCCGATGTTGTGTGTGCCTGAAATTTTGCCTTATTCTAGTCGTATATGTCAACAAATTTGGGGATAAATCATGGAAATCTAGCCCGTAGAAAAACAAAAAACCCTAGATGAAGGGGTGGAGGGGAAATCCTAGCCCCCGAAGGAAGTGGGGGATTAACACAACCCTCTCACCAGGCCCTGGAGTAGGAATGACCTGGTCTTTATCTGGAATCCTATGTGTGATGTCCGTGGACAGATAGCCCGCGCTCCGGAGATACTTTACATCCCTTTCGGTGACGGTGGAGGCCTCCCACTTGCCCTTAGAGCCGGACTCGGCCATTGCTAGGAAAGGTGGCAGCGGTGGAGGAGATCGGAGTTGTAGGCGTTGGAGCTTGGAGATTGGGAGACAGAGGCTAGAGGAAGGCGTGAAGAAAAAGGAGGGGTTTTATCCTTTTATAGATGGTTAAAATGCCAAGCGTCCTCCTCTAAACCCATAAAACTCACATGTTCCCAACAAGATTGTCACGCCCAAGATGCGATTCTATGCCGATCACGTAATGACTTCGTGACTGGGGCACAACCGCATTTCGGGCGCTTAGCAAGATGGATATCATTACATCGTACCAATACATAAATAGATGGGGATACATACAAGTTGTACAAACTTCCACATGAATACATCAATTCATACACAAGACATCCGACTCATACACAAGACATCCGACTACGGATGAAAACATGAAAAGCACAACGACATCCATCCTGCTATCCCAGGCTGCCGCCCAGGAACCTATCCCAAGACTGACGAAGAAGAAGAAGTGAAAGAAATATGCGCTAGAGGCAATAATAAAGATGTTATTTGTATTTCCTTATATCATGATAAATGTCTTCTATTCATGCTAGAATTGTATTAACCGAAAACTTAGTACATGTGTACATAGACAAAACAGTATGTCCCTAGTATGCCTCTACTAGACTAGCTCATTGATCAAAGATGGTTATGTTTCCTAGGCATAGACATGAGTTGTCATTTGATCAATGAGATCACATCATTAGGAGAATGATGTGATGGACAAGACCCATCCATTAGCTTAGCACTATGATCGTTTAGTTTTTACTACTATTGCTTTCTTCATGACTTATACATGTTCCTATGACTATGAGATTATGCAACTCCCGAATACCAGAGGAACACCTTGTGTGTTATCAAACGTCACAATGTAACTCAGTGATTATAAAGATGCTCTATAGGTGTCTCCGAAGCTGTTAGTGGTGTTGGCATAGATCAAGAATAGGATTTGTCACTCCGAATGTCGGAGAGGTATCTCTGGGCCCTCTCGGTAATACACATCATAATAAGCCTTGCAAGCAAATGACTAATGAGTTAGTCATGAGATGATGTATTACGAAACGAGTAAAAAGACTTGCCGGTAACGAGATTGAACTAGGTATTGAGATACCGACGATCGAATCTCGGGCAAGTAACATATCGATGACAAAGGGAACAACGTATGTTGTTATGCGGTTTGACCGATAAAGATCTTCGTAGAATATGTGGGAGCCAATATGAGCATCTGGGTTCATCTATTGGTTATTGACCGGAGATGAGTCTCGGTCATGTCTACATAGTTCTCGAACCCGTAGGGTCCGCATGCTTAACGTTTGATGATGATCGGTATTATGAGTTTATGAGTTTTGATGTACAAAAGGTAGTTCGGAGTCCCGGATGACATCACGGACATGTCGAGGAGTCTCGGAATGTCCAAGACATAAATATTAATATATTGGATGACTATATTCGGACACGGAAGTGTTCCGGGTGTTATCGGGTATAACTGGAGTGCTGGAGGGGTTTACCGGACCCCCCCCCCCCCGAGGGAGTATGGGCCATAGTGGGCCTATGAGGGAAAGAGAGGGGCATCCCTATGGGCTGCCCGCACCCTTAGGGTTCCTAGTTTGACTAGGAAAAGGGGGGAAGGAGCCACCTCTCCTTTCATTCTCCTCTCCTCCCCTTCCTTTCCTACTCCTAGTAGGAATAGGAAAGGGGGGTTCCTATTCCTACTAGGAGTAGGAATCCTACTCCCTTGGTGCGCCCTATGGCCAGCCGCACCTTCCCCCTTGCTCCTTTAAATACGGGGGCAGGTGTAATGCCCAGGATGGAGTTATACCTCCTACGTGTCGAGGCACGACTTAAAGGCATAAGTCCATCCTAGAATGATCTCAAGTTTGGTAATCTTTGCACATCTCATGTAAAAGAGGGGATTGTAAACATAAATAGTTGGCTTACACTCGCCACGTCACACAATTACAAAAAACATGTCTCAATCATCATACATTAAGAATATCACAACCCTCTAAGGGCAAAATCCAAATGTCAAGATACCAAACTGGAATAAATAAACCACAGGCGGATCGAATCCTAGTAGGAGTCTCCACTACTGATCATCCGGATAGCGAACATAGTACCGACTACGCTCCTCGTCGTACTCCCAATCCAGGTCGGTGCCATCACCTGGATAGCTCACAGCTGGACCTGCATCTGGTGTGGTGAAGTAACTGTGAGCCACAGAGGACTCAGCAATCCCGTTCCCGGGTAACAAGACTATTTAAGCCTTTGGGAGAGGATAAAGGCTGAAGAAAAGAATAAGTGTCTGCAGCAGCAACTAGCAACTAGCTTACGTGAGTGAGAGCGAGAAGAGAAGCCTCGGTCGAGAAGTGATCACAAAGTGATCCTAGCTACAAGCTCAACATGCATAACCCCTCCGTGTTCAACTCCCGAATCCCTATTCGGAAATTGACGGTCACGGAACGCACGCTGGTAGTGTATTAGAAACATTGTGTCAAGTTATCTACAACCGGATATTAACAAGCTCCCATCTGCCACATAACCGCGGGCACGGCTTTCGAAAGTTCAAACCCTGCAGGGGTGTTCCAACTTGACCCATTACAAGCCCACGATCCGCAGAGTCGCAACTCCAAAGTGGGAAGACCCGTGTATTCTCGGAATCCCGTGCTCAAGATATACCGAACTAAGGTAAGGCTAATCCAGCAAATCCTCCCGGCGTGCCGACACCCTGATAGTAGCCGCGTGTATCTCGTCTCAGGCCACGACCGGATGAGACATCCTACGGGTTTTACCAGACCTTGAGTTTCCTTGAGGTGGCCCTGCAGTCCGCTCATTTCGGACCAACACTCATGTGGAGCACTGGCCCGGGGTTGTTGATTAAGAAAAAGGGCTTATAACTCCCTATGCAAGTTTAGTTTGTTATTAGGCAAATAGTACCAATGTTGGGACTTGCTGGAAAAGACTTAGCACTTAGCGGTTTATCGAGGGGGTCCCATACACCCCAACCGTGTTAGGAACGCATAATCAAGGAACATAACACCGGTTTATACGGTTCCTAACGGCATGAGTGGAACAAAACACCAAGCAAAAGGCTTAGCCTTCCACCCTTGCCAATATATAGATGATTTCATTTTTAAGCATTTATATAGTGTGATAAAACCCAACCAAACTTCAACATGAAGCAAGCATCTTCGATCTTCACCTACAACTAGCAATGCTATAAGAAGGGCTGAGCGAAGCGTACTTAGCCAAGCAACGGTTTGCGTAGGTAGGTTGGCTAAACATGGCAATTGGTTACTAGTAGGAGGCTGACAAGAAGATCATGGGCATCGAGGCAAAACTATAGATCGGACTACTAGCAATAGGCAAAGATAGTAATGTTATCGGGGTTCGGTCATCTTGCCTGAAGAGAAGTCGTTCGGATCGTAAGAAGGGTCCTCGTGCTCAACCTCGTTGGAAACCTCGTGCTCGTACTTGAACTCGGACTCTGCTTCCGGCTCTAAACAAAACAATCACACCAAGCACAAATCAACAAGATGCAATGCGCACTCGAAAATGATGGATGCATGATGGATGCACTAAGGATGCACACGGAGCACGGAAAATATCACTCAAGCAAAACACCTCAAAACATGATAACAATCTGATATTGTGAATCTACATGGAAAATCAATCAAGTTTCATGTAAGATTCGCTGAAATCGGAGTTACGGGCTAAAAGTTATGCCCGAAACAAGAAATGAGCGAAAACTGAAAATTACAGCATCATAGCAACTTCGGAGCACAAAATAATTAAGCTACAGCACTCAAATATCATGGCAAAGATCATGAACTCAAACTAGACATATAATACAGCAACTAAGTCCAAAGGTACACCCCCAAAGGAGTCACGGTTCAATAGCAATGAACTTGGACATATTGAACTTGACAATAAAATTCTGGCAGCAGAATTTTATTGAAACTTTGGAGCAAAAGATAAACATGCTACAGCCACTCAAATAGACATGTGAGGACATGAATGGAAATACAACAATATATACTACAAGGAACAATCAAGATCCACTCCAAAACTATCATGATTTGTCCTAGAACATCACACGAACATGGCATCGGAACGTTACAGATTTCAGACTTA
Source organism: Secale cereale (assembly GCA_902687465.1). Classification (NCBI taxonomy): domain Eukaryota; kingdom Viridiplantae; phylum Streptophyta; class Magnoliopsida; order Poales; family Poaceae; genus Secale; species Secale cereale. The sequence goes on along the minus strand of LR738711.1, from coordinate 83,235,595 downwards.
GTGAAAATCCACTAAGTCCTAAAACAGCAATATCATCATAGCATCTAAACGAGCATGTTTAAGTCACCTCGAAACTAAACATGGCAAGTGGTAAGCACCTCATCAAAGTACACATGATGGTGATTCCGAAACACACAAGCATGCTTCATGGAGATAAACACAACGATAACAACGAGCTCAACAAGATGGCATTTCATAACAAGTGAAACAACATCACAGCCACATGGCGCTTTGCAACGATGATAACAAGGCAAGAATAAATCTATCATGCAACCTAATACATACAACGTGTAGAACATGGCAAGACGAACACGTGGACATGTCATTTGCATCATTCGGACAAACGAGCTAAAAGATATCACATGGCAAAGATGGCATCAAAACATCACATAGCAGCAGTTTATATCACGATGCACTCTTGCAACAGCAAAACAAGCATCTAGATGATCTCTAACATGCATGACACTAAAAGATGAAACGTAGTGCACGATCCCACGAACGTCTGGACATGCTATTTGCGCGAATCGGACAAACACACACAAAGTTAGAGCAGTTGAAATATGCATCAGACAATAAGAAAAACAGGGACTTAGAGGATTTGGGGAGACAACCTCAGATCCAGATCTGAAAAAAAAACGACGGGCCCGGCGGATCCGGTGCGATACGGCCCGACTGCGGAGGCGCTGCTTCGGCCCGATCTGGCTCGGGTGTCCCGAGGTGGAGAGGCGGGCCGGCCTGGAGCGGCGGGAGGCGGGAGGCCGCGGTGGGCGACTTCGGCCCGCGGGAGGCGAGGCAGGCGGCTGGGCTGCGGCCCGCGGCTGCGGTGCGGCGAGCCTGGCTGCCGCGGTGCCTGGAGGTGAGTGGGCCGGTGCGGAGGGCGAGGCCCAGCACCGGCGAAGTGGTCCTGGGCCCCTGGCGCCTGCGGAGGGACGGAGGGAGTTGACGAGGCGACGAGGGGAGGCCTGGTCGGCGCGGTCGGCTCGCCTGGCCGATCGAAGGAGAAGTCTCGGGCGTTGACCTGGGGATCGAAGGGGCTGGCTGGTTCGGCTGGTTCGAAGGAACTGGCTGGATCGGCTGGTTCCCTCGGGAGGAGCTGCCAAGTGGCTGTGAGGGGGAGGCCAGATCCAAAATTTGAGGGGAAGGAGGAGGAAGAAGCTAGAGATGCCAAAAATAGACATAGGGGTCTATTATATAGCAGTTTTCTAGGGTTTGGGGGATCTAGGTGTGTTTAGAGCCCTCCGATCGCGATCCGACGGATCAGATCGCGGGGGAAGTCTAGATGGGCCTAGGAGAAGGTAGTAGACTGCAGTAGGGGTGTTTCTGGGACACAAAGTGAAGGCACTTTGGACCCACACGAATAACTGCTGGGATAGCCAACGGAGTCCAAACGCGACGAGATTTGAGAGGCGGGTTGCACACAACAAAACAACAACACACACAACAACCTCGCGGCACACCGGTAACGTAACACGCCCAAACACCAAAGTAGGCCTACGGGACGTCACGGACACCTGAGGGAGCTCCGGAACGCGAAACGGACAACGGAAAGGAACGTGTGGGACCGGATGCAACCGACAACACAAATGCAATGCGATGCACATGTCTACATGATATGAATGAATGCCACACACTCACACAACAAAACGACGAAAACCCGAAAGACAAAGAACCCAGAATGGAAATAGATGAAGCCGGAGATATATTATATACCCAAAAGGGAAAGTATTACATCCGGGGCATTACAGCAGGGGCACCCAAAGACACAGAAAAAACATTGTTCTAGCCGTGTGCAGTGCCCCCTCCAGAAAAACACACCTCGGTCATACCGTTGCAGTGCTTAGGCGAAGCCCTGCGTCGGTAGCTTCATCATCTCCGTCACCATGCCATCCTGCTGATGAAACTATCCCGTGAAGCTCAACTGGATCAAGAGCTCGTGGCACGTCATCAAGCTGAACGTTTGCTGAATGCGGAGGTGCCGTATGTTCGGTGCTTGATCGGTTGGATCACGAAGACGTTCGACTACATCAACCGCGTCACTAGACGCTTCCGCTTTCGGTCTACGAGGGTACGTAGACACACTCTCCCCTCTCGTTGCTATGCATCTAGAAGATAGATCTTGCGTGATCGTAGGATTTTTTTTTTGAAATACTACGTTCCCTAACAGTGACATCATGAGCCAGGTCTATGCATAGATGATATGCACGAGTAGAACACAATGAGTTGTGGGTGATAATAGTCATACTACTTACCAGCATGTCATGTTTTGATTCAGCGGTATTGTTGGATGAAGTGGCCCGAACCGACATTACGCGTATGCTTACGCGAGACTGGTTCTACCGACATGCTTTGCACACAGGTGGCTGGCGGGTGTCAGTTCCTCCAACTTTAGTTGAATCAAGTGTGGCTACACCCGGTCCTTGTGAAGGTTAAAACAGCACATACTTGACGAAAAATCATTGTGGTTTTGGTATGCGTAGGTAAGAACGGTTCTTGCTAAGCACGTAGTAGCCACGTAAAACTTGCAACAACAAAGTAGAGGACGTCTAACTTGTTTTTGCAGGGCATGCTGTGATGTGATATGGTCAAGACATGATGAGTTATACATCATTGTATGAGATGCTCATGTTTTGTAAAGTTATCGGCAACTGGCAGGAGCCATATGGTTGTCGCTTTATTGTATGAAATACAATCGTCATGTAATTGCTTTACTTTATCACTAAGCGGTAGCGATAGTCGTGGAAGCAATAGTTGGTGAGACGACAACGATGCTACGATGGAGATCAAGGTGTCACACCGGTGACGATGGTGATCATGACGGTGCCTTGGAGATGGAGATCAAAAGCACAAGATTATGATGGCCATATCATGTCACATATTTTGATTGCATGTGATGTTTATCTTATTATGCTTCTTATTTTGCTTAGTACGGCGATAGCATTATAAGATGATCCCTTACAAAATTTCAAGGTACAAGTGTTCTCCCTGAGTATGCATCGTTGCGAAAGTTCGTCGTGCGGAGACACCACGTGATGATCGGGTGTGATAAGCTATACGTTCACATACAACGGGTGCAAGCCAGTTTTGCACACGATGAATACTCGGGTTAAACTTGACGAGCCTAGCATGTACAGACATGGCCTCGGAACACTGAAGACCGAAAGGTCGAGCGGGAATCATATAGTATATATGATCAACATAAGATGTTCACCATTGAAAACTACTCCATCTCACGTGATGATCGGACATGGTTTAGTTGATTTGGATCACGTGATCATTTAGATGACTAGAGGGATGTCTGTCTAAGTGGGAGTTCTTTAGTAATATGATTAATTGAACTTTAATTTATCATGAACTTAGTCCTGACAGTTTTTGCATATCTATGTTGTTGTAGATCAATGGCCCGTGCTACCGTTCCCTTGAATTTTAATGCGTTCCTAGAGAAAGCTAAGTTGAAAGATGATGGTAGCAATTACACGGACTGGGTCCGTAACTTGAGGATTATCCTCATTGCTGAAGAATTATGTCCTTGAAGCACCGCTAGGTGACAAGCCCCCTCCCGCTAATGTAGACTCTTTGAACGTCTGGTAGACGCGGTCTGATGACTACACGATAGTTCAGTGCGCCATGCTTTATGGCTTAGAACCGGGACTTCAACGACGTTTTGAACGTCATGGAGCATATGAGATGTTCCAGGAGTTGAAGTTAATATTTCAAGCCAATGCCCGGATTGAGAAATATGAGATTTCCAATAAGTTCTATAGCTACAAGATGGAGGAGAATAGTTCTATCAGTGAATACTTGCTCAGAATGTCTGGGTACTACAAACATATGACTCAACTTGGATGCAAAGTTGACGAAGATAATGTTATTGATAGAGTTCTTCAATCACTGCCACCAAGCTATAAAGGCTTCGTGATGAACTATAACATGCAAGGGATGCAGAAGAAAATTCCCGAGCTCTTCGCTATGCTCAAACTGTGGAGGTAGAAATCAAAAAGGAGCATCAAGTGCTGATGGTTAACAAGACCACTAGTTTCAAGAAAAAGGGCAAGGAAAGAAGGGGAACTTCAAGAAGAATAGCAAGACAGTTACTACTCGCACGAAGAAACCCAAGTCTGGAGCCAAGCCTGAAACTGAGTGCTTCTACTGCAAAGGGACTGGACACTGGAAGCAGAACTGCCCCAAGTATTTGGTGGATAAGAAGGATGGCAAGGTGAACAAAGGTATATGTGATATACATGTTATTGATGTGTACCTTACTAATGCTCGTAGTAGCACATGGGTATTTGATACCGGTTTGGTTGCTAATATTTGTAACTCGAAACAGGGGCTACGGATTAAACGAAGATTGGTTAAGGACGAGGTGACGATGCGCGTGGGAAATGGTTCCAAAGTCGATGTGATCGCCGTCGGCACACTACGAGCCCATTCGGCAATCCACCAGCTCCTCAAAATACGCAGAGCTGCGGAGCATCGTTTCGGCCGCTCTGGAATTTCCAGCCGCAGCTCCGTCCGCTCCCGGAGCGGAGGCGCGGAGCAGAGGGCGACCGAACGGGCCCTACCTCTACATCTACCTTCGGGATTAGTTTTAGACCTGAATAATTGTTATTTGGTGCCAGCGTTATGCATGAACATTATATCTGGATCTTGTTTATTGCGATACGGTTATTCATTTAAATCTAAGAATAATTGTTGTTCCATTTATATGAGTAATATCTTTTATGGTCATGCACCCTTGAAGAGTGGTCTATTCTTGTTGGATCTCGATCGTAGTGATACACATATTCATAATATTGAAGCCAAAAGATGCAAGGTTAATAATGATAGTGCAACTTATTTGTGGCACTTCCGTTTAGGTCATATTGGTGTAAAGTGGATGAAGAAACTCTATAGTGATGGACTTTTGGAATGACTTGATTATGAATCACTTGGTGCTTGCAAACCATGCCTCATGGGCAAGATGACTAAAACTCCGTTCTCTGGAACAATGCAGCGAGCAACAGATTTGTTGGAAATCATACATATTGATGTATGTGGACCGATGAGTGTTGAGGCTCGCGGCGGGTATCATTATTTTCTGACCTTCACTGATGATTTAAGCAGATATGGGTATATCTACTTGATGAAGCACAAGTCTGAAACATTTGAAAAGTTCAAAGAATTTCAGAGTGAAGTAGAGAATCATCGTAACAAGAAAATAAAGTTTCTACGATCTGATCGTGGAGCTGAATATTTGAGTTACGAGTTTGGTCTTTATTTGAAACAATGTGGAATAGTTTCACAACTCACGCCACCGGGAACACCACAGCGTAATGGTGTGTCCGAACGTTGTAACCGTACTTTATTAGATATTGTGCGGTCTATGATGTCTCTTACCAATTTACCACTATCATTTTGGGGTTATGCTTTAGAGACAGCTGCATTCGCATTAAATAGGGCATTGATAGGTCCAAAACGTATCTATAATTTCTGCTTGCTCCATGCCTTTTTGTGTCATATTGCTATGATATTTATGCACTTCCATACATTTTTGATCATATTTGGACTAACCTACTAATGGTTGAAAAAATGCACAATGTTCTTGTTTTACACTTTATTGTGTAGGAATTACTTGGAAATTGACAAAAACGCAAAAGGAGTCGTATTGGAGTAGGACTCTGACTTTCCTGAAATCTGTCTGAGAACGTTTTCTAAAGATGGTCACGTTCCGGCCCGAAGACGACGTCAAACGGAAAAAGTCTAGTTGCGAATGTTGTGGGGAATTTCGAGGCGATGCTTCTGGATATAAAATTCGTCCAAATCGGAGCCCGGACGGCTGAGTAAAACCCGTTTTACTGAGGCCCAAAATCTGATGACGGGAATCCGAGAGTCTACATAAAGAGAGGAAACCTAGGTCACCAAGGGCCACGAATTTTCCTCCTCCCGAGCCGCCGTCTTGGAGGGGAGGACCAGCACCATTGCAGCACCATCCACAAGGAAGAAGGGGGGCCAAGGAGCCGCTGCCCCTAGGGCCGCCGCCGCCCCCAAGGGCCGCCGCCGTCTCCTCCTCGCCGCCGCCGCCTCCGTGGCCGCCGCCGGCCGCCGCCTCCTCGCGGGGCTGCACCTCTCCATCAACACCATCATCAACCTCCTCCTCACCATGTCCATGTGTGAGTAGTCTTCTCCGGGGCCGAGGGCTCGTACGTGTAGCTATGTGGTTATCTCTCTCTCCCATGATGTGATCTTCGTTGTGATCATAGGCTATGTTAATCTAGGGTGATCCCATGATATTTCTCCTTCCTCTATGTATTGGATTGATGTACTCACTTGTCTTTATCTAGTATAATCCCCGAGACCAAGGTGACAGCGGTCTATTGGACATGGATTAGAAAAATATTTTCATTAGTAATTTCCTCTCTTGTGTGTTGATTGAAGATTGAGAGTCTCTTGGTGCTTGTCTTTGACTATCCTTTAGATATGTTGTGGTGATTGTGGTACTCTCTTTGGATGGCCGCGGTGACATTGGGAAATCCTTATATTGAGAACTACGAACTTTAAGGTGTGCTTTCGTAGCCCTACATAATTCTCGTCCTCTCTTGACCACGAAGGAATGACCTCCGGGTGCGTCTCCATTGCATGTTTTATGGGAAATATCATGTGATTCGATTATCTTAATGTTGTTGGGAGTTGCCACTAGTGAAAGTATGATCCCTAGGCCTTGTTTCCACCATTGCAATACCATTTGTGCTCACGTTTACCACTTGTTTGCTTGCTGCACTTTTTATTACAGATTTATATTACTTTGCTTCGCCACTCCTATCATCCATATTTTACCATCTCTTCGCCGAACTAGTGCACCTATACATCTGACAAGTGTATTAGGTGTGTTGGGGACACAAGAGACTTCTTGTATTTTAGTTGCAGGGTTGCTTGAGAGAGACCATCTTCAACCTCTACTTCCCTGAGTTCGATAAACCTTAGGTCATCCACTTGAGGGAAATTGCTGCTGTCCTACAAACCTCTGCGCTTGGAGGCCCAACATAGTCTACAAGAGTAGAAGCGTGTGTAGACATCAAGCTATTTCTGGCGCCGTTGCCGGGGAGGTGAGCGCTTGAAGGTATATCCTTAGATCTTGCAATTAAATCTTTTTGTTTCTTGTTTTTATTTCACTAGTTATGCTTATGGACAACCTTGCTATTGGATCGTTGATTGCGGGAAGACGCCTTACACCTGTGGTGGTTGCTCCTCCCCCTACTGAAATTGTGCCCTATAAAATACTAGCTGGTATTATCGATTATGTCTTGGCTAATCGTTATGCAGGAGACAGACATCCCGGTGAACACTTGCTATATCTGTCACAATTATGTTCATTATTTAAGCTTGTAGGTGTATCAAGGGAGTTTGTCATGAGGAAATTGTTCGCCGTATCACTTATAGATAAGGCTTTAGATTGGTATAAGCTTCTCGATAACTCGCACTTGCTTGATTGGCAAGAGCTTATGTCTCTCTTTTATACTAAGTTTTATCCTCTTCATGAAGTCCATAAGAATAGGAATTATGTTTATAATTTCTATCCTCATGACGGAGAGAGCATAGCTCAAGCTTGGGGGAGACTGAAAACGTTAATGCTAAAAAGTCCTAACCATGGGCTCCCCAAAGATATGATTATTACTAATTTATATGCGAGGCTCTCTCGACAGGATAAAGATTTGCTCGATGCTTCCTCTATGGGTTCTTTCCCAAACGAAAAGACTGATGCTAAATGGGAACTCCTTGAAAGAATTCAACGCAACACTGAAGATTGGGAGATCGACAAAGGTAAAGAGTTAGGTATAATTTATGAGTATGATTGCATTAAGTCCTTTGTTGAAACTACAAGTTTTAATAAGTTTAGTGCTAAGTTTGGACTTGATTCTCAACTCCTTGTTGATTTCCTCAAATCTTTTGCTTCACATCTTAATATGCCTAAGGAGGATTGGATCAAGTATCATAAACCTTTTAAAGAGACTTGCAAGGAAAATGAAATTGTTCATGATGATTGCAACATGCATGATCCAATTCCTAAAAATGAAGTTTTATATAAGCATGTTAATTTTTGTGGAGTGGATAGACCTTGTGAAAGGCCTATTTGTTGAAGAAGAGAAGTATTGTAAGCAACATAAGCATGAAAGAACAATCACTTGGGTTAGAGATTTAAATGAAATTGCTAGAGAATTGTGTGACCTTTATCCTTTAACTTGTGAACTTTGCCGTATAGAGGGTCACTTTAATTTTCAATGCATGAACTTTCAAAACATAACTGTTAACCGGTTGTCTGATAACATGATCACCTCTGATCTTTATGATGAGCTTATGTTATTTTTGATGTGTGAAGAGTTATCAGAAAAGACTTCTTGGCTAGATGTTAATGCCATAGGAATAAAAAACACTTTGCAAAATTGCCATCTCTATTGTGTTGTTAATTGCCATGAAAATGATTACATAAGTAAGATTAGAAAGGAGGGGACTTTACCAAAGTATAAAAATGTCTCTTATATTTCTGCTAATAAAAAGGAGAGTTTCTCCCAAGTTTTCCCTATTGTTTCTAATGATAAACCATGATATGTGGAGAAGCTTCATCTCCAACCACTCCCTCCTAAGGTTAAGAAGAAGAAAAAGAAGAGGAGGAGGAAGAGGAGCAAGAAAGAAGAAGAATGGGTATCAACCTGGCCTGAGCATATTCCTCCCATCAACTTTTATCCTAACGGTTGTAAGTCTAAAGAAGAAGGTGAAGTTTATTGCCTTAATTATCATCTTGATGATACGTCCGTAGGTACTATTGAAGATGATTTTCATTATGATATGCATGTTACTTATTGTGATTAGGAAAATGATGATAATGCTACTTATGATCTTGAAAATCTTTTTGGTACCAACACTGAAAGTGATGATATGGAAAGCTCTAAGCTTGGGGATGATAGGATTGCAAATCCTTTACCCACTAGTAATGTGACAATTGATAATTCTTTTGCTAGTAAGAATAAAGACAACATGTTTACAAATATAGTTGCTAGCAATGATAATGCTCTTCTCTACTATGATGATGTTATAACTCCAATCTATAGTGATTATAAAGGTACCTATGACATAAGGAGAAATTATCCTTATGAAACTTGTCATAATCATGGAGGGAATTACTCCCTTGTTGAACACCATCTTCCTAATACCCAATTAATCTATAGTGTTCAAGTTGTTTATGATAGTCCTACTCCCACTATTACCAATGAGAAAGATTATGCTTATGTGGAGAGTAAGAGTACCTTTTTGCATGTAGATCCTGGTAACAATGCTTTATGTGATGCTTATATTGTTGAGTTCATCCATGATGCCACTGAAATTTATAATGAGAGAGGGAGACTTGGTTCTAAATATCTTGATAATAAGAAGTTTCCTCTCTTTATGGTGAACATTTTGAAGTTATGCTTGTTTTGTCTTCCTATGCTTATTGCTTTGTGCTTCAATGAATTATTCTATTGCAATATTCCTATGCATAGGAAGCATGTTAGGCTTAAATGTGTTTGGTATTTGCTTCTTGATGCTCTCTTTTGTTCTTCAACTCTTATTCCTACGAGAGCATCATTAAAGTCTTATGCCTAGCTTAAAGGCATAAAAGAAAGCGCTTTTGGGAGACAGCCCACATGAATAAAATTTTATTTTGCTTTTGTTGTGTCTTGATGTTGTTACTACAGTAGCATCATCATTGTATCTTTACTTTTCAACTTTGTGCCAAGTGTAGCCTCTGATTGCAAGAAAGTTCAAAAGTTGTGACGTGCTGTCCAGGAAACAGATTCTGTCCTTGGATAGAAAAAATCGTATAAAATCACCAGATCATCTTTTTGGTCTGAAATTTTTCGACAGCGTGCTCTATATAATTGTCTTTCGTGCATCTGTTTTGAGTTTTTTTATTAGAGTTGCAGAAGTGCCCCGGAAAAATCATTTACTACCTGCTGTTCTGTTTTTCACAGATTCTGTCCTGTTTGCCTTTCCTTCATTTTGCAAACCTAGAGCTTGCTTTTTCTTTGCAAAAACCTTTTGGCAATCTTGAGAAACAGTAGAACTTCAAGAATATCTTTATTTCCAGCAAGGCACAATTATTTTATTATGGGTACTAACCTCGCTAATCAGATTATGATGAGTTATGTATGAAGGGAGTTTTCAAGTGTGCGAGGGAAGATGATAAAAAGATTCAGGAGTGTCAAACGCTCAAGCTTGGGGATGCCCCCATGCACCCCCAAGAAATATTCAAGGAGACTCAAGCGTCTAAGCTTGGGGATGCCCCCGTGCATCCCCTTCTCCATCAACATTATCAGTTCGTCTTTCGTTCCACTATATTTTAATCACTTCATGTGTTATGTGCTATGCTTGGAGCGTCTTGCTTTTAATTTTCCTTTTTAGTTTTCTTTTAGCTTTTCATAACGAGTCGGAACGCAGCTTTCTTTATGTGGGAGAAAAACACGCTCCACTTCTACCTAGAACATAACATAGAATTTTCATGTCTATCCTTGTTGTGTGTGTTCTTTGTCTTTTAATAGCTACTATCATGCTTATCTCTTAGTATTCATGCTTATCTTTTTTAAGAGATTTTGTTTAGTTGGTTGCTTGAACTCTCTTTAGTTATCATGCTTATCTTATTAAGAGAGTTTGCTTCCGTTGCATTGGTTGATATGTCTATGATAAAGATGCTACGTGCATAATGGTGCTTAGTAGTTCATGTTTTCTTATGGTTAGTCTCAAATAGCTGGGGGGTTCCCAATGTGTTATTGGAGTACCAACATGATTTGTTTGCCTATGATGTGGTATGATTTAGTAATATCTTCCTTCGAGAATTTATTTTGATTGACTTTGCGTATGCTCACGCATATTTAAGACTGTAAAGAAAGTATGTCAAGCCTTGATGATCTTTTGTTTCTGAGTAGCGATATAACTTCCATGCCTGATTCAATGTTGCTTTGTCGCTCTGCATGATTATGACCGTCATTGCTCTCTTAGTTGGTCGCTTCCAGTCTTTTGCTAACCTCCACCTGTACTAAGCGGACTGACTGCTTGTGCATCCACATTCTTTTATACCAGTTATGTCATATGAGTCCACCATACCTTCCTACATGGTATTTACCTGCCATTCCTAACGGAGACATGCATGTACCATCTCGAAATTATTCAAAGAAAAAAAGTATTCCTATTTTGTGCCTCTGTTGTAAGTCCATGAGGAAGTAGTAGCTAATTCATAATCTTTTTGAGTTGGACAAGCTTCACCCCGGGATTGCATGTATAATGTGCAAACCCATAATACGAGAAGGAACTGGCATTGAGTGCGCCCGGCTCAAAATTAATATAACAAACAAACCCTCCTTCACGCTGTGTTCATGAGAAATCAGAAAACTTTGGCAGTGATAAACAAAGGAGATTAAGAGGATGTGATCGTCCTCATTCGGGAGCCGTTCCTCGAAACTTGTCCAACTCAAGAAGTGATTGAGTTGTCTGCTAGCATTCGTTGACGAAACATGCATGATCTAAAAAAAATTATTATTACCTCTGTTTTAAAACTAAGAGCTCTGGTACATGTTTTGTCTTTGTTTCCGACTACGGGTTTTCAACCTTGCCAACAAAAGCCACGGTTCGAGAGTCTCCATCTTCTTTTAAAGCACCAACTACTGAGAGCATGATTGTCATTCTGAGTGTACTGTGCATTGTCCCAAAGTAGCATTGTCTTTTGCATGATTGTGATATCGTTTATTCTGAAATCATTGTATCTAGTCATCACTTAAACCTTGGAGGTACCCCTGCATTTATGTTTTGCTTCACTAAAGGGGGCAAGCGAGATATCACTTTATCATATTTGCACACCATGCTCATTACAAATCTATTTGATGTTTCAATATCAAATTGTAAAACTTTTAGTTCTTTGTGATTTTCTCATGATGCAACTTAATTACTACAGATTCATTGTCTCAGTAAGCACTTGTCATGTGACTATGAAAAGTCCTTATATGGTTAATAGCATGTCACCACAGATCTTATGCTTGTTATCATTTACCTACTCGAGGACGAGCAGGAATTAAGCTTGGGGATGTTGATACGTCCAAAACGTATCTATAATTTCTGCTTGCTCCATACCTTTTTTGTGTGATATTGCTATGATATTTATGCACTTCCATACACTTTTGATCATATTTGGACTAACTTACTAATGGTTGCAAAAGTGCACAATGTTCTTGTTTTATACTTTATTGTGTAGGAATAACTTGGAAATTGACAAAAACGCAAAAGGAGTCGTATTGGAGTAGGACTCTGACTTTCCTGAAATCTGTCTGAGAACGTTTTTTAAAGATGGTCACGTTCAGGCCCGAATACGACGTCAAACGGAAAACGTCTAGTTGCAAAAGTTGTGGGGAATTTCGAGGCGATGCTTCTGGATATAAAATTCGTCCAAATCAGAGTCCGGACGGCCGAGTAAAGCCCGTTTTACTGAGGCCCAAAATCTGATGACGGGAATCCGAGAGTCTACATAAAGAGAGGAAACCTAGGTCACCAAGGGCCACGAATTTTCCTCCTCCCGAGCCGCCGTCTTGGAGGGGAGGACCAGCACCATTGCAGCACCATCCACAAGGAAGAAGGGGGGCCAAGGAGCCGCTGCCCCTAGGGCCGCCGCCTCCCCCAAGGGTCGCCGCCGTCTCCTCCTCGCCGCCGCCGCCTCCGTGGCCGCCGCCGGCCGCCGCCTCCTCGCGGGGCTGCACCTCTCCATCAACACCATCATCAACCTCCTCCTCACCATGTCCATGTGTGAGTAGTCTTCTCCGGGGCCGAGGGCTCGTACGTGTAGCTATGTGGTTATCTCTCTCTCCCATGATGTGATCTTCGTTGTGATCATAGGCTATGTTAATCTAGGGTGATCCCATGATATTTCCCCTTCCTCTATGTATTGGATTGATGTACTCACTTGTCTTTATCTAGTATAATCCCCGAGACCAAGGTGACAGCGGTCTATTGGACATGGATTAGAAAAATATTTTCATTAGTGATTTCCTCTCTTGTGTGTTGATTGAAGATTGAGAGTCTTTTGGTGCTTGTCTTTGACTATCCTTTAGATATGTTATGGTGATTGTGGGACTCTCTTTGGATGGCTGCGGTGACATTGGGAAATCCTTAGATTGAGAACTACGAACTTTGAGGTGTGCTTTTGTAGCCCTACATAATTCTTGTCCTCTCTTGACCACGAAGGAATGACCTCCGGGTGCGTCTCCATTGCATGTTTTATGAGAAATATCATGTGATTCGATTATGTTAATGTTGTTGGGAGTTGCCACTAGTGAAAGTATGATCCCTAGGCCTTGTTTCCACCATTGCAATACCATTTGCGCTCACGTTTACCACTTGTTTGATTGCTGCACTTTTTATTATAGATTTATATTACTTTGCTTCGCCACTCCTATCATCCATATTTTACCATCTCTTCGCCGAACTAGTGCACCTATACATCTGACAAGTGTATTAGGTGTGTTGGGGACACAAGAGACTTCTTGTATTTTAGTTGCAGGGTTGCTTGAGAGAGACCATCTTCAACCTCTACTTCCCTGAGTTCGATAAACCTTAGGTCATCCACTTGAGGGAAATTGCTGCTGTCCTACAAACCTCTGCGCTTGGAGGCCCAACATAGTCTACAAGAGTAAAAGCGTGTGTAGACATCAGGCACCATCAAAATCCGTAGAGACGACGCCTTATGAACTATGGTTTGGCAAGAAACCAAAGTTGTTGTTTCTTAAAGTTTGGGGCTGCGATGCTTATGTGAAAAAGCTTCAGCCTGATAAGCTTGAACCCAAATCGGAGAAATGTGTCTTCATAGGATACCCAAAGGAAAATGTTGGGCACACGTTCTATCACAGATCCGAAGGCAAGATATTCGTTTCTAATAATGGATCCTTCCTAGAGAAGGAGTTTCTCTCGAAAGAAGTGAGTGGGAGGAAAGTAGAACTTGATGAGGTAATTGTACCTTCTACTGAATTGGAAAATAGTACATCACAGAAACTAGTTCCAGTGATTCCTACACCAATTAGTGAGGAAGCTAATGATGATGATCATGAAACTTTAGATCAAGTTACTGCTGAACTTCGTAGAGCAACCAAAGTACGTTCCGCGCTAGAGTGGTACGGCAACCCGGTTCTGGTAGTCATGTTACTAGACCATGATGAACCTACGAACTATGAGGAAGCGATGATGAGCCCAGATTCCGCAAAATGGCTTGAGGCCATGAAATCTGAGATGGGATCCATGTATGAGAACAAAGTATGGACTTTGGTGGACTTGCCCAATGATCGGCAAGCCATCGAAAATAAATGGATCTTCAAGAGGAAGACCGATGCTGATGATAATGTTACTGTTTACAAAGCTCGACTTGTTGCAAAATGTTTTTGACAAGTTCAAAGAGTTGTCTACGATGAGACTTTCTCACCCGTAGCGATGCTTAAGTCTGTCCAAATCATGTTAGGAATTGCCGCATTTTATGATTATGAAATCTGGCAAATGGATGTCAAAACTGCATCCCTGAATGGATATCTCAAAGAGGAGTTGTATATGATGCAACCAGAAGGTTTTGTCGATCCTAAAGGTGCTAATAAAGTGTGCAAGCTCCAGCGATCCATCTATGGACTAGTGCAAGCATCTCGGAGTTGGAATATATGCTTTGATGAGGTGATCAAAGCATATGGTTTTTTACAGGCTTTTGGAGAAGTTTGTATTGACAAGAAAGTGAGTGGGAGCTCTGTAGCATTTCTAATATTATATGTGGATGACATATTATTGATTGGAAATGATATAGAATTTCTGGATAGCATAAAAGGATACTTGAATAAGAATTTTTCAATGAAAGACCTCGGTGAAGCTGCTTACATATTAGGCATCAAGATCTATAGAGATAGATCAAGACGCTTAATTGGACTTTCACAAAGCACATACCTTGATAAAGTTTTGAAGAAGTTCAAAATGGATCAGTCAAAGAAAGGGTTCTTGCATGTGTTACAAGGTGTGAAGTTGAGTAAGACTCAATGCCCGACCACTGCAGAAGATAGAGAGAAAATGAAAGTCATTCCCTATGCCTTAGCCATAGGATATATCATGTATGCAATGTTGTGTACTAGACCTGATGTGTGCCTTGCTATAAGTTTAGCAGGGAGGTACCAAAGTAATCCAGGAGTGGATCACTGGACAGCGGTCAAGAACATCCTGAAGTACCTGAAAAGGACAAAGGATATGTTTCTCGTTTATGGAGGTGACAAAGAGCTCGTCGTAAACGGTTACGTTGATTCAAGCTTTGACACTGATCCGGATGACTCTAAGTCACAAACCGGATATGTATTTTTATTGAACGGTGGAGCTATCAGTTGGTGCAGTTCCAAGCAGAGCATCGTGGTAGGATCTATGTGTGAAGCGGAATACATAGTTGCTTCGGAAGCAGCAAATGAAGGAGTCTGGATGAAGGAGTTCATATCCGATCTAGGTGTAATACCTAGTGCATCAGGTCCAATGAAAATCTTTTGTGACAACACTGGAGCAATAGCCTTAGCGAAGGAATCCAGGTTTCACAAGAGAACAAAGCACATCAAAAGTCGCTTCAATTCCATCTGCGATCAAGTCAAGGAGGGAGACATAGAAATTTGCAAGATACATACGGATCTGAATGTCGCAGACCCGTTGACTAAGCCTCGAGCAAAACATGATCAGCACCAAGACTCCATGGGTGTTAGAATCATTACTTTGTAATCTAGATTATTGACTCTAGTTCAAGTGGGAGACTGAAGGAAATATGCCCTAGAGGCAATAATAAAGATGTTATTTGTATTTCCTTATATCATGATAAATGTCTTTTATTCATGCTAGAATTGTATTAACCGGAAACTTAGTACATGTGTGAATATATAGACAAAACAGTATGTCCCTAGTATGCCTCTACTAGACTAGCTCATTGATCAAAGATGGTTACGTTTGCTAGCCATAGACATGAGTTGTAATTTGATCAACGAGATCACATCATTAGGAGAATGATGTGATGGACAAGACCCATCCGTTATCTTAGCACTATGATCGTTTAGTTTTTACTGCTATTGCTTTCTTCATGACTTATACATGTTCCTATGACTATGAGATTATGTAACTCCTGAATACAGATGTCCGGTTTATAGGACTTAGGTGTGGAGCCATCGCGCGTGTTAACTTGAAGAGGTTAAAGCACACAAAGAACACAGAGGGTTTATACTAGTTCGGCCCCTTCGATGAAGGTAAAAGCCTACGTCTAGTTTGGTTTGGTATTGCTTGGGCGTCGATGAACAGGGAGCAGATTGCTTGCCTGTGTCTCGACGGGTTGTTGCTTGTCGTTGAACCGTTGTCGGGTCGTCCCTTTATATAGGAGGCGACGCCCGGTCCGGTTTACAGAGTACCGAGGCCGGTTCATAATCGTGTCCGCCTCGGTCCCTATTCTTCCAACCTTATACCTCAAGTTACATGATTTGACGGTTCATAAACTGTAAGCTTTACATATGGGCCCTAAGCCTCCACGGGTCGTAACCTCTAACTCATAACCTACTGGGCTTATGATAACACAACTACATTAACGTAATCCGGATCTTCCTAGCCGGTTTATACCTGCTAGTAATATCCCTCACATTAGGCCCCAGATTGATTTGAACTTGTTCATGTCAGTCTTCCAAGTCTTTGCATAAATTTCCTCTCCGTAGCTTCTCTGCTTTGTAAACCGGCTATGACGTCATCATCTCAATCTGTCGTGACATCACCTCCACATTTATTGCTCACCGCTATTTGTTACCTTTGTTAAAGGCTATCCCGAAGATCGAGGCGACAACGGAATCTTTATCCAATCTCTGACCTCCTTGATTCCCGCGCTTGCCGTTTCACCTCACCAGCTTTGTAAATACCGCTGAGACCTGTCCTTTTTCTTTCTTCCGCACTTCGTCTTCGTCGCCGAAGCTCCGCCGTCGTTCTTCGAGCCCGTCGCCGTCGTCAAGCCCGGCCGCTGCATCACCCTGAACCGTGTCCAGAGTACTCCGCCGTCGTCTTCTTCTTTCTCAGGTACTCCTTTCTTCTCACTGTAGAACTTAATCTAGGGTTCCTCCATAGCCACCACCATGACGTCTTGAAGCTTTGTTGTTCATCCCTGTGGGTTACGTTTGCCGTAGATTCAAACCTTGGATTCGTTTCGAATGCGCTCCTGCTCCGTAGTTTAAACCTAAGATTCAAACCTTAGATTCATCTGGTCTGTAGAAACCCTTCGTGGTTCTTCCTGTATAAGCAGAGCATATATTTCATCTTTTTCTTACGTCTCAGATCCATTTTTACTTTAGCCTTCTGTAGAAACCTGTTTCTTCATCTTGTAGATCTGTAAGCTACTCACCGGTTTAACCAATCATATGCTCCTCTTGTAAAGAATTAGTCATAAGCCCGATGGTTTAGCCTCCCTTTTTCCTGTTGTCATAAACCGGTAGCTGCTCACTTCACATCTGCTTCCGGGTTGTCAATGCCATTAGTCCCTTGTCTAAACCGTCGATATAATTTGATGTTACGCTCCGGTTTACACTTCAGTACTTAATAATCCGGATTTTCACTGTACCTTTCAGCGTTTCCTTTAGTCCAGATGGCTGCCAAGCAATTTGTTTGTTGCAACTGGGCTCCTTCCCGCATTACGGAAGAGGACTTAACCAACGCCGCTTCAATTGGTCTTCTGGGCCCCCAAGCGGTTCTGAAATGGCGGGCCCCAGGAGATGAGTGTCCCCCTACTCCTAAAGGAGAAATCATCGTTTTCTTTGATCACATGGCCCGGGGTTTTAGCCCTCCCGGTTCAAAAAAATTCTGGGATGCACTGGCCGCTTTTTAGCTCCATCCTCAAGATATAGGTCCGAATTCTATATCAAACGTCTGCAATTTTCAAGTCTTCTCGGAAGCATACCTTCAAGAAGAACCATCAGTGGATTTGTTCCGGGACTTTCTCCACTTAAACCGGCGGACAGAGTTTACTGCCGGACCGCATCAAGAGTTGGGCGGTGTTAGTATTCAGAAGAGAAGAGATGTGACCACTACGGGAATCTGCTATTTTGCCGACATGAAGCCTCTTTGCCGTCAGCTAATCGTCGGGGCAGACGGCAAAGATTATTTCACCGTCATGAACCTGACGGCAAAGAATGACTAACGGCAAATACAAATTTTGCCGTCTGTAAAAAAAATTGATGACGGCGAAGACAATTTTTGCCGTCTGTAAACAAATTGATGACGGCAAAGGCAATTTTTGCCGTCTGTAAACAAATTGATGACGGCAAAGGCAATTTTTGCCGTCTGTAAAACAACCAGATGACGGCAAAGATATTTTGCCGTCTGTAAAAAAAACCTGATGACGGCAAAACAAGAAACACACCTCGCGGATCGATCTCTCGGATCGATGAGGTGGCAAAATCCCAGGCGCACATCTCACACACTCAGACGCCCCATGACCCGCACACGCCCCCATGACCCACCCGACCGAAACTGCCGCGCCCCACCCCAATCTTATCCCCCACGCCCCGGCCAGCCTTATCTCTTCCCGACCCCACGCCCCGGTCTTATCTCTTCCCCACGCACGAGCTCCCTCTCT
>LR738711.1:83144440-83216861 GCA_902687465.1 Secale cereale | reverse complement strand
CGCCGGTGGCATCCCGCCCCTGCGCGGCATCCCCGCCGGCCTCCGACCCCCACCGCTGCTCCACCAACCAGCGGCCGCCTCCTCGCCTCGCACCAGCACCGGCCGCCCCGCCCCCAACGCCGGCGGCCCCGCCCCCAACGCCGGCGGCCCCTCCCCTGCGCGGCATCCCCGCCGGCCTCCGGCCCCACCGCTCCTCCACCAACCGGTGGCCGCCCGCGCCCTGCCCCCATGGCGCCGCTGCCTGGGCCCTCCCCCACCGCCCGCAGCAACCGCACGGGGGCAGCCAGGGCACCGCCGGCGCTCCCCCGTCGCCCTGAGTCGCCGCACATGGCCGGCCTAAGAAGCCACCGGCGTCTGCAGCCCCGACCCCTTCCCCCTCTTCGCCCCAGCCCCCGTCGTCCTGAGAAGCCGCCGGCGTCCGCAGCACGACTCCCGGCTTCGTGTGCCGCTCACCGTCGACCACCAGCAGGCGCCCGCCTCCGCCTCGTTCTTCTCATGCGCCGTCTGGATGGATCCAGCCACTGATGATGATTAGCAGTCGACCGTCGACCGAAACTGCCGCTCACCGTCGACCCCTTCGTGTACTCTCAAGTGTAGTCTGTTCATGTGAAATTTGCTCATCTTATTAAAAGCAGTAGTTTTGTGGATTAGCAAGTGATGATGAATATTTTGGTGTTCTTGGAACAGCAGTGTGTATGGATATTTTGGTGTTCTTCGTCAGTTTGTTCCCCTCTGGACAGATTAGATATATATTTTTTGTTAAAAAAAATCTTTGCCGTCTTTCATATTTGAGGTTGACGGCAAAGGCACTAACGGCGTCCATCAGTAGTGCCGTTCTGTTAAACGCTATTTTTTTGCCGTCTGGCAATTTCCGATGACGGCAAAATAGGTTGACTGACAGCAAATTCTTTGCCGTCTGCCCGATTAAATGCTGACGGCAAAATCCCCTTTGCGGACTTTGGCTTTGCCGACAAGGTTTGCCGTCATGGGCTGACGGCAAAATCTTTGCCGTCTGTAATCCTGGCTTTGCCGTCTGTAGGAGCCTGACGGCAAAATGCCTGATTCCCGTAGTGGACCTTCCCTCATGCTGCTCTCCATACACACCCCAAGGAATGGAACCAATCATGGTTCTATTGCAAAGATACCTCGCCTGAAGGAGAAAACCCACTGCCGGGTTACCGTGCACATCGTCTACCTGAGGATCATCCCCTGCCGCAGCGCCTTAGTTCTTCAGAGCGGGCCCGGTTTGCCCCTCAGCTTGCTAAGCTTAGGGCCTTCATGGCCAACGGTTTAACTGGAGTAGATTTCGTTTGCTGTTGGCTTGCCTGGAGCATCCTTCCACTGAGCCGGCGCTCCGGCCTGATGTGTGAGTATACCAGAAAAACGGATGACCCTCAACGCCACATTGACATAATACTTCCTGAGAAAGAAGTCACTGAATCCGCAAAGAAGATGCTCAATATCTCCCTGGAAGAGTGCAGCCAGACCGGATTGGCTCCCTTCTATGAAAACAACAAACCGCCAGCAGTAAGTTTTTTTCTGATCTCTTCTGCTTATTCTAATCCGTCCATATCAATTGTCTTCTATTTATTTTTCATCTTCTGCACAAGCCAACGACCCCTTCTGGAAAAGGAAACCTCAAGATAAGTCGGGCAAACAGCCACGCCGGAAGACATATGCTATCAAGAAGAAAAAGGGAGCTGCTGCCTCCGGTTCACATCCTGAAGAAGATGATCCGGATTCCGAGGTATGAATTGATCCTGATATGTTTTAATCTCCCTTTATCCAAATTTATGTTAACAGTGTCTTTCCACAGGATTTGGCTGAAGGAAGTAAAGCGGCAGAAGCTGAGGTAATCTCTCTTTCTTCAGACTCTGAACCGCCGGCGCCCAAAATTCGTCGGGCGCCCCGGAAATACCCTTTTTCTCATCCTTACGCTCAACTGGACCCCAAATTTCTTTTGAAGAAGCAGCAACATGAAGCGAGCCAGACTACGCGCCATAGTGGCCATGTAGTAGAATCCTCCGGAATATCTCTTACTCCGGCTCGCAGGCGCCGCTCTGAGGTTTTACTTTTTCCAACTCTTCTTCATCCAAAGGCCGGACTTATATGTAAACCGCTTAAACCGTCTGATCCTATCTATCAGGAGACTCCTTTGTCCTCTTCTGGTGAGTCGACTGCCACACAGGTCCCTGTGCTAAAGACCGTGCCTGGGTAAGTCCCTTTCAATATCCGGTTTATATTTGTATTTGTACCTTGATGATTCTCATTACTCCTTCAATTTTCTTCAGCAAGCCCAAACCTAGCAAGAAGCCGAAAGCCACCAAAGCGGCTACCGAGACTGCTACCGCTGAACCGGCAGCTGATCCGGACGAAATCACCCCTCCAGAGGACGATCCTGTAGCTCAGTTTGACGATCCTATTCCCATGGATCACAATGACATTGTTGCCCGGAAGATGCTAATATAGTTGAACCGGCGAGTCCTGTCCGGGTTAGCCCTCTTCGGACCCTGGCTCCTGTTAGCCCGGCCCCTATTGTTGCCCCTTCTCAACCAACCACTGCCTCTTCTCCGGATGTTCAGATAACCGAGACAGGTTTTACTGCTCCTGCTGAGCCTATCATTTTGGCCAAGCATACTGCTAAAGAGGAGAAGCTTCAACAAGAAAAGGGCAAGTGGAGCACGGACTTGTCCAGCTAGCCCAATTGAGTGCCCAGGAACTTTATTCCGGGTATTTGAACCGGCTTCATACCAGCCGCGAGTATGAGTCGGGGTTGGTTAATATGATGAAGGACAAGTACGAGGTAACTTGTCTTTGTTTTGTATTCTTTGTACTCCTGTCTTTATACCATAGTAGCCCCCAAGTGCCGGTTTAGCTTCGTTGTAGGTGAACCGGTACTTCCAATGTATGCAAAATGAACTTACATTAGCCCCCAAGTGCTAGGGGCATAACTTGTTTTATGTGCCTGGGACTTGTCTGAATTTCTCTTTTAATACTTCAACTGCACATTAGACCCCAAGTGTCAAGTGGATAACTTGTTTATATGCTTGAGACTTGTCTGAATTGTCTTTTACTCCACTTGATTTCCTTGTAGGCTGACTTGACCCGGAGGGCTGCAGAGGTAACTGAGCTCCGGAATAGACTTGCTGCCACTGAAACTGCTTCTGCCAAAGCCAAGGATGAGCTGGCGCTGAACTTAACCAATACTGAAAAATTGAAAAAAGATTTTGAAGCGGAGCGGTCAGCCTAGGAGGTGCAGAGGAACGCTCTTGAGAAAAGAGCAAAGGATGCTGAAGAGGCCCTTAATCCGGTGAAGCAAGAGCTGACCGGCTTAAGACATCAAATAGAACTTATGACCTCTGCCATCTTTGGTGAGCACTTAATTTGCATATGTTTTCATCTCTGCAATCTTTATTCCGCTCCGGTTTAACTTTAATAATCATATGTAGGGCGGCGCATAACTCATCTTGGAGATGACGTTCGAAAGAAGCTCAAGGCCTCTTATACCTTGGTGGAGCAGCTGTATTCCGGTGCTCAAAGGATTATAAGTGCAATGTCTCATCAGAAAGCGGCCCCAACCACTATCCAAGGTACCTTAGAGAAGCTCTCCATCCTTCATGTGCGCTTGGTGGAAGTGAAGAAATCTGCTGCAAGGGCCGGTTCTCTTGTAGCACTGACTCGGGCCAAGGCATGGGTTCCGGATTTTGATCCGGAGGAAGCTATGAACGGATATCCCAGTACTAAGAAAGATGGATCTGCCTTCTCTGGCCAGGACCTCCGTGCTTTAACCAAGGAAATGAGCCCTCTTGCCAGCAAGCTTGCTGATGAAGCGGACCTGACCAGGTATCATCCGGCATATGACTTAGAAAATGAACGGGTGGACCGGCCGGTTTATGATACCGAGAATCTGATCCCGCCAGTGCGTGCCCATACTTTCGCTCCAGATATTGATCCGTCCAATCTTATTACTGAGGAAATGTACTTCCGTGCACTATCCAAGATCGACTGGCGTGTTCCTAACTTCCAGCCGCTTCAAGAAGATGAGGAAGTTTCGGAACAAGCCGACCCTCAGCCTTCACAACAGGAAGAAGAAGCATAAGCCGCTCAGTTTAACTCTTAGCTGCTGTAATCTGTTGCCAGAAAACTTTAATCCGTTCAGGCCTGCAAGTGCCTTGTAATAGGATAGTTCAAAACATTGTCTGTCTTAATCTGGATGTCACAGCTTGACTTGGAGTCTGCCAATTTTAATCCCTTGTCTGCTATGGTTGATCCTTTATATTATCTGTATCTGCATAGACAACGCTAAGAAAATGTCCTGGCGGTTTACCACCGGACCTATTACATTGCTCCCATAGGCATATATATTGAAAGAGTATCTGCTTTATACCCAAAAATACTTCATACCTTTAATTAAGTGTGCTTGACATCCTTAATCTGGTAGGCGTTATTGAACGTGTAGATTCTGATGAGGCTCTTGGCCCTCTTGGCATTTGCCCAATGATTGTTCCGGGTTATGATAAACGCCGGTTTAAATCATGTTGGTATTCTATGACCAAGACTTTTGTAGATATGTGGTCAACTTTGAGGTTGCCCAGTTCCAGATCAAAAACCACAGAAAACTTTGAAAAATCACAAAACACAAAACACTGTTGCAAATAAGACCATGTAGTCACGGCTTTCTGCGAGCTGCCAGGCTCCATATTTGCCAATCTATGGATGTGACCCAAGGAGCTATGATTCATTTTGCCAATCAATGGACGTGATCCAAGGAGCTATGATTCATTTTGCCAATCAATGGGTGTAATCCAAGGAGCAGTGATTTCTTTTGCCAATCAATGGACCTAATCCAAGGAGCAAGGACTTATTTTGCCAATCAATGGACGTAATCCAAGGGGCGATGATTTCTTTTGCCAATCAATGGATGTAATCCAAGGAGCAAGAACGTATTTTGCCAATCAATGGATGTAATCCAAGGGGCGATGATTTCTTTTGCCAATCAATGGATGTAATCCAAGGAGCAAGAACTTATTTTGCCAATCAATGGATGTAATCCAAAGGGCGATGATTCGAAGACGATCATATAAACCGGACCAGAAGGGATTAAGCAAGGATTCGAATATGATCCGTAGCCCCCTAGTGACCGTGGAGGTAGGGTACCTATGAAAGAGTTGCGCTTGAAAGGCAAGTCCTGGTTGGTCCCTTATAGAATTTTCCTGCATAGCAAAATAGACTGATCAAAGCATCTGAGTTAACTCTCATAAGACACTTATTTAGAAGAAAAAAGGCTGATCCCCCGTTTTACCAAGGGTGCCGGTTTATTTATTAATCATAATATATATAGGATACATGAAGCGGAGCTCATGGCTCAAGTGTAGTAAGGCCGCAGAAGGGCAATGTTCCACGGCCTCTTCATTTCTTCCTCTGCTGTCCGTGAGTCTTTGTGTTCTCGAACGTCCACCAGGTAGTATGAACCGTTGTGTAGGTTCTTGCTGACCACAAAGGGTCCTTCCCAAGGTGGGGATAACTTGTGCATATCTGTCTGGTCCTGGATGAGCCGGAGTACCAAGTCCCCCTCCTGGAACGTCCTGGTCTTAACCCGACGGCTGTGATATCTATGCAGGTCCTGCTGATAAATTACAGATCGTGCTGCTGCTATGTCACGCTCTTCATCCAGCCAGTCTAAGCTGTCTTGTCTTGCTTGCTCATTGGCCGCTTCAAGATAAGCTGCCACCCGTGGTGAGTCGTGCCGGATATCACTTGGAAGAACCGCTTCAGCACCGTACACCATGAAGAAAGGTGTGTAGCATGTAGACCTGTTAGGCGTAGTATTGATGCTCCGGAGGACAGAAGGTAACTCCTCAACCCAGCACCCTGGTGTTCTTTGCAAGCGAGTCATAAGCCGGGGCTTGATGCCTGGCAAGATCTCTTGATTGGCCCTTTCAGCTTGACCTTTGGATTGAGGGTGAGCTACGGAAGACACATCTAGGCGAATATGTTCCCTTTGGCAGAATTCTTCCATCTCTCCCTTGGATAGATTGGTGCCATTATCAGTAATAATGCTGTGTGGAAAGCCAAACCGGAAAATTACCTTTTTGATGAATTTAACCGATGTTGCCGCATCACACTTACTGACAGGCTCTGCCTCAATCCATTTTGTGAACTTGTCCACTGCCACCAACAGGTGAGTTTTTTGATCTTGGGATCGTTTAAAAGGCCCAACCATATCAAGCCCCCAAGTCGCAATTGGCCAAGTAATTGGAATCATCCGTAGCTCCTGTGCCCGGACAAGAGCACGCCGTGAAAATTTCTGGCGAGCGTCGCATTTTCAGACTAAATCTTCCGCATCAGCATGGGCTGTTAACCAGTAGAACCCATGACGGAAAGCTTTAGCTACCAAGGACATTGAACCGGCGTGATGACCACAATCCCCTTCATGAATCTCTCGAAGAATATCACAACCTTCCCCTGATGATACGCATCGCTGAAACGCCCCAGAAACGCTGCGGTGATGCAGTTCTCCGTTAACAATTGTCATGGACTTGGATCACCGGATTATCTGCCTAGCTTCAATCTCATCATCTGGCAACTCTCCTCGGCTCAGGTACGCCAAGTAAGGTAGTGTCCAATCCGGAATAACATGAAGTACCGCAACCAGCTGCGCTTCCGGATCAGGAACAGCCAAATCCTGCTTCGATGGTACCTAAACCGATGGACTGTGCAGCTCGTCTAAGAAAGTATTTGGTGGCACCGGTTTACACTGAGATCCCAGCCGGCTTAGAGCATCGGCCGCCTCATTTTTCCGCCGGTCTATGTGATCCACCTGATACCCTTTGAAACATCCTGCAACCGCTTCAACTTCTCGCCTGTAAGCCACCATGAGAGGGTCTTTGGAGTCCCATTTGCCAGACACTTGTTGTGCCACTAAATCTGAATCCCCAAAGCACTTGACCTGGCTCAAGTTCATCTCCTTAGCCATCCGCAGACCATGAAGCAGTGCTTCATATTCAGCCGCATTCTTGGTGCAAGGAAACATTAGTCGGAGAACATAACAAAACTTTTCACCTCGTGGGTAAGTTAACACGACTCCAGCCCCCGAGCCTTCTAATTGCCTTGAACCGTCGAAGTGAATAGTCCAGTATGTATGATCCGGCTTCTCCTCTGGTGCTTGCAATTCTGTCCAATCATTGATGAAATCTACCAATGCTTGGGATTTGATAGCAGTACGTGGTACATACTTCAATCCGTGTGGGCTAAGCTCAATGGCCCACTTTGCTACTCTGCCAGTGGCTTCTCTGTTCTGGATTATATCCCCCAACGGAGCTGAGCTAACAACAGTGATTGGGTGGCCGTGGAAGTAGTGTTTCAGCTTCCGGTTTGCCATGAACACTCCATACACTAGTTTCTGCCAGTGTGGATACCTTTGCTTTGATTCAATAAGAACCTCACTGACGTAATAAACCGGGCGCTGAACCGGATATTCCTTACCTGCCTCTTTGCGCACCACCACAATTGCTACGCTAACTGCACGGGCATTGGTGGCCACGTATAACAACAGCGGCTCATTGTCAACAGGGGCACCAAGGACCGGCGGCTCTGCTAATTGCCGCTTCAAGTCTTCAAATGCAGCGTTCGCAGCATCGCTCCATATAAACCGATCTGTCTTTTTTAGCATCTGATAAAGCGGAATTGCCTTCTCTCCCAAACGGCTGATGGATCGGCTTAACGCTGTAATTCGGCCAGCTATGCGCTGGACATCATTGATACAAGCTGGTTTAGTCAAGGATGTGATCGCCTTGATCTTCTCTGGATTGGCCTCTATTCCTCTGTTTGATACTAAGAACCCAAGGACCTTGCCTGCCGGAACACCAAAAACGCACTTCTCCGGATTAAGCATCATCTTATAAACCCGTAGGTTGTCAAAGGTTTCCCTTAGGTCTTCTATCAGCGTCTCTTCCTTTCTTGACTTTACAACGATGTCATCCACATAAGCATGGACATTTTTTCCAATCTGCCTCTTAAGACAGTTCTGTACGCAATGCTGGTAAGTTGCTTGGGCACTCTTGAGCCCGAAGGGCATAGATACATAGCAGAAGGCTCCAAAGGGAGTTATGAAGGCTGTCTTCTCCTGGTCCTTAACTGCCATCTTGATCTGGTGATACCCTGAATATGCATCCAAAAAACTTAGCCGCTCACATCCCGCCGTAGCATCAATGATCTGATCAATACGGGGGAGAGCAAAAGGATCAGTTGGGCAAGCCTCGTTTAGGTCTGTGTAATCCACACACATCCTCCACTTTCCATTTTTCTTTAACACCAGAACCGGATTAGCCAACCACTCCGAATGGAACACTTCAACTATGAACCCTGCGGCCAAAAGCCTGGCCACTTCTTCACCTATGGCCTTGCGCCTTTCTTCGTTGAAGCGGCGGAGATACTGCTTGACCGGTTTGAACTTCGGATCAATGTTAAGACTGTGCTCAGCGAGTTCCCTCGGTATACCTGGCATGTCAGAAGGTTTCCATGCAAAGATATCCCGGTTCTTACGGATGAACTCGATGAGCGCGCTTTTATATTTGGGGTCAAGGTTAGCGCTGATAGTGAACTGCTTGGATGAATCGCCTGGCACAAAGCCAATTTGCTTGGTTTCCTCTGCCGATTTAAACTTCAACACCGGATCATGCTCTATAGTTGGCTTCTTTAACGGGGACATGTCTGCCGGATCAACGTTGTCTTTGTAAAACTTTAACTCCTCTGTAGCACATACTGCCTCTGCATAGGCTGCGTCTTCTTCCTCGCACTCTAATGCAATTTTACGACTTCCGTGAACCGTGATGGTTCCTTTGTGACCTGGCATCTTGAGCTGTAGATAAACATAGCACGGTCTAGCCATGAACTTGGCGTAAACCAGCCTTCCAAACAGAGCATGATATGGGCTCCGAATCTTTACAACCTCAAAGGTTACTGTCTCTTACCTGGAGTCCTGCTCATCTCCAAAGGTGACCTCCAGATCAATTTTCCCAACAGGGTATGCCGATTTACCTGGCACCACTCCATGGAACACTGTGTTGGACTGTCTCAACTTCTTTTCCGTCAACCCCATACGACGAAAAGTCTCGTAATACAAGATGTTGATACTGCTGCTGCCATCCATGAGTACCTTTGTGAATTTGTAGCCACCCACCTGTGGTGCCACCACTAAGGCAAACTGGCCCGGATTATCAATCCGTGGTGGGTGATCCTCTTTGCTCCACACAATAGGTTGTTCCGACCAGCGCAGGAAACGTGGTGTTGCCGGTTCAACTGTGTTTACCGCCCGCTTCAGGACTTTTTGATCTCTTTTGCACAAACTCGTAGTAAAGACATGGTACTGTCCACTACTTAGCTCCTTCGGATTACTCTGATATCCGGATTGCTGCTGTTGTTGACGTTGCTGATTGCCTTGGTTATTGTAACCACCCTGACCATGCTGGTGGTTGCCTTGGTTGTTATAACCGCCCTGACCATGCTGCTGCTGGTTGCCTTGGTTGTAGTTATTGTTGCCGCCATGATATCCTGATCCGGGCCCATTACCCTGGTGACCCGGACCTTGAAAACCGGAACTCGAGCCTTGCCTTGGTTGTAGTTATTGTTACCGCCATGATATCCTGATCCGGGCCCATTACCCTGGTGACCCGGACCTTGAAAACCGGAACTCGAACCGCTGCCCGGTGGTCCGTTGTCGTATTTGGCTTGTCTCATGGCCTCTACCATGATCCGGCATTGCCCCCATGTGTGTTTAGCTGGGTGTTCCGGTGTGCTATGTTTCAGGCAAGGCTCGTTCAACTGTTGATCCAGATTGACGGATCCTCCTCCGCTCCGTGGAGGTGGTCTACCCTTGCGGCGCTGAAAATTTCCTTGAACATTGGTATTGGCCACAAAATCAGAGCTGCCCTCTGCTTTTCGCTTACCATTAAAACTTGTTCCTGCCGGATTAGCCTGCGCCAGTTTACGAGCCTTGTTTGCTTTTCCGGACTTGTCTCCATCTGCCTCTGGGTACTTAGCGTTATCAGAGTCCCCATACTTCACCAGAGCGCTCATGAGCGTCCCCATGTCATTACAATCCCGCTTGAGCCGTCCCAATTTTAACTTCAGAGACTCAAACCGGAATTGTTTTCCAGTGTCACTATCGCCGTACTGGGGTTGATGCTATTGGAAGAGTGCAAGATTTCTGACACTCGCCGCACCCAGGTGCTCGTAGGCTCCTGTTCTCCTTGAACACATGCCGCTAAGTCTACTATTGACATTGGTTGCTTGCACGTGTCTTTGAATTTTTTGATAAACTGGCGACGCAGCTCACCCCATGATCCGATGGAGTTAGGTGGTAAGCCCTTTAACCATGTCTGGGCTGTACCCTCAAGCATCATGGTAAAATACTTTGCGCATGCCATTTCATCCACATCTAGCATCTCCATAGCCATCTCATAACTCTCAATCCATGCCTCTGGAGCCAGGTCTGCCGTATAGTTGGGCACCTTGTGCGGACCTTTGAAGTCTTTGGGTAACCTTACGCTTCATAAAGCGGGGACAAGACACTGTACTCCAAAGGAACTCGTCGTGACTCCTGTCTCTGCTGTAGTTGGGTGAACCGGCGTCATTTCACGGGTATCCTCGCGGGCGGTAGGTCTGGCCCGGTTCATCACCTCCTGGGCGTGCGCCTCTGCTCCTGCCGGATTATCCTGCCTGTGATGGTGGCGTCTCCGTTCGCTGCTAGACACTTCCGGTTCATCCCAAAGCCTAGTGTAACTCCTGCTATGGCGGGGGGTTGAATGAATCCTTTCCCTGCTGTAAGAGTAAGCCTGTTGTTGTGTCAATGATGTGTCCAGCAATTCCTTGGCCCGGCGTGCTTCCAACGCCACGGGGGACGTTCCCTCAACGGGTAAAGCGGCAAGTCGTGAAGCGGCGGCGACAATGTTGTCCAACGACTTTGAATAATGGCCAGGAGGGGTGCGGATGTGCGGCGTGGGCACAACTTGACGATTTCGCTGTGTGGCCGGCTGTTGAACCGGTGCGCCTGCTCCTGGGGCTCCTCCCCGGTTTATTTCTAGGTTATTACTCGCTCCCGCTCCCGGTGTGCCAAAGAGATTCATTGCCTCATAGACCGGCGGTAGATGATTTTGATACCTTCTGTTTCTTACCTCCTACGCAGAAGCCTGATCAATCCTGAGCCAGAAAGCTTGGGAATCCAGCTCTGCTTGCCTTGTAACCATCATGGCCTTCTCTGCGTCCAGATCCCGTTTAGCTTGCTCAATCCGGCCCTTCAGCTGAAGGATCTCCACATCATGTTGCGCCTTGTTGGCAGGAGATACTTCTGCTATTGCGTGTGCTGTCAACTCCTCGACCAAGGTGGATAGAGCGTCAGAGGGTGAGAGGGCTTGGCTGCTCGCCCCTGCACCAGCTACCTCTGCTGTGAACGCCCCAGTCACCGTGGGCTGCTCCATAGACTGTGATCCGGCCATGAAGACAGCCACCTGGTTTGGCAGATCAAAGGGGTCCGGAATACTGTCATCATCGGATATACCCCCGGATCGGCCGTCCTGCAACAGATACAAAGATTCGGTCTCTCCGGATGAAGATTCATTGTCAGAGTAGACAACTGTCTCGCCACCAGAATCCGATCCGTCCTCGGCTTGGACTCCATGTACTGCTCCAACGAAAACACGCTTCATGGCGGGCTGAATCCGGGTTGGTCTCGCACGCTGAGCCAGCTCGACGATGTTGGGGAAGATGTCCGGCTCAGGTCCCGGTTCACCAATCTTGCCGATGAAGACGTGGATGCCACCGAAGGGGACCCGGTACCCGTATTCGATTGAATCGGCTTTGGGGCACCAGCCTGCGTCGTCGATGTAGATCTGGCCGCGGCGACTCTTGGTCATCCGGCCAACCACGTAACCCTTGAGTCCTTCAAAGCTGCCCTTCGAGAGCTTGAAACCATCGTGCGATAGCCCCACGGTGGGCGCCAACTGTCGTGGAATTAGCACGGCAGATGTCCGGTTTAGAGGACATAGGTGTGGAGCCATCGCGCGGGTTAGCTTGAAGAGGTTAAAGCACACAAAGAACACAGAGAGTTTATACTAGTTCGGCCCCTTCGATGAAGGTAAAAGCCTACGTCTAGTTTGGTTTGGTATTGCTTGGGCGTCGATGAACAGGGAGCAGATTGCTTGCGTGTGTCTCGACGGGTTATTGCT
Source organism: Secale cereale (assembly GCA_902687465.1). NCBI lineage: Eukaryota > Viridiplantae > Streptophyta > Magnoliopsida > Poales > Poaceae > Secale > Secale cereale. The sequence goes on along the minus strand of LR738711.1, from coordinate 83,204,637 downwards.
TGTCCTTGAACCGTTGCCGGGTCGTCCCTTTATATAGGAGGCGACGCCCGGTCCGGTTTACAGAGTCCCGAGGCCGGTTCATAATCGTGTCCGCCTCGGTCTCTATTCTTCCTACCTTATACCTCAAGTTACATGATATGACAGTTCATAAACCATAAGCTTTACATATGGGCCCTAAGCCTCCACGGGTCGTAACCTCTAACTCATAACCTACTGGGCTTATGATAACACAACTACATTAACGTAATCTGGATCTTCCTAGCCGGTTTATACCTGCTAGTAATATCCCTGACACATTCCTCCTTGCTCCTTTAAATACGGGGGCAGGGGCACCCAAAGACACAGAAAAAACATTGTTCTAGTCGTGTGCGGTGCCCCCCTCCACAGAAACACACCTCGGTCATACCGTTGCAGTGCTTAGGCGAAGCCCTGCGCCGGTAGCTTCATCATCTTCGTCACCATGCCATCCTGCTGACGAAACTCTCCTGTGAAGCTCAACTGGATCAAGAGCTCGTGGCACGTCATCAAGCTGAACGTTTGCTGAATGCGGAGGTGCCGTATGTTCGGTGCTTGATCGGTTGGATCACGAAGACGTTCGACTACATCCACCGTGTCACTAGATGCTTCGCTTTCGGTCTACGAGGGTACGTAGACACACTCTCCCCTCTCGTTGCTATGCATCTAGTAGATAGATCTTGCGTGATCGTAGGAATTTTTTTTTTGAAATACTATGTTCCCCAACAGTGGCATCATGAGCCAGGTCTATGCGTAGATGATATGCACGAGTAGAACACAATGAGTTGTGGGCGATAATAGTCATACTGCTTACCAGCATGTCATGTTTTGATTCGGCGGTATTGTTGGATGAAGTGGCCCGAACCAACATTACGTGTACGCTTACGCGAGACTGGTTCTACCGACATGCTTCGCGCACAGGTGGCTGGCGGGTGTCAGTTCCTCCAACTTTAGTTGAATCAAGTGTGGCTACGCCCGGTCCTTTTGAAGGTTAAAACAGCACATACTTGATGAAAAACCATTGTGGTTTTTGTATGCGTAGGTAAGAACGGTTCTTGATAAGCCCGTAGTAGCCATGTAAAACTTGCAACAACAAAGTAGAGGACGTCTAACTTGTTTTTGCAGGGCATGCTGTGATGTGATATGGTCAAGACATGATGAGTTATACGTCATTGTATGAGATGCTCATGTTTTGTAAAGTTATCGGCAACTGGCAGGAGCCATATGGTTGTCGCTTTATTGTATGAAATACAATCGTCATGTAATTGCTTTACTTTATCACTAAGCGGTAGCGATAGTCGTGGAAGCAATAGTTGGCGAGACGACAATGATGCTGCGATGGAGATCAAGGTGTCACACCGGTGACGATGGTGATCATGGCGGTGCCTTGGAGATGGAGATCAAAAGCACAAGATTATGATGGCCATATCATGTCACATATTTTGATTGCATGTGATGTTTATCTTATTATGCTTCTTATTTTGCTTAGTACGACGGTAGCATTATAAGATGATCCCTTACAAAATTTCAAGGTACAAGTGTTCTCCCTGAGTATGCACCGTTGCGGAAGTTCGTCGTGCCGAGACACCACATGATGATCGGGTGTGATAAGCTATACGTTCACATACAACGGGTGCAACCCAGTTTTGCACACAATGAATACTCGGGTTAAACTTGACGAGCCTAGCATGTACAGACATGGCCTCGGAACACTGAAGACCGAAAGGTCGAGCGGGAATCATATAGTATATATGATCAACATAAGATGTTCACCATTGAAAACTACTCCATCTCACGTGATGATCGGACATGGTTTAGTTGATTTGGATCACGTCGTCATTTAGATGACTAGAGGGATGTCTGTCTAAGTGGGAGTTCTTTAGTAATATGATTAATTGAACTTTAATTTATCATGAACTTAGTCTTGACAGTTTTTGCATATCTATGTTGTTGTAGATCAATGGCCCGTGCTACCGTTCCCTTGAATTTTAATGCGTTCCTAGAGAAAGGTAAGTTGAAAGATGATGGTAGCAATTACACGGACTGGGTCCGTAACTTGAGGATTATCCTCATTGCTGAAGAATTATGTCCTTGAAGCACCGCTAGGTGACAAGCCCCCTCCCGCTAATGTAGACTCTTTGAACGTCTGGCAGACGCGGTCTGATGACTACACGATAGTTCAGTGCGCCATGCTTTATGGCTTAGAACCAGGACTTCAATGACGTTTTGAACGTCATGGAGCATATGAGATGTTCCAGGAGTTGAAGTTAATATTTCAAGCCAATGCCCGGATTGAGAAATATGAGATTTCCAATAAGTTCTACAGCTGCAAGATGGAGGAGAATAGTTCTATCAGTGAACACTTGCTCAGAATGTCTGGGTACTATAATCATATGACTCAACTAGGATGCAAAGTTGACGAAGATAGTGTTATTGATAGAGTTCTTCAATCACTGCCACCAAGCTATAAAGGCTTCATGATGAACTATAACATGCAAGGGATGTAGAAGATAATTCCCGAGCTCTTCGCTATGCTCAAATTGCGGAGGTAGAAATCAAAAAGGAGCATCAAGTGCTGATGGTTAACAAGACCACTAGTTTCAAGAAAAAGGGCAAGGAAAGAAGGGGAACTTCAATAAGAATAGCAAGACAGTTGCTACTTGCACGAAGAAACCCAAGTCTGGAGCCAAGCCTGAAACTGAGTGCTTCTACTTCAAAGGGACTGGACACTGGAAGCAGAACTGCCCCAAGTATTTGGCGGATAAGAAGGATGGCAACGTGAACAAAGGTATATGTGATATACATGTTATTGATGTGTACCTTACTAATGCTCGTAGTAGCACATGGGTATTTGATACCGGTTCGGTTGCAAATATTTGTAACTCGAAACAAGGGCTACGGATTAAACGAAGATTGGTTAAGGACGAGGTGACGATGCGCGTGGGAAATGGTTCCAAGTCGATGTGATCGCCGTCGGCACACTACCTCTACATCTACCTTCGGGATTAGTTTTAGACCTGAATAATTGTTATTTGGTGCTAGCGTTAAGCATGAACATTATATCTGGATCTTGTTTATTGCGAGATGGTTATTCATTTAAATCTAAGAATAATGGTTGTTCCATTTATATGAGTAATATCTTTTATGGTCATGCACCCTTGAAGAGTGGTCTATTCTTGTTGGATCTCGATCGTAGTGATACACATATTCATAATATTGAAGCCAAAAGATGCAAGGTTAATAATGATAGTGCAACTTATTTGTGGCACTTCCGTTTAGGTCATATTGGTGTAAAGTGGATGAAGAAACTCTATAGTGATGGACTTTTGGAATCACTTGATTATGAATCACTTGGTGCTTGCAAACCATGCCTCATGGGCAAGATGACTAAAACTCCGTTCTCCGGAACAATGGAGCGAGCAACAGATTTGTTGGAAATCATACATATTGATGTATGTGGACCGATGAGTTTTGAGGCTCGCAGCGGGTATCATTATTTTCTGACCTTCACTGATGATTTAAGCAGATATGGGTATATCTACTTGATGAAGCACAAGTCTGAAACATGTGAAAAGTTCAAAGAATTTCAGAGTGAAGTAGAGAATCATCGTAACAAGAAAATAAAGTTTCTACGATCTGATCGTGGAGGTGAATATTTGAGTTACGAGTTTGGTCTTCATTTGAAACAATGTGGAATAGTTTCACAGCTCACGCCACCGGGAACACCACAGCGTAATGGTGTGTCTGAACGTCGTAACCGTACTTTATTAGATATGGTGCGGTCTATGATGTCTCTTACCAATTTACCACTATCGTTTTGGGGTTATGCTTTAGAGATAGCTACATTCTCCTTAAATAGGGCACCATCAAAATCCGTTCAGACGACGCCTTATGAACTATGGTTTGGCAAGAAACGAAAGTTGTTGTTTGTTAAAGTTTGGGGCTGCGATGCTTATGTGAAAAAGCTTCAACCTGATAAGCTTGAACCCAAATCGGAGAAATGTGTCGTCATAGGATACCCAAAGGAAAATGTTGGGCACACCTTCTATCACAGATCCGAAGGCAAGATATTCGTTGCTAAGAATGGATCCTTTCTAGAGAAGGAGTTTCTCTCGAAAGAAGTGAGTGGGAGGAAAGTAGACCTTGATGAGGTAATTGTACCTTCTCCCGAATTGGAAAATAGTACATCACAGAAACTAGTTCTAGTGATTCCTACACCAATTAGTGAGGAAGCTAATGATGATGATCATGAAACATCACATTAAGTTACTGCTGAACTTCGTAGATCAACCAAAGTACGTTCCGTGCCAGAGTGGTACGGCAACCCGGTTCTGGAAATCATGTTACTAGACCATGATGAACCTACGAACTATGAGGAAGCGATGATGAGCCCAGATTCCGCAAAATGGCTTGAGGCCATGAAATCTGAAATGGGATCCATGTATGAGAACAAAGTATGGACTTTGGTTGACTTGCCCAATGATCGGCAAGCCATCGAAAATAAATGGATCTTCAAGAGGAAGACCGACGCTGACGATAATGTTACTGTTTACAAAGCTCGACTTGTTGCAAAAGGTTTTTGACAAGTTCAAAGAGTTGTCTACGATAAGACTTTCTCACCCGTAGCGATGCTTAAGTCTGTCCAAATCATGTTAGCAATTGCCGCATTTTATGATTATGAAATCTGGCAAATGGATGTCAAAACTGCATTCCTGAATGGATATCTCAAAGAGGAGTTGTATATGATGCAACCAGAAGGTTTTGTGATCCTAAAGGTGCTAATAAAGTGTGCAAGCTCCAGCGATCCATCTATGGACTGGTGCAAGCATCTCGGAGTTGGAATATACGCTTTGATGAGGTGATCAAAGCATATGGTTTTTTACATACTTTTGGAGAAGTCTGTATTGACAAGAAAGTGAGTGGGAGCTCTGTAGCATTTCTAATATTATATGTGGATGACATATTATTGATTGGAAATGATATAGAATTTCTGGATAGCATAAAAGGATACTTGAATAAGAATTTTTCAATGAAAGACCTCGGTGAAGCTGCTTACATATTAGGCATCAAGATCTATAGAGATAGATCAATACGCTTAATTGGACTTTCACAAAGCACATACCTTGATAAAGTTTTGAAGAAGTTCAAAATGGATCAGTCAAAGAAAGGGTTCTTGCATGTGTTACAAGGTGTGAAGTTGAGTAAGACTCAATGCCCGACCACTGTACAAGATAGAGAGAAAATGAAAGTCATTCCCTATGCCTTAGCCATAGGATCTATCATGTTTGCAATGTTGTGTACCAGACCTGATGTGTGCCTTGCTATAAGTTTTGCAGGGAGGTACCAAAGTAATCCAGGAGTGGATCACTGGACAGCGGTCAAGAACATCCTGGAGTACCTGAAAAGGACAAAGGATATGTTTCTCGTTTATGGAGGTGACAAAGAGCTCGTCATAAACAGTTACGTCGATTCAAGCTTTGACACTGATCCGGATGACTCTAAGTCATAAACCGGATATGTATTTTTATTGAACGGTGGAGCTGTCAGTTGGTGTAGTTCCAAGTAGAGCATCGTGGTAGGATCTATGTGTGAAGTGGAATACATAGTTGCTTCGGAAGCAACAAATGAAGGATTCTGGATGAAGGAGGTCATATCCGATCTAGGTGTAATACCTAGTGCATCGGGTCCAATGAAAATCTTTTGTGACAACGCTGGAGCAATAGCCTTGGCGAAGGAATCCAGGTTTCACAAGAGAACAAAGCACATCAAAAGTCGCTTCAATTCCATCTGCGATCAAGTCAAGGAGTGAGACATAGAAATTTGCAAGATACATACGGATCTGAATGTCGCAGACCCATTGACTAAGCCTCGAGCAAAACATGATCAGCACCAAGACTCCATGGGTGTTAGAATCATTACTTTGTAATCTAGATTATTGACTCTAGTTCAAGTGGGAGACTGAAGGAAATATGCCCTAGAGGCAATAATAAAGATGTTATTTGTATTTCCTTATATCACGATAAATGTCTTTTTTTCATGCTAGAATTGTATTAACCGGAAACTTAGTACATGTGTGAATACATAGACAAAACAGTATGTCCCTAGTATGCCTCTACTAGACTAGCTCATTGATCAAAGATGGTTACGTTTGCTAGCCATAGACATGAGTTGTAATTTGATCAACGAGATCACATCATTAGGAGAATGATGTGATGGACAAGACCCATCCGTTATCTTAGCACTATGATCGTTTAGTTTTTACTGCTATTGCTTTCTTCATGACTTATACATGTTCCTATGACTATGAGATTATGTAACTCCCGAATACTGGAGGAACACCTTGTGTGCTAACAAACGTCACAACGTAACTGGGTGATTATAAAGATGCTCTATAGATCTTGCGTGATCGCAGGAATTTTTTTTAAATACTACGTTCCCCAACAAGAAGAAGGAACTCAAACACAAGTAAACATCGCTTTTACATCAAGTCATCGGAAACCTGCACCTGCAACTGTTGTTGTAGTATCTGTGAGCCACGAGGACTTAGCAATCCCATAACCATGGGTATCAAGACTAGCAAAGCTTAATGGGTAGGGAGAGGATAAGTGGTGAGGTTGCAGCAGCGACTAAGCATTATATGGTGGCTAACATACGAGTACAAGAATAAGATGAGCATCTACGCAAATGGTCGCAAACTAGTAATGACCACTAAGTGATCCTATCTACTTACGTTCAAACATAACCCCACCGTGTTCTCTTCTCGAAATGAAAAGAGACGGTCAAGGTTACTCACGCCGTTGATGTATTTTATTTCGGATCCTCTGTCAAGTTTTCTACAACCGGATATTAACAAATTCAATCTGCCACATAACCGCGGGCACGGCTTTTGAAAGATCATAACCCTGCAGGGGTGTCCCAACTTAGCCCATAACAAGCTCTCACGATCAGCTGAGGTAAAAAAAACCTTATCTTAGGGAAGGCCTGAGCGTCCTCAGAATCCCGGTGCACAAGTTCTTCGAAGAAAGGAAACTAGCCCAAGGAGATCTCCCGGTGAGTCGAAACCCGTGTCCAGAGCCGCGCGCTCTCTATCTATGGACTCATCCGTCTATGCATAGTGGACGATAGCCAGAATACCTCGAGTTGCCCTAAGGCGGCATTGCCGACTGCTAGGTAGGTGGGCCAACACTCAAGTCGAGCACTGGCCTGGGGGGTTGAATTAATAAATCCTTGAGTTAATTACTCCCTCGGCAAGTTTTAGTTATTAGGCAAATGGTAAAACCAAAGTTTGATCTCCTCGGGAAAGCTTTACTTTAAGCGAAGAAGGAAGGGGGGTCCATAAACCCTAACCGTGTAAGGAACGCAAAATCAAGGAACATAACATTGGTTTATCGGTTCTTAAGGCGGCATGAGTGGAACAAAACACCAAGGAAAAGACCAAGCCTTCCACCCATTGCCATGTATATATGTGCATTAATTTAATATAAGATATATTATGATATTCCAACAAGCCAAGTTCCGACATGGAGCAATCTCATCTTCACCTGCAACTAGCAACGCTATAGGAGAGCAAGCGGTATCATAGCCACACAACGGTTTGCTGGGATGGTGTCAAAGGTTACAGGGTGTTTCATGGCAACAATGAGAGGTTGACAACAAATAGATAGGTAGCGCGACATATAGCGATAGCATCGAGACAACTAGCATAGCAATGATAGTAATGAGATCCAAGGTGACGGTCATCTTGACTGAGATCCCTCTAGGAAGAAGAACGAGTCCATGAAGTAGACGAAGCCACGAAGACAAACCAAGCATAGTCGAACGAATCCTCATGATCGCAACGAAACAGGAACTATTGAGAAGAAGCACAACCGGAAAGAAGCAAACAAAATGGTAAACACACAAGCATAAACATGGCATGATTCTCAACCAAGTATGATGCATGACAAGATTAAATAAGCATGGCATGGAAAAGTGCAACAAACAATACTACACATTAAGTGGAGCCCAATATTCAATGAATTGCATACTGACGAAACACCACATTCAAGTATTTAATTTCACTCCCTTTTATGTACACAACAAGGTTAAATGTTGGTTAACATGGCAAGAGGTGAGGCGTAAAGAAACTATCTATCTAGGCAATTTAAATGGGGCCAGAAACAACAAACAACAATTTCCGGAAAATCCCCATGTGCAATTATTGATCTTGGTGCTGTTCTGCCTAAACATATATTTTATTGTTGTTAAACAGCAAAAGTAAGTGCACCAAGTTAATCTACACATTTTTTCACCCCATTTACATATAAAGTTTGTTAAATTCGGAGCTACGGTTATTTAGTTATGAAAGAAACCATTTTAACATGTCATTTAAGCAAATTGAATGCAAACATCAATTTAAACATCTTTAAATAGTAATGTAAAATGCATAATATGAAACTAGATGAAATTGTAAGCATTTTACATATGAAGTTTGTTTAAATTAGATGCATGGTTATTTTGTTATATGCAACTTAAGATGATGGCATTTCTGTAAATATGAATGCGCTGAAAAAATGCTAAAATGCAGAGAGTGAGAGGAAAAAATGTACGGGTCGGCTTGCAGCACAGTGGCCCTCTTGGTATGCAGAGGAGTGTGCTGACCACTGCACTGGATGTGTGCTCATGTTTAAAAAAATGGGATCGACAGAAAATAAAGCATGCGGAGAGGATGGCAAATGGTATCCGCTGTCATAGAGGCAGAAATATGTACTGATGGGGATTCGAACCCAGGTCTCTTGGGTAGAACCCTGTGACCCAATCCACTGAGCTACTGCTACTTTTGTTTGTGCAAAACAAGGGCGTGCTCTACTTGAACCCGGTCAAAGGCCATGCCTTCTTCTTCGTGGATCACAGAGGAACTGGGTGACGACGCCGACGAGCAAGACGACGACAACTGTGGATCTAGATCACCATCGAGGGTGCGGAAAAGGAGGAGGGAGCTGCTAAGGGACGAGCGCATGTGTGGTTGTGCGCAGGCATGATCCTGCAGCCATGGCGGTGAAGCACGGGGACTACAGCGACCAAAGGCGGCGGCCTCTCCAGCAATAGAGAAGCAGCAGGGGTGCGGAAATAGGTGAGTGCGCGCGCGTGCAGGAGCCTACGTGAGGCCGGCCTGGCTTCCTGCTACTTCTTGAGCTTGCGTTGTATTCCCTCGAAGAGGAAAGGGAGATGCAGCACAGTAGCGTAAGTATTTCCCTCAGTTTTTGAGAACCAAGGTATCAATCCAGTAGGAGACCACGCGCTAGTTCCTCGCACCTGCACAAACAAATAAGAATTTTGCAGCCAACGTGATAAGGGGTTGTCAATCCCTTTACGATCACTAACGAAAGTGAGATCTGATAGAGATGATAGTTTATATTTTTGGTATTTTTTATTTATAAGAACAGAAAGTAAAAGTGGAAAAAGTAAAGTAGATGTACATTGATATGTTGAGAATAGACCCGCGGGGCATAGTTTTCTCTAGTGGCTTCTCTCATGATAGCGATATTCTACGGCGGGTAAACAAATTACTGTCGAGCAATTGATAGAAAAGCGAATAATTATGAGACTATCTAGGCATGATCATTGTATATAGGCATCACTTCCGAGACAAGTAGACCGAAACGATTCTGCATCTACTACTATTACTCCACACATCGACCACTATCCAGCCTGCATCTAGTGTATTGAGTTCATAAGAACAGAGTCACGCCTTAAGCAAGATGACATGATGTAGAGTGTCGGGGGAAACTGTCCACCACGAACACCTATGGGACCGGAGCCCCTTGTCGTTGCGGTAAGGGAGCGGAGGGAGCACAAAGAGCAGATCGAGGAGAGCACGCGGGCAGTTTACCCAGGTTCGGGCCGCGCGGACGCGTAAAACCCTACTCCTGCTTGGTTTGTATTGAGTTTGTGAGCTCGGGAGCTTGAAGAACTAGCTACACCGAGCGAGAGAGCTATCTAGGTTCCGAACCCTTTCTACGTTGTGCATGGGCCTCCTTTTATAGCTCAAGGGGTCACCGACAGGTGTCAACGTAGAAGAAGGGCAAAAACGTAACTTTGGTGGTAGTTGTAACAGTGCGGGAACAGTGGATGAACAGTGGTCATCACCTACTTTGATAGTGGGGGACAAGAGCATTTAATGCCCGTCGCCGTCGACCCCAAAAGCACCCGCCCTTGCGTCTCCGTTCGCCACGGCGATAGCCTCGTCACCGTGGAACGCCACCGTGTCCCCCAGGCTGCACAGCCATCCGCCACGCGTCCCTGGAAGGGCCCCAGGGCGACGCGTGGGCCGATGAGCTGGAGCGCGGGCACACAGCGCAGGTTCCCCCGGCAAGCACCTTGCCGGGGTTTTGATCTTGCCGGGCTGGGAAGCTTGTCGCTCCCCGGGCCCTTGCCGGGGCGCAGAGTGCGCCGAGGCATGTCTTCCAAGATGCAGTCTTCTGGTCTTCCTGGCAAGCTCCTCTTGCCAGGGTCTTGTGCCAAATGAGATAATCTTGAGCCTGGGACGGCCTTCCCGGCAAGCTCCACTTGCCGTGGTCTTGATCCTCTGTCTTGTATACTTTGTTTTTGAATGGCTTAATAAGGACCGAAAAGGTTTCCGGCAAGCGCGTGGTGAGCCCTGCCGCGGGAAGCTGCTACTGCCCGTGCACAAGTTGGGGTACTAAGGTACCCCTATCTTAGTACACCGACAGGAGCCCCCGGGCCTGGGACACACACGGTGCCGAGCGCTGTTGGGCCAGGCCCAAAACAGTGCACGGGCACACGCGGCCCACGGCAAGCCGTAATTCCTCTTCCGCATCCGCCGCGTCCCTCCCTAACGGCACGCGTCGATTGCGGCGTCGTGGGAGAGATCGTGGCCACGTTCTTTAATGGAAAATGCGGAGCGTCCCCCACTTCCCCCTTAAAAGCAGAGGAAGCAGGGGCAGTTTCCCTCCTCCGCATTCACTCCGTCTTCAACCTCCAGAAATTCCCCGCTGCGCTTTGCCTCCACGCCTCCTCTTCCCTCTTCCGCAACCGCGGCGCCGTCGAACTCCTCGCCCCTTCCCCCGCCGCCTCCGCCATGGCTCCGAAGGCCGAGAAGGCGAAAGCGGAGAAGACCAAGAGGGAGAAAGCTGAGCAGGCGGCAAAGCTCGCTCTCCTGCGGAAGAGGAACGTCGTCTTCGCGCCAAGGCTCAGCGCGAGGGAACTCTGGAACAAGTATTACCTATTCTGGGCCAAGGAGACCAAGGCTCATCCCCGGACCAGAGTCTACCCCGCCGGCGCCAAAGATCTGCTTCCCGGCGGGTACTTCTTCTTTGCTGTCTTCTTCCACTGCGGTTTGTGTCCTCCATTCTCGGAATTTTTCTGCGACATCATGAACACGTACGGCCTCCATCTCCTAGACTTCACCCCCAACGCCATCCTTACGATGGCGGTTTTCGCACATCTGTGCGAAAACTATATAGGGATCTATCCAAATGTAGCGTTGTTTTGCCACTTTTTCATGCCTAGAGTAGAGGCCGGCGCCCCCCTCTCCGGGGGTATATCTTGGATCTTCCGCTTGAATAAGAAGGAGTCCTATCTGAAAGGAGAGCTCCGCGGAAAGTGGGAAGAGTGGCGCGCGGACTGGTGTTGGATAGTTGAGGACCAGCCGGAGCCTTTCACCGCGCCGCGCACAACAGCCATAGTGCGCGGCAGAGACTGGAGCGAGTTGGCCCCGGATGATGTCAAGCTCAACGTTGCTCTTGTTAGGATACTTCGTCTCCGGGTAGCAAAACTGACCATCGGAGAGGTAGGGGCAGATTTCCTCCGCCGCCGCATTGCCCCTTTACAAGAGAGGAAAAGGCCAGCATGGGAGTTCGGCAATGCGGCGGACATTATGAGGCTGCGCCCGGGCTTGAACTTCAACTTCACGGCATTGGAGCTGAAGGGGATGGTCCGGGAGCTTTTTAAGCACGACCCGGCCCATCCGGAGTGGTTCAGATCTCCCCAGGGAGTGGTGCCGTTGTGCAACAGCACGGCCCGGGATGCTTTGCGTGCAATCATGCCCGCGTGTGACTCTCACGGCGTCGACCCCACATGGATAGTGCCTACGCCGGATGCCATCATGAGTTTCTTCGACAACCTGGTCGAGGTGCCCAAGATCACCGATGAGAACAAGGGTCTCACTCGGGCCACCACAGAGCGGGACATAGCCTACATCGCTTCCCGGATGGAAGAGGCCGCCGCAGCTGCAGCAGTAGGAGATTTCGGGTTCACCATGGACGAGGCGCAGGCTGCGGATGAGGTGGGCCAAGCAGAGGAGGCTGAGATCCGCAGGCTGCTCAATCTTCCGCCCGACGAGCTTGCCGGGGTCCCTTCCTTGAGGCACGCCGGGATTCCCGGAGTCATGAGCGAAGCCACAGCAAGCGAGGCCGCCGGAGGGAACAGAGGTGCCGGAGGGAGCGGAGCCACCGGAGGGAGCGGAGCCACAGGACAAGGTGCTGGATCCAGCGGGCCCGCCGGGGAGGAGGAGGAGGACACCGAGGCCGATGAGGACAGCGGTGGGTCTCTGGGACTCGATGACGACGCCTCATCGTCCTCGGAGAACTCCCCGCCTCGGGCCAGCCCCCAGCGAACACCGCTGAAGCGTCTCTGCAAGGCGCCCACAGCGACAAGGACGCAGGCGCCCCGACAACAGCCTGTTCGCCGGGCGACGCGCGCCACCAGAGCGAACCAAGCCGCGACGGAGGCGCCCCGCGCACCAGCCCCGGCGGAGGCGACCCGCGCACCAGCTGCGGCGGAGGCGCCCCGCGCACCAGCGCCAAGCGGAGGAGGATCTTCTCAGAGCGGAGTGGCCGCTCCGCCTGCTCCTCGGGCCTCGGCCTCGGCGGAGGCTGGGTCGTCGCAGCCCCCAGCCCCGGGGACCGCCAAGCGCCCGAGGGAGCCTTCTCCTCCCGCTCCTCGCGCCGGAGCAACTCAGGTGGAGTTCGACTTCTCCGCCCTGAGCGACGACGACGACGAGGAAGAGGAGTAAGCACTTGTGTCTTGTATTTTCTTCAATTCTGACTTGATTCTTCTTCGCGATTCTAATCTTGTTCTTGTTTTGATTTCAGGACCCTGGCCTAGCGGACGGCGAAGAGGGCCAAAGTCCCGGTGGTTGAGGTCGAGGACGACTCGCCAGTCGCGGCGACAAGGGACACGCCGGCGACGGACTTGCCGGACCCAACCGCTGCTCCGAGGAGCAGCCCCCAGCGCAGCCCCCAGCGTAAGTCTGGGTTTTAGATTTCTTCGCTCGTCGGGCGCACTTGAGGTTTTAACTTGGTACTAACGTTTTGTTGTCTTGCTTGTCTTGTGCAGAAACGGAGCCGCAGCCGCAGGAGCGCCCGGAGACTACTCCCGAGGAGCCGCAGGTCCCGCCATCCCCGTCAAGGACGAACTCTCCGGCGAGGGAGAGCGCTCCGCCAAGGGCGGGGACTCCGCCAAGGGCGAGCAGCCCGGCGAGGGTGGCCACCCCGCCTAGGGAGAGCTCCCCGGCGAGGGAGCCTGTCGTCGACGAAGTCCGCGAAGGTAAGTCTTGCAACCTCGTCTTCTTGGACTTGTCTTTTTTGGATATTTGCTTGAACTTTTTCTTTTCTTTTCTTCTTCTTCTAGATCCTCCCGCGCCTGACCGGATGGAGACCGAGGTCATCGGCGAGGAGGGCGCGCAAGGCGACGGCGGCAACGCCCCTGTCGTTGAAGACATGGCAGGAGCCGACGAGCCTGCCGCTGAGGAGGCTGCTCCAACCGCAGACGCCGCGGCCGGGGAGGGGGACGGCGACCACACTGCCGGCCTGGAGGCAGCAGGAGCGTGGAGCGCTGCACCGGCCGCCGATCCCTCCGCCGATAAGGAACAGCCCGGAATCTATCTTGAGGCCCCCAACGGCGTCTTCATTCAAGTGCCGTGGGGGTCTTCGTCGCGAGCCCCCGTGGAGGGAGAGACCTTTGATGGAGAGGTCCTCGACTCCGCGGGGTTGAAGATTGTCGAAGCGCCTGGCGGGAGCGATGAGCCCGAAGAGGAGAAACTTCTCCGCCAGCTCCTGGCCCTTTATCGGGCCAGGCAGGCGAAGCTGGAGTCGCGTGAAGCCCTCACCGCCAAGGCCGGAGCGGACTTGGAGAAACGTGTTGCAGAGCTCCGCCTCGCCAATCAGGCAGCTCTCAGCGACTTGGCGGAGGAGCGCGAGAGGCTCGCCGGAGAGCAGCAGGAGTTTCTTCTGGAGAAAGCTGAGGCCGAGGAGCAGCAGCGACTTGTTGGTGTAGAGCTGTCCCGGCGAGAAGGAGCGCTCAACCAGCGGAAGGTTGAGCTCGACGCCCATGACGACGAGCTCACCGCCCGGGAGCAGGCTCTTGGCGGGGCCCTGAAGGAGGCAAAGGAAGCCGTCGTCGCCGCGGAAACCGCCAAGAAGGACCTCGAAGCCAAGGTGTCGCAGCTGGAGGAGTACCTGAAGGCGAGCACGGAAAGGGTCACCGCACTCAACATAGAGCGCTTGAAAGACGCCCATACCAACTCGGACCTCCAGGTACGCCTCTCCAAGCAGGGCGACAAGCTCAAAGCCGCCAAGGACTCGATTGCTGATCTGGAGTTGAAGGTTTCCACTTTGAGGGATTCACTTGACGTCGCTCGGGATCGCGAGACCAAGCTGAAGGAGGAGGTCCGCAAGGAGCGGGAGCTGGTGGAGAGCGCCGCCAATTCCACGAACATCTTCAGACAGGCGGTGGAGCAATGGACAGAGGAGCTGGTCACTTCCGCCGCCAACATCGACAAGGAGCTAATGGCGCTGAGGGTTGAACACTTGGTGTACTCTCCGGACCCGAATCTCCCCCACAGCGCCAAGCTCAGTCTTTTCTTCAGGGGGATCGCGCCGGCGCTCGCACGTCTGCAGGAGAAGCTCCCCGCGCAGCTGGCCGAGGAATCGCGCCAGCTCTGCGCGGGGACCTTGGAGCGCGTCTTGACCAAGATTGTCTACCGCAACCCTGGTATTAATCTTGTCAACGTCCTCCGCAGCTTGCCGGCCGACGCAGATCAGGAGGCGCTGAAGGCGCAGGTCGCCCACATCATCGCCAAGGTGAACAAGATCTCCAGGCGTGAAGGCGATCGCGTAGATTAGGCCTCTTTCTTCTTATTTCCTTTGCCGCTGCAAAGTGCGCCATGAACATGAACCTATTAGTCATCGTGACAAGTTATCTCTGTAATATATTATCTTATTTCCGAGCAATTGATGCAGTGTTATCTCCCTTGTTTTGGTCCTTTACTTTGTATGCTTTTTACCCTACGCTTTTAGGGAACTTGCCGACAAGGGACCCTTGCCGCGAGCGCTGAGTGCTGGACTCTGAGCAGCCTGCTCGCAAAGGCCTTATCGGCAAGCAACCTTGCCGCAGCTAGTCGCAACGCACTTAGCTTGCTGAGCGAACTCGAAAACAAAGTAAGGGCGCGACACTTGTCGCAGCTCACTTAAACCGTTGAGCGTACTCGAAAACAAGACAAGGGTGCGGCTAGCCACGGGTAGGTTCCTCCGCGCACAGGTTTTCCATACAAAGTGTGGTTGTTCAAGGAAGATAACTAAAATTTAAAAAATTTGAACTGCTCAAATTCTGGTAACTTAGCTTTCATAGTCTGTTCGTTCTCCGGTAAGCTTTTCTTTCTTGAACAGCACTTGGTAACTTAGCTTTCATAGTCTGTTCGTTCTCCGGTAAGCTTTTCTTTCTTGAACAGCACTTGGTTCGTCCTCCACCTCCTTCCCCCCCGGCAAACTTGTGCGCGAGGAATGTTTCTTCTGCTTAAGGGGGAAATAAAAAGGAGAAGAGGAAACAAGTATAGGGTTTCTCGGCATGGTAATGCTTACCGGATATGTGTGTTGCATAAAATGCCAAATAATGCATGCAAATAACAAAGAAAAGCATAAAAATGGCAAATAGTGCGAAAACACAAAGCTTTACTGATGCACGGGATCTGCGCTCGGCTTTGTACAAAGGATTACATGCAATAGCGGCAAGACTCGTACAAAAGGTGGTTGCCGGAGCGGATCACGGCAACCGCGCCTTATGGGTGAAACTTGCGAAGATGCTCTATGTTCCAGGAATTGCTCACCGGTAAGCCTTCTTCGGTCTCAAGGCGGACAGCGGCGGGCCTTGTGACTTGTCTCACCCGATAAGGGCCTTCCCACTTCGGCGTCAACTTGTTGGAATTCTTGGCGGACTGAACACGCCGAAGAACAAGGTCGCCTTCCTCGAGACTCCTGGCCTTGACCTTGCGGCTATGGTAGCGGCGCAAGGCTTGCTGGTATCGAGCAGCTCGTACAGCAGCCTGGAGACGTTCCTCCTCGAGGAGCAATGCATCATCTTGTCGCAGTTGCTCTTGCTCGAGCTCATCATAAGCGAGCACTCAAGGAGATCCGTATACGAGTTCCGTGGGGAGAACTGCCTCTGCCCCATAGACAAGGGCAAAGGGTGTCTGCCCGGTGGCTCGATTTGGTGTCGTTCTGATTGACCAAAGAGCCGCCGGTAGCTCCTCTATCCAGTTTCTTCCGCACTTGCGCAGCCTGTCGAGGGTTCTTGTCTTGAGTCCGCGCAGCACTTCAGCATTGGCCCTCTCCGCTTGACCATTGCTCCTCGGGTGAGCAACAGAAGCGAAACAGACCTTGGCGCCAAGGTCTTGGACGTACTGCATGAAGGTGCAACTAGTGAATTGTGTACCGTTGTTGGTGATGATCCGGTTAGGGATTCCGAAACGGCAAACAATTGACCTGAAGAACCTGACCGCTGACTGTGCTGTCACCTTTCTCACCGGTTCCACTTCTGGCCACTTTGTGAACTTGTCGATTGCTACGTACAAGTACTCAAAGCCCCCGACAGCTCGGGGGAAAGGGCCGAGGATGTCGAGCCCCCAGACCGAGAAGGGCCAGGACAAAGGGATCGTCTAGAGAGCTTGAGCTGGCTGATGAATTTGCTTGGCATGGAACTGGCACGCTTCACACTTGGTTACTTGTGCAGTTGCATCTTGGAGGGCTTCTTGCCAAAAGAACCCTTGCCGGAATGCCTTTCCGGCAAGTGCCCTTGCGCCAATGTGGTGGCCACATATGCCTCCATGTATTTCTGCCAATAGCTTCTGTCCATCTTCTCTGGAAATGCACTTCAACCTGACACCATTGAGCCTTCTTCTGTACAGTTCATTGTCCACGAACTGGTACATACTTGACTGCCTGGTTATTTTCTCTCTCTCTGCTGGGTCGTCGGGAAGTTCTCCAGTTTGCAAAAAACGGACGATCTGCTGCGCCCATGCCGGAGCCTGAGGCTCAACGGCAAGGACTAAAGGCATGAGGGCCGCTGCGGGGACCCCAACTTCTACGGCAAGAACCTCTGGTTCTGTCGGAGCTGATGGTCCCCCGGCAAGCCTGCCGGGGCAAAGCTTGTCGGGAACGCTTGCTTCAACTGTATAGAACCTCGGGTCCGCAGGAGCAAACTGTTCCTCAGCGTTCTGGTTGTTGATCTTGGGGACCTTGGCGGCGGCCTCGGGGAGATCCGCCGGCAAGTAGTCGCCGGAGACCAACTTTCTCTTCTTGGTCTGCCCAATTGATGGTGTAACGGATGGCTGAGTCAGCTTGAGCAGGAAGGTCACTGGTTCCACAGGTAACTTCATTGCAGCACACTTTGAAAGGCCATCTGCTATGTCATTCTGAGCTCTCGGGACATGCTCCATTTGCAGGCCTTCAAAGTGCTCTTCAAGCTTCCTCACTTCATCTACATAAGCTTCCATCAAAGGGCTCTGATAACTTTTGTTCACTTGTCGGACCACCAACTGAGAGTCTCCCCGCACAATCAGCTTCTTGATCCCAAGTTCAGCCGCAATCCTGAGGCCGGCAAGCAGACCTTCATACTCAGCAGTATTGTTTGTCGCTTGTTCCCTGGGAAAGTGCATCTGGATAACATACTTGAGGTGCTCTCCGGTGGGCGCTATGAGTACCACACCGGCTCCAGCGCCTTGCAGCGAGAAGGCACCATCAAAGTACATCACCCATTCGCTTGTCGCTTCTTGTACGGGGACGCTTGTCTCTGGAACTTCTTCATCTGGCGTTGGGGTCCATTCAGCTATGAATTCTGCCAAAGCTCTGCTCTGTATAGTTGAAGTACTTTCGAATTTGAGACCAAAGCTCGACAGTTCCAGTGCCCACTCGACGATCCTGCCTGTTGCTTCTGGATTCTGCAATATCCTCTTCAACGGAAAGCGAGTGACCACTGTTATCTCATGTGCTTGGAAGTAATGGCGCAGCTTTCTCGAGGCCATGAGGAGGCCTAAAAGCAACTTCTGCACCCCGGAGTATCTTGATCTAGCCCCCTGCAAGAGGGAACTTACAAAATACACCGGGCGCTGCACCATCTTCTTCCGCACTTCTCCTTGCTCCTGCGCAGAGTTGTCCTTGTCGGGGCCGGAGCTTGTCGGAGCAGCCCCCTGCTTGTCGCTGGATTCGCTTGCCGGTGGTGTAGACTCCTCATCGGCCTCCCTCTCCGCTACTAACGCAGCACTAACCACTTGATTGGTTTCCGCTAAGTACAGCAGCAACTTCTCTTGTGGTCTAGGTGCGACAAGTATTGGAGTGGAGGATAGGTATCCTTTCAAGTCTTGCAGTGCTGCCTCCGCTTCCGGAGTCCATTTCATAGGACCTGCCTTCTTCAAGATCTTGAAGAAAGGCAGGGCGTGTTCTGCAGACTTTGAAATGAACCTACTGAGAGCAGCTACACAACCTGCAAGTCTCCTTACGTCCTTGACGCGCTTCGGGGCTTCGATCTGCTCGATGGCTTTTATCTTGTCGGGATTGGCTTCAATCCCCCTCTGAGACACAAAGAACCCGAGAAGCTTGCCGGAGGGGACTCCAAAGACGCACTTCTCGGGGTTCAACTTAAGCTGGATCTTGCGCAGATTTGCAAAAGTTTCTTCCAAATCTTGGATCAGGGTATCTTTGCTCTTGCTCTTGACCACTATGTCATCCATGTAAGCTTCTACATTTCTGTGGATCTGTGGCTCAAAAGCAGTGTGCACCACCCTTGCAAATGTTGAGCCTGCATTCTTCAATCCAAAAGGCATGCGAATGAAGCAATATGTGCCACATGGAGTAATGAATGCAGTCTTCTCTTCGTCTTCCTTGGCCATAAAAATCTGGTGGTAGCCTGAGTATGCATCAAGGAAGGAGAGCAGCTCGCATCCAGCAGTGGAGTCAACAATCTGGTCAATGCGCGGCAAGGGAAATGGGTCCTTGGGACATGCTTTATTCACATCGGTGAAGTCTATACACAACCTCCACTTCCCGTTGGCCTTACGCACGACAACTGGATTTGCTAACCACGTCGGATGGATTACGCCTCTAACCAGGCCCGCTGCCTCTAGCTTCTTGATTTCTTCGGCGATGAATTCTTGGCGCTCCACGGCTTGCTTCCTGACCTTCTGCTTGATGGGCCGCGCATGAGGGCAAACAGCAAGCTTGTGCTCAATTACCTTCCTGGGAACGCCGGGGATGTCAGATGGTTGCCATGCAAACACATCGACATTCGCCCGCAGGAAGGCAACGAGCACGCTTTCCTATTTCCTATCAAGTGTAGCACTGATGGTGAAGGTACCACCAGTGCCATCCTCCTTGGCGGACACCTTCTTGGTTGCCGGTGGAGCGGCCATCCCTTTCTTGCACTTGCCGGTGGAGCTCGATGGAACGTCCTCGATGGCAGCACAGCACTCCGAAGAGGTGCGTTTGCCGGAGTGGGCCCCAGAGCACTTGCCGGACTTGGTCTTGGTCTTCTTCCCCCCGGGAGCTTCAGCGGCAAGTGTGTTGCTCTCCGCTGCGGCTGCTGCGTCCCGGTATATCTTGTCGGCGCAGATAAGCGCGTCCTTCTTGTCGCCATGGACAGAGATGACGCTTATCGGCCCCGGCATCTTGAGTACGTTGTAGGCGTAGTGGGAAGCTGCCATGAACTTGGCGAGGGCAGGACGTCCAAGTATCCCATTGTATGGCAATGGGATATCGGCAACATCAAAGGTTATCCTCTCCGTCCTGAAGTTGAGCTCCCCGCCAAAGGTCACTGGCAGAGTAATCTTGCCCTTGGGCTTGCTCCTTCCCGGGTTTATTCCTTGGAATGAACCGGTTTCTTCGAGTTCGCCGTCTGGGATCTGAACTTTTCTTGATCACAGCCGAGGAGATCAAGTTCAGGCCGGCCCCGCCGTCAACCAACATTTTGGTGACCTTGAGGTTGCGGATGGTGGGTGAGACCAGCATCGGCAAGCACCCGACCGCAGTGGTGCGGTCAGGGTGATCCTCAAGATCAAAAATGATGGGCGTGCTGGACCATTTCAGCAGCCTGCGCGACTCAACGGGCGGCTCTGCCGCGTTTACTTCCCGCACCCATTGCTTGAGTTGGCGGTGGGAAGTGTGCAGAGAGGCGCCTCCGTCGACGCACAGGACTTCTGTGGCCTTCTGGAACTCTTGCTCGCTGTTATCACCTTCCTCCATGTCGTCGTCGTCTTCCTCTTCCTCATCCTTGTCGCGGCCCCGGGGAGGTCGATCACCTTGCCGCTGCTTGGCCTTGCCGCGGCGTCCTCCCCGGCCATTGAATGGCCGCTTCTTGCTTGGCTCTCCTCCGCCACCTTGAGCCTTCTCCTTGTCGCGACGCTCGTATTCAGCTTTCTGCTGCTCTACGAGGTACTCGACGCGTTTGCAGTTGTAAAGGTCGTGGCCCTTGGTGCGGTGGATCTTGCAATATTGCTTGTCGGAGCCGTCCGGCTTGTCGGCTGCCGCTACAGGGGCAGGCTCCTTGCCGGAGCCGCCAGCCTGTGCTGTCTTGGCGGGAGCCTCCTTGCCGGACTTCTCGACGACCAGCACCTCCTTGCTCTTCTTCTTTCTATTGTTCCGCCGCCGGCTCTTCTTTGCCGGGGCGGCATCCTCGCTGTCGCTTCCCCCTGCGCCAGCATCCTCCCCGGGGAGTCTCCTCCCCTCTTCGGCGTGCGCGCACTTGTCAGCCAGAGCGTAGAGCTCGCTGACATCCCGGATCTTCGTCATGGCCATCTCCTCCCGCATGCGACGGTTACGCACGTTCTGGTGGAACGCGCTGATAACCGCGGCGGGGTGGACGTCGGGAATGTTGTGCTGCACGCGGCTGAAGCGTTGGATGTACTTGCGCAGAGGTTCTCCTTCCTTCTGGGCCAGAATGTGGAGATCACTCTCCTGGCCGTGGGGTTTGTGGCCGCCCGTGAAGGTGCCAACAAACTGGTGGCACAAATCTGCCCACGAAGAAATAGAGCCTTCCGGCAAGTGCATAAGCCAAGAACGAACGTTTGGCTTAAGCACTAGCGGAAAGTAATTCGCCAGTATCTTCTCGTCGCGCCCCCCGGCAGCCTGCACCGCGATGGTGTAGATACTGAGGAACTCCGAGGGGTGCGTCTTGCCGTCGTACTTCTCGGGTACGTCGGGCTTGAAGTTTTTCATGCTGGGCCACTGGACGCGCCGCAGCTCACGGGTGAACGCAGGGCAACCTGCCGCGTACGGCAAGTCGCCTGGTTCACCGGGCGCGTGCGTGTCGACAGCGGTCCCAGCACGCTGATCAGATTGTCGCCGGGCTTCTCGGCGGCGCTCGATTGTCGTCCGAGCGTCTTCTTGTCGCCGGTCGTCAAGGACTTGGTGCTGGTCCCAACGAGCCCGCGGATCTGACGACGTTGTGGAGTCGTCGTCGACGTTAATCCGGCGGGGAGGTGTCTTCTGCTTCCGCGGCGGGGAGTGCACGGTGGTTGCACCCCCGGCGGTCTTGTCGCCGTCGGCCTTCGTCTTCTCGACTTGCCGTGGCCGCGAGGTCGCCGGCTGCTGCGGCGTGTCGTTGTTGGCGAAGGCGATGAGGCTTTGGATTGTTGCCCTCCAGTCTTCGGCCTTGTCTGCCGCTGGAGGGAAATCGAGGAGCAGTTGCGCTCTTGCGAGTGCTTCTGCTGGAGAGGAGGGGAGCGGTGGCGAGCGGTACGAAGAGCGGGATATGCTCGGACTTCTAACAGGGTTAGAAGGAGCAGGGTCTCGCCGCGGCGACCGCGCCTTGCTCGTGCCAGGACGGTGGCCTAGAGCATCCCGCGATCCTCCGGTTTGCCCTTGCCCCAGCAAGCGGATGGTACCTCCTGTACCACGGCGCTGCTGGGTTGTCGTCTGCTGAGACGGACGTGGCGCGTCTACGGACACCGAGGATCGGTCGTCCGTTTTGTCCTTGGATTTGGCGGTGCCGCGAGTTTCCTCGCCGGCGACCACCCTTCCGCCGGCGTCTCCTCCACCCACCGTTGGCTCTGGTGGCGGTGGAACAGACGCAGACGGGCCTGCGACCTCCGAAGCCTTCTTCTTCGAGGCCATGTGGCTGTTGCTGATGAAGTTGGAGAGGTTGATGAAGAATACGCCCGCGTGAGCACCGGATCAGGTTCGCACAACCTCGACGCCCCTACCTGGCGCGCCAAAGATGTCGGGGGAAACTATCCACCACGAACACCTATGGGACCGGATCCCCTTGTCGTTGCGGTAAGGGAGCGGAGGGAGCACAAAGAGCAGATCGACGAGAGCACGCGGGCAGTTTACCCAGGTTCGGGCCGCGCGGACGCGTAAAACCCTACTCCTGCTTGGTTTGTATTGAGTTTGTGAGCTCGGGAGCTTGAAGAACTAGCTACACCGAGCGAGAGAGCTATCTAGGTTCCGAACCCTTTCTACGTTGTGCATGGGCCTCCTTTTATAGCTCAAGGGGTCACCGACAGGTGTCAACGTAGAAGAAGGGCAAAAACGTAACTTTGGTGGTAGTTGTAACAGTGCGGGAACAGTGGATGAACAGTGGTCATCACCTACTTTGACAGTGGGGGACAAGAGCATTTAAAGCCCGTCGCCGTCGACCCCAAAAGCACCCGCCCTTGCGTCTCCGTTCGCCACGGCGATAGCCTCGTCACCGTGGAACGCCACCGTGTCCCCCAGGCTGCACAGCCATCCGCCACGCGTCCCTGGAAGGGCCCCAGGGCGACGCGTGGGCCGATGAGCTGGAGCGCGGGCACACAGCGCAGGTTCCCCCGGCAAGCACCTTGCTGGGGTTTTGATCTTGCCGGGCTGGGAAGCTTGTCGCTCCCCGGGCCCTTGCCGGGGCGCAGAGTGCGCCGAGGCATGTCTTCCAAGATGCAGTCTTCTGGTCTTCCTGGCAAGCTCCTCTTGCCAGGGTCTTGTGCCAAATGAGATAATCTTGAGCCTGGGACGGCCTTCCCGGCAAGCTCCACTTGCCGGGGTCTTGATCCTCTGTCTTGTATACTTTGTTTTTGAATGGCTTAATAAGGACCGAAAAGGTTTCCGGCAAGCGCGTGGTGAGCCCTGCCGCGGGAAGCTGCTACTGCCCGTGCACAAGTTGGGGTACTAAGGTACCCCTATCTTAGTACACCGACATAGAGGGATAAACTCAAGCAATATGATATAAACCCCATCTTTTTATCCTCGATGGCAACAATACAATACGTGCCTTGCTGCCCCTACTATCACTGGGAAAGGACACCGCAAGATTGAACCCAAAGCCAAGCACTTCTCCCATTGCAAGAACTATAGATCTAGTAGGCCAAACCAAACCAATAATTCGAAGAGACTTGCAAGGATATTATGAGTACACATAAAAATTTCAGAGAAGAACCAAATATTTCTCATAGATAATCTTGATCATAAACTCACAAGTCATAGGATCTCGACAAACACACCGCAAAAAGAGATTACATCGAATAGATCTCCTCGAAGACCAAGGAGAACTTTGTATTGAGATCCAGAGAGAGAGAGAAGAAGCCATCTAGATACTAGCTATGGACCCGAAGGTCTGTGGTAAACTACTCACAACTCATGGTGAGGGCGATGATGATGATGATGATGAAGAACTCCGTGATGGATCCCCCTCCGGTGGAGCTCCGGAACAGGCTCCAAGATGGGATCTCACGGGAACAGAAGGTTACGGTAGTGGAATTAGGGTTTTTTCTCTGTTATCGATGGTTTTGGGGTATGTAGACTTATATAGGAGGAAGGAGGACACTTGGGGTGCTTGAGGGGCCCACAAGGCAGGGGGCGCGCCCCCCACCCTCGTGGACACCCCGAGGCTCCCCTGATGTGGTTCTCAAGTCCCCTGTGCGTGATTTTCTCCAAAAATATCTCTCGCGAAGGTTTCATTCCGTTTGGACTCCGTTTGAATTTCCTTTTCTGCAAAACCCTGAAACAGGCAAAAAACAGCAATCTGGACTTGGCCTTTGGGTTAGTAGGTTAGTCCCAAAAATGATATAAAAGTGTAAGATAAAGCCCGTTAAACATCCAAGACTTCATAAATAATAGCATGGAATAATAATAAATTATAGATACATTGGAGACGTATCAAGCATCCCCAAGCGTAATTCCTGCTTGTCCTGGTGTAGGTAAATGATAAAGAAAGAATTTTTGATGTGGAATGCTAACCAATATAGTTTCTCAATGTAATTCTCTTAATTGTGGCATGAATGTCATATTGACATAAGAAATAATAATACTTCAAGCATACTAACAAAGCAATCATGTCTTCTCAAAATACTATGGCGAAAGAAAGTTATCCCTACAAAATCATATAGTCTGGCTATGCTCCCTCTTCATCACACAAAATATTCATATCATGCACAACCACTTGTTTTCATACTCTATCTTTTCAAACCTTTCAACTTTCATGCAACACATGAGCGTGAGCCATGGACATAGCACTATGGGTGGAATAGAGGTGGTTGTGGAGAAGACAAAAAAGAGGAAGATAGTCTCACATCAACTAGGCATATCAACGGGCTATGGAGATGCCCATCAATAGTTATCAATGTGAGTGAGTAGGGATTGCCATGCAACGGATGCACTAGAGCTAAGTATGTATGAAAGCTCAACAAAAGAAACTAGTGGGTGTGCATCCAACTTGCTTGCTCACGAAGACCTAGGGCATTTGAGGAAGCCCGTCATTGGAATATACAAGCCAAGTTCTATAATGAAAATTCTCACCAGTATATGAAAGTGACTAAACATGAGACTCTCTATCATGAAGAACATGGTGCTACTATGAAGCACAAGTGTGGAAAGAGATAGTAGCAAATGTCCCTTCTCTCTTTTCTCTCAAAAATATTTTGGAGGGGCTTTCTCCTTTCTTTTTATTATTATTAGCCCCTCTCTATTTTTTTTGGGCCATCCCTTTTTTTATTGGCCTTTCCTCACATGGGACAATGCTCTAATAATGATGATCATCACACTTTTATTACAACTCGAAATTACAACTCGATACTACAACAAGTATGACTCTACATGAATGCCTCTGGCGGTGTACCGGGATGTGCAATGAATCAAGAGTGACATATATGAAAATTATGCATGGTGGCTTTGCCACAACTACGATGTCAACTACATATCATGCATGGCAATATGACAATACGATGCGTGTCACGTGAACGGAACGGTGGAAAGTTGCATGGCAATATATCTCGGAATGGCTATGGAAATGCCATGATAGGTAGGTATGGTGGCTGTTTTGAGGACGGATATATAGTGGGTGTATGGTACTGGCGAAAGTTGCACGGTACAAGAGAGGCTAGCAATGGTGGAAGGGTGAGAGTGCGTAATATCCATGGACTCAACTTTAGCCATAGGAACTCATATACTTATTGCAAAATTTTACGAGTCATCAAAACAAAGCAATCAACGCATGCTCCTAGGGGGGAGGTTGGTAGAAATTAACCATCGCACGCCCCCGACCTCCACACAAAGGTTGGCACACTACAAATACCTCATGATCTAACTTCGTCACATAGCGGTTCACCATACGTGCATGATACGGGAATCACTAACCTTAACACAAGTATTTCTCAATTTCATAATAACTCCACTAGCATGAATCTAATATCACTATCCTCATATCTCAAAACAATTATCAAGCATTCAACATCTCATCATATTCAATGCACTTAGTGTGAATATTTTTACTACATTGACATTGGATGTCTATCATGTGAAGACTAGTTTTATTAGCCTAAACACATTACCATGTTGTTTTAATAGACTGTCAAATAGATATAAGTGAAGCATGAGAGTTCAACAATTTCTACAAAATATTACCACCACCGTGCTCTAAAAGATGTAAGTGAAGCACTAGAGCAAAAACTATTCAACTCAAAAGATATAAGTGAAGCACATAGAGTGTTCTAGCAATTCCTAGGCCATATTTAACTCTCTCAAATAGGTGTGTCCAGCAAGGATGATTGTGACAAACTAACAAGCAAAGACTCAAATTATACAAGACGCTCCAAGCAAAACACATATCATGTGGTGAATAAGAATATAGCTCCAAGTATAGTTACCAATGGATGAAGACGAAAGAGGGGATGCCTTCCCAGGGCATCCCCAAGCTTAGGCTTTTGTTATCCTTGAATTTTACTTGGGTTTCCATGGGTATCCCCAAGCTTAGGCCTTTGCTACTCTTTGTTCCATAGTTCATCAAAGCAATACTCAAAACTTGAAAACTTCACAACACAAAACTTAGACAAAAATTCTCGTGAGCTCCGTTAGTATGAGAAAGCAAACCACTACTCAAAGGTACTGCAATGAATTAATTCTTTGTTTATATTGGTATTAAACCTACTGTATTCCAACTTCTCTATCGTTCATACCACCAAATATTACTCATAGATGCATTGAAATAAGCAAACAACACACGAAAAACAGAATTTGTCAAAAACATAACAGTCTGTAGTAATCTGCAGGTTTCGCATACTTCTGTAACTCCAAAAAATTCAAACTAAATTGGTATATGTGAGGAATTTGTCTATTAATCATCTTCAAAAATAATCAACTAAATAGCACGCTCTAGTAAAATCTGACGACCACTTTAGTGAGCGCTAACGATTCTGTTTTTCACAGCAAGATCACATAAACTTCACATACATCT
Source organism: Secale cereale (assembly GCA_902687465.1). NCBI lineage: Eukaryota > Viridiplantae > Streptophyta > Magnoliopsida > Poales > Poaceae > Secale > Secale cereale. The sequence goes on along the minus strand of LR738711.1, from coordinate 83,177,655 downwards.
TCCCAAAGGTTCTACTTGGCACAAACACTAAAAAAACATGAAACCACATATAATCAGAGGCTATATGCAATATTTATTCCCTATCAGCAGAAAAAACAAAGAAATAAAATTGGGTTGCCTCCCAACAAGCGCTATCGTTTTACGCCCCTAGCTAGGCACGATACAAGATAGATCTAGGTATTGCCATCTTTGGAAGGCAATCCATAAGTGGCTCTCATGATAGATTAATATGGTAATTTGTTTTTCTTTCTAGGTAAGTGTTCCATGCCTTTCCTTGATGGAAATTAAAATCTAATATTCCCTTCCTTCATATCAATAATTGCACCAATCGTTCTAAGGAAATGTCTACCAAGAATAATAGGACATGAAGGATTGTAATCTATATCAAGAACAATGAAATCTACGGGCACATAATTCCTATTGGCAACAATAAGAACATCATTAATCCTTCCCATAGGTTTCTTAATAGTGAAATCCTCAAGATGCAAATTTTAAGAACAATCATCAAGCTCATGGAACCCTAGCAAATCACACAAAGTTTTTGGGATAGTGGAGACACTTGCACCCAAATCACACAAAGCATAGCATTCATGATCTTTTATTTTTATTTTTATAGTAGGTTCCCACTCATCATAAAGCTTTCTAGGGATAGAAACTTCTAACTCAAGTTTTTCTTCATAAGATTGCATCAAAGCATCAACTATGTATTTGGTGAAAGCTTTATTTTGACTATAAGCATGCGGAGAATTTAGTATGGATTGTAACAAGGAAATACAATCAATCAAAGAGCAATTGTCATAATTGAATCCCTTGAAATCCAAAGTAGTGGGTTCATCACTATGCAAAGTTTTAATCTCTTCACTCCCACTTTTAGCAATTTTAGCATCAAGATCTAAAAACTCCGAATCATTGGGACACTTTAAAAAAGAATCATCTTCAATCCTATCTTCATCGAGATTTATACTAGAAAACAAGGATCTAATAGGAGACACATCAATAAATTTCAGATCTTCATCTTTATTTTCATGATAACTAGAAGAACACGATTTAATATAATACTCTTTTTTAGCACGCATCCTAGCGGTTCTTTCTTTGCATTCATCAATGGAAATTCTCATGGCTTTGAGAGACTCATTGATATCATGCTTAGGTGGGATAGATATAAGTTTCAAAGAATCAACATCAAGAGTAATTCTATCCACACTTCTAGCCAATTCATCAATCTTGAGCAATTTCTCTTCAAGCATAGCATTGAAATTCTTTTGCGAGATCATAAACTCCTTAACACTAGTTTCAAATTCAGAAGGCATCTTTCCATAAGAGTTGTTGTAGGAATTACCATAATTATTAGAGGAATTACTAGGAAAAGGCCTAGGATTAAAATTACCCCTATAAGCATTGTTACCAAAATTATTCCTACCAACAAAATTCACATCCAAAGATTCATGGTTACTTGCAAACAAAGTGGACAAAGGCATATCATTAGGATCAGAAGAAGCACTCTTAGCAGCAAACAATTTCATAAGTTCATCCATCTTTCCACTCAAAACACTAATCTCTTCAATAGCATGCACTTTTTTACTAGTAGATCTTTCGGTGTGCCATTGAGAATAATTAACCATAATATTATCTAGGAGTTTGGTAGCTTCTCCTAAGGTGGTTTCCATGAAAGTGCCTCCTGTGACCGAATCTAAAAGATTTCTAGAAGCAAAATTCAAGCCAGCATAAAAGTTCTGAATAATCATCCATAGATTCAAACCATGTGTAGGGCAATTACGTATCATCAATTTCATTCACTCCCAAGCTTGTGCAACGTGTTCATGATCTAGTTGCTTAAAATTCATAATATCGTTTCTAAGAGAGATGATCTTAGCGGGAGGGAAATACTTAGAGATAAAAGCATCTTTGCACTTATTCCACGAATCAATACTATTTCTAGGCAAAGAGGAAAACCAAGTTTTAGCACGATCTCTAAGTGAAAACGAAAATAACTTCAATTTAACAATATCGTTATCCGTATCCCTTTTCTTTTGCATATCACACAAATCAACAAAGTTGTTCAGATGAGTAGTGGCGTCTTCACTACGAAGGCCGGAGAATTGATCTTTCATGACAAGATTCAACAAAGCAGCATTGATCTCACAAGATTCAGCATCGGTAATAGGAGCAATTGGAGTGCTAATAAAATCATTATTGTTCGTATTGGAGAAGTCACACAATTTGGTATTGTTCTGAGCCATAGTGACAAGCAAGTAATCCAACACACTCAAGCAAACAAGAAGCAAGCAAACGAAAAACACATGGCAGAAGAAGGGCAAATAAAACGGCAAGGGTGAAGTGGGGGAGAGGAAAACGAGAGGCAAAAAATGTAATGCGAAGGATAAGGGTTTGTGATAGGTACTTGGTATATGACTTTTGCGTAAGCCTCCCCGGCAACGGCGCCAGAAATTCTTCTTGCTATTTCTTGAGCTTGCGTTGTATTCCCTCGAAGAGGAAAGGGAGATGCAGCAAAGTAGCGTAAGTATTTCCCTCAGTTTTTGAGAACCAAGGTATCAATCCAGTAGGAGACCACGTGCTAGTCCCTCGCACCTGCACAAACAAATAAGAACAGAAAGTAAAAGTGGAAAAAGTAAAGTAGATGTAGATTGATATGTTGAGAATAGACCCGGGGGGCATAGTTTTCTCTAGTGGCTTCTCTCATGATAGCGATGTTCTACGGTGGGTAAACAAATTACTGTCGAGCAATTGATAGAAAAGCGAATAATTATGAGACTATCTAGGCATGATCATTGTATATAGGCATCATGTCCGAGACAAGTAGACCGACTCCTGCCTGCATCTACTACTATTACTCCACACATCGACCGCTATCCAACATGCATCTAGTGTATTGAGTTCATAAGAACAGAGTAACGCCTTAAGCAAGATGACATGATGTAGAGGGATAAACTCAAGCAATATGATATAAACCCCATCTTTTTATCCTCGATGGCAACAATACAATACGTGCCTTGCTGCCCCTACTGTTACTGGGAAAGGACACCGCACGATTGAACCCAAAGCCAAGCACTTCTCCCATTGCAAGAACTATAGATCTAGTAGGCCAAACCAAACCAATAATTCGAAGAGACTTGCAAGGATATTATGAGCACACATAAAAAGTTCAGAGAAGAACCAAATATTTCTCATAGATAATCTTGATCATAAACTCACAATTCATCGAATCTCGACAAACACACCGCAAAAAGAGATTACATCGAATAGATCTCCTCGAAGACCGAGGAGAACTTTGTATTGAGATCCAGAGAGAGAAGAAGCCATCTAGATACTAGCTATGGACCCGAAGGTCTGTGGTAAACTACTCACAACTCATGGTGAGGGCGATGATGATGATGAAGAAGAACTCCAAGATGGATCACCCTCCGGTGGAGCTCCGGAACAGGCTCCAAGATGGGATCTCACAGGAACAGAAGGTTACGGCGGTGGAATTAGGGTTTTCTCTCTGTTGTCAATGGTTTCAGGGTACGTAGACTTATATAGGAGGAAGGAGGACACCGAGGGATGCTCGAGGGGCCCACGAGCCAGGGGGCGTGCCCTGGGAAGGGGGGCGCGCCCCCCACCCTTGGGGACACCCCGAGGCTCCCCTGACATGGTTCTCAAGTCCCATGTGTGTGATTTTCTCCAAAAATATCTCTCGCGAAGGTTTCATTCCGTTTGGACTCCGTTTGATATTCCTTTTCTGCAAAACCCTGAAACAGGCAAAAAAACAGCAATCTGGACTGGGCCTTTGGGTTAGTAGGTTAGTCCCAAAAATGATATAAAAGTGTAAGATAAATCCCATTAAACATCCAAGACTTCATAAATAATAGCATGGAACAATCAAAAATTATAGATACGTTGGAGACGTATCACTGTTGGAAATATGCCCTAGAGGCAATAATAAAAGTATTATTATTATATTTCCTTGTTCATGATAATCGTCTGTTATTCATGCTTGAATTGTATTGTACGGAAACAGCGATACATGTGTGAGTACATAGACCACAATGAGTCCCTGGTAGGCCTCTAGTTGCCAGCTCGTTGATCAACAGATGGTCATGGTTCCCTTACCATGGGCATAGGATGTCAGTGATAACGGGATCACATCATTAGGAGAATGATGTGATAGACAAGACCCAATTCTGAGCATAGCACGAGATCGTATAGTTCGTAATGCATAAGCTTTTCGGTGTCAAGTATTTATTCCTTAGACCATGAGGTTGTACAACTCCCGGATACCGTAGGAATACTTTGGGTGTGCCAAACGTCACAACGTAACTGGGTGGCTATAAAGGTACGCATCGAGTATCTCCGAAAGTGTTTGTTGAGTTGGTACGAACCGAGACTGGGATGTTGTCACTCCGTATGACGGAGAGGTACCTCTGGGCCCACTCGGTAAGACATCATCATAATGAGCTCAATGTGACTAAGTAGTTAGTCACGGGATGATGATTTACGGATCGAGTAAGGAGACTTGCCATGATGAGATTGAACAAGGTATCCGGAATACCGACGATCGAATCTCGGGCAAGTACCGTACCGATGGACAAAGGGAATAACATACGGGATTGAATGAATCCTTGACACGGTGGTTCATCCGATGAAGATCATCGAGGAACACGTGGGAACCAACATGGGTATCCAGATCCCGATGTTGGTTATTGACCGAAGAGTGGTCTCGGTCATGTCTGCGTGTCTCCCGAACCAGTAGGGTCTACACACTTAAGGTTTGGTAACGCTAGGGTCGTAGAGATAAATGCACATGGAAACCCGAAAGTTGTTCGGAGTCTCGGATGAGATCCCGGATGTCACGAGGAGTTCCGGAATGGTCCGGAGGTAAAGATTGATATATAGGAAGTCAGGTTTCGGCTATCGGGTGATCTCCGGGGGTCACCGGGAGCGTCCCGGGACCACCGGAGGGGCCCCGGGGGTCCATCGGGTGGGGCCACCCATCCCAGTGGGGCCCCTAGGCCGCAAGGGGAAGTGTCCAGCCCTAATGGGCTTGCGTACCACTTGGGCCCACCTCCCCATGCGCCTAGGGTTAAAACCCTAATGGGGAGGGGGCCCCACTTGCCTTGGGGGGCAAGGACTCCCCCCTGGCAGCCGCCTCCCCTTGCAGATTGGATCTGCAGGGGGCTGGCGCACCCCCTGGCCCCCTATATATATGTGGGGGGAGAGGGCAGCCGCACCCTTGCCCTGGCGCCTCTCCCCCTCCCGTCACACCTCCATACTCCCAATGCAGGGCGCCCGGCGAAGCCCTGCTGCGATCTCCACTGCATCCACCACCACGCCGTTGTGCTGTTGGATCTCTGACGACTTCTCCTCCCCCCTTGCTGGATCAAGAAGGAGGTGACGTTGCTGCACCGGACGTGTGTTGAACACGGAGGTGCTATCCATTCGGCGCTAGATCATCGGTGACGAAGAACGCGAAGAGTACGACTACTTCATCCACGCTTCTTCGAAAGCTTCCGCACGCGATCTACATAACGGTATGTAGATGCACTCTTACTTGCTCGTTGCTAGATGTCTCCTTAGTTGGATCTTGGTGAAAGCGTAGGAAAATTTCTGAATTCTGCTACGTTACCCAACAGTGGCATCTGAGCTAGGTTTTAATGTGTAGCATGTTGCACGAGTAGAACACAAAGTAGTTGTGGGCGTTTGAGTTTGTTCAACTTTCTTGCTGTTACTAGTCAATCTTGCTTCGGCGGTATTGTGGGATGAAGCAGCCCGGACCAACCTTACACGTACGCTTACGTGAGACTGGTTCCACCGACACACATGCACTAGTTGCATAAGGTGGCTGGCGGGTGTCTGTCTCTCCTACTTTAGTCGGATCGGATTCGATGAAAAGGGTCCTTATGAAGGGTAAATAGAAATTGACAAATCACGTTGTGGTTTTGGCGTAGGTAAGAAACGTTCTTGCTAGAACACCTATAGAAGCCACGTAAAAATTTGCAACAACAATTAGAGGACGTCTAACTTGTTTTTGCAGCATGTGCTATGTGACGTGGTATGGCCAAAAACGAAGATGTGATGAATGATATATGTGATGTATGAGATTGATCATGTTCTTGTAATAGGGAATCACGACTTGCATGTCGATGAACTTGAGAACCGGCAGGAGCCATAGGAGTTGTCTTAATTATTGTATGACCTGCGTGACACTGAATAACGCCATGTAATTACTTTACTTTATTGCTAAACGTTAGCTATAGTTGTAGAAGTAATAGTTGGCGTGACGACTTCTTCAAGACACGATGATGGAGATCATGATGATGAAGATCATGGTGTCGAGCCGGTGACAAGATGATCATGGTGCCCCGAAGATGGAGATCCAAGGAGCAAGATGATATTGGCCATATCATGTCACTTTAATTGATTGCATGTGATGTTTATCATGTTTATGCATCTTGTTTACTTAGAACGACGGTAGTAAATAAGATGATCTCTCACTAAAAAATTTCAAGAATTGTGTTTCCCCAAACTGTGCACCGTTGCTAAAGTTCGTTGCTCCGAAGCACCACGTGATGATCGGGTGTGATAGGTTCTAACGTTCGCATACAACGGGTGTAAGACAGAATTACACACGCGATACACTTAGGGTTCACTTGACGAGCCTAGCATGTACAGACATGGCCTCGGAACACGGAAGACCGAAAGGTCAAACACGAGTCGTATAGAAGATACGATCAACATGAAGATGTTCACCGTTGATGACTAGTCCGTCTCACATGATGATCGGACACGGGCTGGTCGATTCGGATCGTGTATCACTTAGATGACTAGAGAGATGTCATTCTGAGTGGGAGTTCATTAAAATTTGATTAAGATGAACTTAATTATCATGAACTTAGTCTAAATTCTTTACAATATCTCTTGTAGATCAAATGGCCCACGCTCCAGTTTTCCTCAACTTCAACGCGTTCCTAGAGAAAACCAAGCTGAAAGACGATGGTAGCAACTATACGGATTGGGTCCGTAACCTGAGGATTATCCTCATAGCTGCCAAGAGATCATATGTCCTTGAAGCACCGCTAGGTGATGCACCCGTTCTCCCGGCGACCCAAGACGTTATGAACGTCTGGCAGTCGTGTAGTGATGATTACTCCCTGGTTCAGTGCGGCATGCTTTACAGCTTAGAGTCGGGGCTCCAAAAACGTTTTGAGCACCACGGAGCATATGAGATGTTCAAAGAGCTGAAAATGGTTTTCCAAGCTCATGCCCGAGTCGAGAGATATGATGTCTCCGACGCATTCTACAGATGTAAGATGGAGGAGAACAGTTCTGTCAGTGAGCACATCCTCAAGATTTCTGGATTGCACAACCGCTTGTCTCAGCTAGGAATGAATCTCCCAGATGAAGCGGTCGTTGACAGAATCCTCCAGTCGCTCCCACCAAGCTTCAAGAGCTTCGTGTTGAACTTCAATATGCAGGGGATGGAGAAGTCCATTCCCGAGGTGTATTCGATGCTAAAATCAGCGGAGGTGGACATCAAGAAAGAACATCAAGTGTTGATGGTCAATAAAACCACTAAGTTCAAGAAAGGCAAGGGTAAGAAGAACTTCAAGAAGGACGGCAAGGGAGTTGCCGCGCCCGGCAAGCCTGTTGCCGGGAAGAAGCCAAAGTATGGACCCAAGCCTGAGACAGAGTGCTTTTATTGCAAGGGAACGGGTCACTGGAAGCGGAACTGCCCCAAATATTTAGCAGACAAGAAGGCCGGCAACGTCAAAGGTATATATGATATACATGTTATTGATGTGTACCTTACCAGCACTCGTAGTAGCTCCTGGGTATTTGATACCGGTGCAGTTGCTCACATTTGTAACTCAAAACAGGAGCTGCGGAATAAACGGAGACTGGCGAAGGATGAGGTGACGATGCGCGTCGGGAATGGTTCCAAGGTCGATGTGATCGCCGTCGGCACGTTACCTCTACATCTACCCTCGGGATTAGTTTTAAACCTCAATAATTGTTATTTAGTACCAGCCTTGAGCATGAACATTGTTTCTGGATCTCGTCTTACGCGAGATGGCTACTCTTTCAAATCGGAGAATAATGGTTGTTCTATTTATTTGAGAGATATGTTTTATGGTCATGCCCCGCTGGTCAATGGTTTATTTTTGATGAATCTCGAACGTAGTAATACACATATTCATAGTGTAGATGCCAAAAGATGTAAAGTTGATAATGATAGTCCCACATACTTGTGGCATTGCCGCCTTGGTCATATTGGTGTCAAACACATGAAGAAGCTTCATTCAGATGGACTTCTAGAGTCTCTTTATTATGAATCATTTGACACGTGCGAACCATGCCTCTTGGGCAAGATGACCAAGACTCCGTTCTCCGGAACAATGGAGCGAGCAACCAACTTGTTGGAAATCATACATACCGATGTATGCGGTCGAATGAGTGTTGAGGCTCGCGGAGGCTATCGTTATGTTCTCACCCTCACAGATGACTTGAGTAGATACGGGTATATCTATTTGATGAAACACAAGCCTGAGACCTTTGAAAAGTTCAAGGAATTTCAGAATGAGGTTGAGAATCAATGTGACAGAAAAATAAAGTTCTTACGATCAGATCGTGGGGGTGAATATTTAAGTCATGAATTTGGCACACACCTTAGGAGCTGTGGAATTGTTTCACAATTGACACCGCCCGGAACACCTCAACGTAACGGTGTGTCTGAACGTCGAAATCGTACTCTGTTGGACATGGTGCGATCTATGATGTCCCTCACCGATTTACCGCTATCTTTTTGGGGTTATGCTTTAGAGACTGCCGCATTCACTTTAAATAGGGCTCTGTCGAAATCCGTTGAGACGACTCCGTATGAACTTTGGTTTGGCAAGAAACCGAAGCTGTCATTTCTAAAAGTTTGGGGTTGCGATGCTTATGTCAAGAAACTTCAACCTGAAAAGCTCGAACCCAAATCGGAAAAATGCGTCTTCATAGGATACCCAAAGGAAACAATTGGGTACACCTTCTACCACAGATCCGAAGGCAAAGTCTTTGTTGCCAAGAATGGATGCTTTCTGGAGAAAGAGTTTCTCTCGAAAGAAGTGAGTGGGAGGAAAGTAGAACTTGATGAGGTGACAGTCACCCCTCCTGTACCGGAAAGTAGCGCAGTGCAGGAAACTGTTCCTGAGGTGCCTGCACCGACAAGGGAGGAAGATAATGATAATGATCATGAAGAAACAGATCAAGTTACTACTGAACTTCGAAGGTCCACAAGGGCACGTTCCGCACCAGAGTGGTACGGCAACCCTGTCCTGGAAATCATGTTGTTAGACAACGGTGAACCTTCGAACTATGAAGAAGCGATGGCGGGCCCGGATTCCAATAAATGGATTGGAGCCATGAAATCCGAGATAGAATCCATGTATGAAAACAAAGTATGGACTTTGGTGGACTTGCCTGATGATAGGCACACCATAGAAAATAAATGGATATTTAAGAAGAAGACAGACGCGGATGGTAATGTGACCATCTATAAGGCTCGGCTTGTCGCTAAGGGTTATCGACAAGTTCAAGGGATTGACTACGACGAGACTTTCTCTCCCGTAGCGATGCTGAAGTCAGTCAGAATCATGTTAGCTATTGCCGCATTCTATGATTATGAAATATGGCAAATGGACGTCAAAACAGCATTCCTTAATGGCTTCCTCAAGGAAGAGTTGTATATGATGCAACCGGAAGGTTTTGTCGATCTAGAAAACGCTAACAAGGTATGCAAGCTCCAACGCTCGATTTACGGGCTGGTGCAAGCATCTCGGAGTTGGAATATTCACTTTGATGAAGTGATCAAAGCGTTTGGATTTATACAGACTTATGGAGAAGCCTGTATTTACAAGAAAGTGAGTGGGAGCTCTGTGGCATTTCTCATATTATATGTGGATGACATATTGCTGATGGGAAATGATATAGAATTCTTGGGAAATGTAAAGGCCTACTTGAATAAAAGTTTTTCAATGAAGGACCTTGGAGAAGCTGCTTACATATTAGGCATCAAAATCTATAGAGATAGATCAAGACGCCTCATTGGTCTTTCACAAAGTACATACCTTGACAAAATATTGAAGAAGTTCAATATGGATCAGTCAAAGAAAGGATTCTTGCCTGTTTTGCAAGGTATGAGATTGAGCAAGGCTCAGTCGCCGACCACGGCAGAAGATAGAGAAAAGATGAGTGTCATTCCCTATGCCTCGGCCATAGGTTCTATCATGTATGCCATGATGTGTACCAGACCTGATGTGAACCTTGCCATAAGTTTGGTAGGGAGGTACCAAAGTGATCCCGGTACGGAACACTGGACAGCGGTCAAGAACATCCTGAAGTACCTGAAAAGGACTAAGGATATGTTTCTCATTTATGGAGGTGACGAAGAGCTCGTCATAAAGGGTTATGTCGATGCTAGCTTCGACACAGATCTGGATGACTCTAAGTCACAAACCGGATACGTGTATATTTTGAATGGAGGGGCAGTCAGCTGGTGCAGTTGCAAGCAAAGCGTCATGGTAGCATCTACATGTGAAGCGGAGTACATAGCTACTTCTGAAGCAGCACAGGAAGGAGTCTGGATGAAGGAGTTCATCACCGACCTAGGAGTCATACCAAGCGCGTCAAGCCCGATGACTCTCTTCTGTGACAACACTGGTGCTATTGCTACTACCAAGGAGCCCAGGTTTCACAAGAAGACCAAGCACATCAAGCGCCATTTCAACTCCATCCGGAATTATGTTCAAGATGGAGATATAGATATTTGTAAAGTGCATACGGATCTGAATGTCGCAAACCCGTTGACTAAACCTCTTCCACGGGCAAAACATGATCAACACCAGAACTCTATGGGTGTTCGATTCATCACAATGTAACTAGATTATTGACTCTAGTGCAAGTGGGAGACTATTGGAAATATGCCCTAGAGGCAATAATAAAAGTATTATTATTATATTTCCTTGTTCATGATAATCGTCTGTTATTCATGCTTGAATTGTATTGTACGGAAACAGCGATACATGTGTGAGTACATAGACCACAATGAGTCCCTGGTAGGCCTCTAGTTGCCAGCTCATTGATCAACAGATGGTCATGGTTTCCTGACCATGGACATAGGATGTTAGTGATAACGGGATCACATCATTAGGAGAATGATGTGATGGACAACACCCAATTCTGAGCATAGCACGAGATCGTATAGTTCGTAATGCATAAGCTTTTCGGTGTCAAGTATTTATTCCTTAGACCATGAGGTTGTACAACTCCCGGATATTGTAGGAATACTTTGGGTGTGCCAAACGTCACAACGTAACTGGGTGGCTATAAAGGTACGCATCGGGTATCTCCGAAAATGTTTGTTGAGTTGGTACGAACCGAGACTGGGATGTTGTCACTTCGTATGACGGAGAGGTACCTCTGGGCCCACTCGGTAAGACATCATCATAATGAGCTCAATGTGACTAAGTAGTTAGTCACGGGATGATGGGTTATGGATCGAGTAAAGAGACTTGCCATGACGAGATTGAACAAGGTATCCGGAATACCGACGATCGAATCTCGGGAAAGTACCGTACCGATGGACAAAGGGAATAACATAGGGGATTGAATGAATCCTTGACACGGTGGTTCATCCGATGAAGATCATCGAGGAACACGTGGGAACCAACATGGGTATCCAGATCCCGCTGTTGGTTATTGACCGGAGAGTGGTCTCGGTCATGTCTACGTGTCTCCCGAACCCGTAGGGTCTACACACTTAAGGTTCGGTAATGCTAGGGTCGTAGAGATAAATGCACGTGGAAACCCGAAAGTTGTTCGGAGTCCCGGATGAGATCTCGGACATCACGAGGAGTTCCGGAATGGTCCGGAGGTAAAGATTGATATATAGGAAGTCAGGTTTCGGCTATCGGGTGATCTCCGGGGGTCACCGGGAGCGTCCCGGGACCACCGGAGGGGCCCCGGGGGTCCATCGAGTGGGGCCACCCATCCCGGTGGGGCCCCTAGGACGCAAGGGGAAGTGTCCAGCCCTAATGGGCTGGCGCACCACTTGGGCCCACCTCCCCATGCGCCTAGGGTTAAAACCCTAAGGGGGAGGGGGGCCCACTTGCCTTGGGGGGCAAGGACTCCCCCCTGGCCGCCGCCCTCCCTTGCAGATTGGATCTGCAGGGGGCTGGCGCACCCCTTGGCCCCCTATATATATGTGGGGGGGAGAGGGCAGCCGCACCCTTGCCCTGGCGCCTCTCCCCCTCCCGTCACACCTCCATACTCCCAACGCAGGGCGCCCGGCGAAGCCCTGCTGCGATCTCCACTGCATCCACCACCACGCCGTTGTGATGTTGGATCTCTGACGACTTCTCCTCCCCCCTTGCTGGATCAAGAAGGAGGTGACATTGCTGCACTGGACGTGTGTTGAACGCGGAGGTGCTGTCCATTCGGCGCTAGATCATTGGTGACGACGAACGCGAAGAGTACGACTACTTCATCCACGCTTCTTCGAAAGCTTCCGCACGCGATCTACATAACGGTATGTAGATGCACTCTTACTTGCTCGTTGCTAGATGTCTCCTTAGTTGGATCTTGGTGAAAGCGTAGGAAATTTTTTGAATTCTACTACGTTACCCAACAATCACTGCCCATGGCTACGACCATTGTTGCCGGCTGGTTCAGAGACAAAGCGCGCGGGCGTGTGCGCAAGCGAGAAGCAGAGAAAACAGAGGAGCATGCCGGCGCATGCGATCAGGACGACGAAGGAGCTCTTCCGAGGAACTATGGCGACCAAAAAGCTACGACGGAGGTGCACAAACGAAACGAAACAGGAACCTGAACTCCCGCATGTCTCGCACAACACCAAGCAACGATGGAGGCTTCATTGACATTGAGGAAACAGAGGTGGCGAGGCCATGCTTGAACTCGAAGAAACACAGGCTGAAACGACGCGAATTTAAGCTGGATGGGCCCCTACGCGACAAGGGGAACCTACTACGACCGGCTCACGGCGGAAAGAGGTCGGACTCCTCGCGGGTGACGAGGTCCGATGGAGTCGAGCTCGGGAATCACATGGAATGGGATGCAATCAAGGGGGAAGAATATTGGGAAGGAGCAGCGGCTCACCACGAGCTCGAGTGGCTCGACGAGGAGGTCTGGAGGTGAAGAAGAGGGCGACGAGGCGCTGAAGACGGTGATGGAGCACGCTGTCCGTGAAGAAGAAGAATCAGGGGAGGAAGACGAGGGTGCAGGCGACACCATCTTGACGTCCCGCGGGGCCGTAGTGGTCGGAGTCGACGAAGACAACGTCGGGGAAGACGATGAACTCTGGTGGCCTGCTCTTCCATGGAGAAGACGACGGAGAGGATGAAGAGGACGTCGGGGAAGGCGTCATCGGGCTCGGATCGTCGTTAGAACGGACTCGAGGAGGCTCTGCGGTGCTCAGGATCGACGGAGGGAATGCCGGTGATGCTCCTAAGCTGGTGATGAGCTCTTGTTCGGGCCGGCCATGGTGGCTGTAGGGAGGAGATGGAGCGGGGTGGAGATGTCCTCCTGGCTGGCGGCGATGAAGGAGATCGAGATGGAGAAGGGGAAACCCTAGGAGGGAGCGGGGCTCGGCTTTATAGGGGTCGCGGCGGCTGGCTCGCCACCGTGGCCATGTGCTCGTGACCCTGCTAGTTTTACTGTGAGAGCGAGAGGGGGATCGAGGAGGACGAAGGAGAGGAGGAGGGTTCGCTGGCAAGCGGATCCCGCATGGGCATCCACGTGGTTTTACCATGGGAGAGAGCGAGGGGCTCCGCTGAGGCTGCGGCTGGCTGCTGGGTCGGCCTGGTAGGTGGAGGCCCGGCTAGGCAGCTGCTCCTGCTTTCCACCCTCTGATTTTCTTCAGACAGAAAATAACCAGAAAATCATAGGGGGGAAATGAGAGGGGTTTGAGTAATATAAAAATATTATGATGACCCTGGAATTATGAAGAATTTTAATAAACTAGTTTGGGCATTTTTAGAGGGAGAAAATAAATCAAGTTCGAATAAAATTCAAACTTGAGCCATTTTAAAACCCAACCAAAACAAGTTCATTTGATCTGAAAATTTGGCAGAGGAGTAGTAGGCAAGGTTAAACAATATTGGGAAAAAGAATGAACATTTTCTGAACAAGGAAAATGTCAGTTGAATTAAATGATGAATTTGAAAGGAGTGAGCTAGTGATGGAGTTTGCAAAGAGGATGGTTGGGCAAGAAGCAAACATAGAAGATGGAGGAAGGAGATCACCACAAACAGAGAAAAAATAAAAGCAACACACAAAAATAAAATAAAATGCAAACAAAATGATCATGATGCAAGGAACATGGACATGGCAAGACACAACAAAAGATCATGGCAAACAAACAAGGATGACACAATGCAAAATAATAGAAGATGAACATGATGCAAGAAGCAAAATATGGCAATGGCATTCCTCATGATCATGGAAACAACATAGAGGAATCAAATATGCAAGATAATTAAGATAATGGCACAAACAAAATGAGCACATGACAACAACGATAATAAATGGAAGACAACTGAAGCATCGGACTCGGGGCGTCACAAAGATCGTGCGTATGGTGCAGTTGGATTACCCAAATCATATTGATGAGAATCCCGTAATGGGCGGCCATGATCTCTGTTTCGATAAGACGTGCCAATGGAGGCTAGGCCTCGAAACGGGAAACGAGAAGCGTGAAAACGGTTCGAAGTGTTAAAAAGTCAAGTGTGACGCTTCGTCGAAAAAGTTGTCAGTAAAGACATTGTTCCTATTTGGACGCCTTGCCTTCATGGCTAAGGATTGTATTAATTATGAAGAGCCGTACACAATCCCTTTATGCAGGAAGCCAACTTAAAGTATTCAGAAGAAGGAACCCACCTTGCAATGTCGAAGGCAATTCGCGTGCCGAACACATCGTCATCGAAGACTGGTACAGGGGCTACTGAGGGAGTCCTGGATTAGGGGGTCCTCGAGTGTCCAGAATATTCGATATGGGCCGGACTGATGGGCCGTGGAGACAAAGCAGAAGACTATCCCACCCGTGCGGGTAGGACTCCTATGTGCGTAGAACGGCAAGTTTGGTGTCCGGGTGTAATATTTCCTTCCTCTGCAAACCGACTCTGTACAACCCTAGGCCCCTCTGGTGTGAATATAAACCGGAGGGTTTCGTCCGTATAGAGGATCGAGAAGAATAAACTTAGACTAGAAAACTAGGGTTTAGCCAATACGATCTCGAGGTAGATCAACTCTTGTAACCCATATACACATCGAGTACAATCAAGCAGGACGTAGGGTTTTACCTCCTTTAAGAGGGCCTGAACCTGGGTTGACATCGTGTCTCTATTGTCCCTTGTTACCATTGATGCTTAGACACACAGCTTGGGACCCCCTACCCAAGATCTGCCAGTTTTGACACCGATAGCAACAACCTGTCAACCATTGGATATGAAGAAGCTTTTCCTGTCAACCATTGGATATTTTTTATTGTGAAAGTTTAGATTGTTTTCGATAAACTTAGTCAAACTTTAGAAAGTTTGACATAGGTCAAAACTAATATGCAGAGTAAAAAAACGTAGGGAGTACATAAGAGAGTGGTCCCGGAGTACTATTATCTCAGCATGCATGTTTTCACATCAGTAAAATGGTTGTAGTTGTTAGATTTACTAGCCTGGTCCACTAGCATACCTCCAGCATGCAACATGCATTAGTGTATACTAGGTGGGGTTTAAATCACATTACATTTAATTTTGACATGCATAACTTTTATGTTAAGATTTCTTTTGCTTATACCAAAAATTCTCTCATACTTTAAATCTTAAAGGCTGAATTAGCATCCTACACAATATTTAGAAACTACACATTCAATTCCACAAGTTGTCATAGAGGAAAGGCCATGAAAAACGTTGTTGTATTATATTCTTACAAGACGAAGATTATGAAGAAAACACCTGGTAAGGAAGGAAACAAAAAGTCTGTTCACTAGAGAGATGTGAGAGACACCAAGCGGTCAGCTTAGCAAGCTATCAAAAAAATTGAAAAATTTGCGATCAAAGAGAGATGTGAGACACGTTTCAGAAAACCAAATGGTCATCTCATTTGAACTATGGGCTCATATATGGTCTCCTCCTATGCCGCCTCCTCTGCCAAAGCTTGTCATTGACTTCGAGGGCGACAAAGATGTGGATCTCTATTGCTGCTTCTCCCCTCGTGCTTCAGGCTTCTCGCCCCGTGTTGGGTCTAGTTCGACGCCCCAAGTGTTGCCGGACTTCAAAGATGAGGCCTTCGTCGAGGTAGTGTCTCCGGTGTTGCAGATCATACCCGATATGCAGATGTTGAGTGGGGAACCTATGTCACCTTTGTCGATGGAGCAACTCAAGTTGGACTCTATTCAGGCTTCGGAGGTGGACTTGGTGTCCTCACTGTTGGAAATATGAGCAATTTACCAAGAGATTTTATTAACATAAATACTAGATAAAGCATGACTAATATAGCAGTAATAGAGCAAGTGATGTGATCTGACAAAGAGAAGGTAAATAGCATCTTCATATAAGAACTGTAACTAAATATATATATAACAGACAATAGAACTAGTTGCATATATGAAGTAGAACCTAACATATTTAGAGCAAACACTAGAACAAAGAACAGAGACAGTATTTCTAACAGAAAGAGCAAGAACACATATGGACCAGAGAATAGAACAAGATAAACTAGAGAGATCATGGAGACATACAAAGGAGCAGCAGAAGCCCCGGTCTTGGGTGTGATGTCCTCGCCGGCCATGTCGTCGAAGAGGTTGTCGACGTCGGGGAAGAAGTCATCGTTGGGGAAGTAGTCGTCGGCGACCGGATCGTCCGTGATGAAACAGCCAGTAGTCGCGCCGAGCGCTCCCCAAAAACCTTATCACCCTTCTCCCGTACAGGACCCTAAGTGGTGCGGTTTCGGAGGCCTACTGTCCCGACCTGCGGTGCACGCCGCAAGCCGGGATGAGGAAGACAGCAGCAGCTCAGAGATGGAACCGGTGGCGAGAGGAAGGAGAGGTTCTGGTGCGTCTCTCTGAGGAGGAGTGACCTCCCTTTTATAGGCGCAAGAGAAGGAGGCGAGAAGCCAGCGACCGGAGCTGAAGGGAGTGAGGGAAACGAAACGAATAGGCAGCAGCCGAAGAGGCGCGCCGTTCATTCAGTATCCACTACAGAAAATGTTTTCAGAACCTTTCGTATACCCGTCGTGCGTGGCAAAAATAAGACATCGACTCGGCTCATTCCCGCAACCCGCGACGCGTCGTGATGAGACGTGGCGTGGGGAGGCGGGCGGCGGAGGAGGAGCGCGCGTGGATGTCCCTCTTGTTCTCATGCTCGTAAAAGTGGAGAAAGAGCCTCCCTTATAAAGAGGTCCAACTCCTTGTAAACTAGCAATGTGGGACTAAACCTTAGTAGTGCCCCTTGCCTTGCACGAATGGGCTAAGTGGGCCTCTAGGATTTATTAGGAATTTATGAAATTATTATTGGGCTGGCCCAAAGTAGATAAAATTCTAGCAATCCCCCACCAGATCCCAGAGGCACAAATAATTTGCCTTTGGTTCCAAAACACTGTTTTATATACCGGTACTGCAGTGGAGACTGTTAAGTTGAACTTCCACCTAGAACTCTATGTTACACTAGTAAGCAACTTGAAGAGTGGACTGGGCCTTGAACTACAAGTTTTCTACGAATCTAGCTTCACACAAAGCCTTGACCGATACTTGGCTACTGTGGGTCTTCCCCGCGGGTGGAGCTTATGCGTCATACTCCGTGACCTTTCATGAGTTTACTAGAGAGAACCCTACTCTCATAGATTGCGATGTTTGACAATCAGACTCATATAGGTGTGTTCTTCAAAAGATGTTCTGCAGGACAACATCTCTGCTTACAAGGGCCACTTAGAACACATTAAGATATACATCAACCTGCCATGTAGATTTAGGAGAGTATTGCATCTTCATGGAGTGGTATTGATAGTAAGGATACTCTCCTCTCACTTGACCAATAGCTTGTCTTCCACATCTAATTCACGGGATCTCCGATCACATAGACTAGGTTACCACTGTGAACAACTCATATTGTGGGTCTCATACCCATCTCCCACGATGCATTATCTATCACATTTCGTAATAAACCCTTAGTAAAAGGATATGCCAGATTTTTAGATGTTTGGATATAATCCAATGCAATTACTCCGGAGTTTTTCATTTTTCTGACAGACTTTAACCTTCTCTAAACGTGTCTTGATGACTTCATGTTATCCTTTGAGCTGCTCACTTTCATGATCATAGTTTGATTGTCGCAGTTCATAAGGATACCCGGTACAGGTTTCTCAACTACCGGCAAGTCATTCAAGAGCCGACAAAGCCAATCTGCTTTGATCGTAGCTGTATCTAGTGCTGTGAGTTCTGCTTCCATTGTTGACCTTGTTAAGATGGTCTTCTTGCAAGACTTCCAAGAAACAGCGCCACCTCCATGAGTGAATACATATCCGCTCGTGGCCTTTATCTCATCAGCATCTGAGATCCAGTTTGAGTCACTATACCCTTCAAGCACCCTTGGGTCCCCGGTGTAGTGAATTCCATAATTTGCAGTGCCTTTCAAATAACGCAAAACTCTCTCTAGAGATTTCCAATGCACATCTCCTGGTTTTGAGACAAACCGACCCAGTTTGCTAACAGCAAAAGAGATGTCCGATCTTGTAGCACTAGCTAAGTACATAAGCGAGCCAACAATCTGAGAATATTTCAATTGATCTCTAGCAATTTTTCGATTCTTTCGAAGTAGCACGCTGGCATCATATGGTGTTGGAGAGGGCTTGCAGTCACTATAGCCAAAGCGACTCAAGATCTTTTCCACGTAGTGAGATTGAAGCAAAGTAATCCCACCATCATCGTCTCTCAATAACTTGATGTTCAGAATGACATCAGCCACTCCTAAATCCTTCATCTCAAAACAACGAGATAGGAAATTCTTGACATCCTTAATAACATTCAAATTTGTTCTGAAAATCAGTATGTCATCAACATACAAGAAAATGATAACTCCCTCGCCCCCACCATGTCGATAGTACACACATTTGTCAGCTTCGTTCACAACAAAGCCTGCAGCTGTTAAAGTTCTTTCAAACTTCGCATGCCATTGTTTGGGTGCTTGCTTGAGTCCATACAAAGACTTCAGCAATTTGCACACTTTTCCTTCCTAACCATCTATTACAAACCCATCTGGTTGTTCCATATAAATTTCCTCATCCAACTCTCCATTTATGAAAGCAGTCTTAACATCCATTTGATGAACGAGAAGACCATGTGAGGCACTAGTGAAAGTAGAACTCGAATAGTGGTCAACCGCGCCACAGGTGAGTAAGTATCAAAGAAGTCTTCACCTTCCTTTTGGGTATAACCCTTAGCCACGAGTTGTGCCTTGTACTTTTCGATAGTACCATCAGGCCTAAGCTTCTTCTTGAATACCCATTTGCACCCTATAGGTTTGCACCCATAAGGACGATCAGTTATCTCCCAAGTTTCATTTGCTAAGATGGAATCCATCTCACTACGAACCGCTTCCTTCCAGTAGTCAGCATCTTCAGACGCATAGGCCTCTAAAAGAGAACTGGGAGTATCATCTATTAGATAGACAATAAAATCATCACCAAAGGACTTTGTAGTCCTCTGTCTCTTGCTCCTAGTAGGAACTTTATCGTTCTCCTCCACGGGTTTTCCAAAGTATTTCATCGAAATGGTAGGTTCCGTAATTGTAACTGATTCTTGATTTGATGAACTAGGCATCTCCCGAGTAGATGAGGTAGTCATATCCTTCATGGGAAAGATATCTTCAAAGAAAGTCGCATCATTCAACTCCATAATTGTACCGACATGCATGTCAGATACTTCGGATTTTACAACCAAGAATCTATATCCAATGCTTCGGAAAGCATATCCCAGGAAAACACAATCCACAGACTTTGGTCCAAGTTTGCGCTTCTTTGAGATTGGCACATTGACTTTCGCCAAACAACCCCAGGTTCGTAGATAAGAGAGTTTTAACTTTTTCTTCTCCCATTCCTCGAATGGGGTTATTTCTTTGTTCTTTGTGGGAACTCGGTTTAGGACATGACATGCAGCCAATGTCGCCTCCCCCCACCATGCCTTGGATAGACCCAATGTATCTAACATGGCGTTAACCAAATCAGTTAGAGTACGGTTCTTTCTTTCGACCACCCCATTTGACTGAGGTGAATAGGGAGGCGTCCTCTCATGGATTATACCATGTTCCGCACAGAAAGCATCAAATTCATTGGAAAAATACTCTCCACCACGGTCGGACCTAAGCCTCTTGATCTTACGATCAAGTTGGTTTTCCACTTCAGCTTTATAGATCTTGAAAAAGTTCAAAGCCTCATCCTTAGATTTCAGAAGATACACATGACAGTATCTAGTGGAGTCATCAATTAACGTCATGAAATATTTCTTTCCACCTTTTGTCAAAACACCATTCATTTCACATAGATCTGCATGTATGAGCTCTAGTGGTGCAAGATTTCTCGTTTCCGCGGTCGCGTGAGACTTACGAGGTTGCTTAGCTTGCACACAAACTTGACACTTAGATCCCTTGATGGTGGTGAAACTAGAGATTAAGTTTAATTTGGCTAGTCGCGACATGGAACCAAATTTAACATGACACAGACGTGAGTGCCACACATTTGATTCACTATTGTTGCAAACATGATTAAGAACTTTATTGTAAACATTTGACAAGGATAAACGAAACAGGCCTCCTGACTCATAGCCTTTGCCAACAAACGTTCCATACTTGGATATTACAAAATTATTTGACTCAAATACAAGCTTGTAGCCATCTCTACATAACAGAGATCCGCTAACAAGATTCTTATTGATGGAGGGAACATAATGCACGTTCTTCTGCCGCACGATCTTCCCCGGAGTAAACTTCAGATCGACCGTGCCAACACCACGAACAGAAGCACTTGAATTGTTTCCCATCAGCGCGGTTGAAGTCCATGCGGTCTGATAAGAAGAAAACATGGAAATATCACCGCATACATGCACATTAGCACCCGTGTCAATCAACCAATCAGGAGAATGACATACTGAAAGAATAGTGGGAAATATACCATACCCATCATCCTTCATGACAGTGTCTCCAATGACAACATTGACGGTCTTGCCGCCTTTCCCAAGATGACATTTGTCATAGCGATTAGGGCAACTAGGAGCCCAATGATCAGGATCTCCACACACATGACAGACACCTTTCTTCTTGTCATTCTTCTTCTTGAAGTTGGTGTGTTGCACAGCCTTGTTCTTCCCATCAAACTTTGCTTTACCATCAAACTTGCCCTTGTTCTTGAACTTGTGGGACTGGAAGTTTTTTCTGTACCAAATTGGCACCAGATCCTCCCTCAATACCCCGAGCATGTGTGTCCTTTGCTCTCGCCTTTTCTTCCACATCAAGAGTACCAATGAGATCCGGAACGGAAAAATCCTGCCTCTTATGCTTCAGTAAGGTAGAAAAGTTCCTCCACGAAGGAGGAAGCTTAGTGATGATACCCCGGGCAACAAACTTGTCTGGTAGCATGCAATTGAAGTGCTCAAGTTTTCTAGAAAATGGTTGTATTTCATGAGCTTGCTCAACTACAGAGCGCTCTTCAGTCATCATGTAATCATAGAATTGCTCCATGATGTACAGCTTAGTGCCGGCATCCGAGGCCCCAAACTTGGCCTCGAGTGCGTTCCACATATCTTTTCCATTATCAATTGACGCATAAGCATCAACTATGTTCTCACCAAGAACACTCAAGAGAGCAGCCCTAAACAGGGTATCCATTTTCAGAAAAGCTTGTTCATGTTGAGCATCATAATCTCCTTCAGGTTTGCCAAGAGTGGCGTCATAGCAACTCATGGTTTGAAACCACAGAACGGCTCTCACACGCCACCTCTTATAGTGGATACCCTCAAACACAGGAGGTCTCATGGAAGCAGCAAAACCACTTGGGGTAAATTGCCTATAATAAGGTTTTTGGATTGTTGGAAATATGAGCAATTTACCAAGAGATTTTATTAACAGAAATACTAGATAAAGCATGACTAATATAGCAGTAATAGAGCAAGTGATGTGATCTGACAAAGAAAAGGTAAATAGCATCTTCATATATGAACTGTAACTAAATATATCTAGAACAGACAGTAGAACTAGTTGCATATATGAAGTAGAACCTAACATATTTAGAGCAAACACTAGAACAAGGAACAGAGACAGTATTTCTAACAGAAAGAGCAAGAACACTTATGGACCAGAGAATAGAACAAGATAAAATAGAGAGATCATGGAGACATACGAAGCAGCAGCAGAAGCCTCGGTCTTGGGTGCAATGTCCTTGCTGGCCATGTCGTCGAAAAGGTTGTCGACGTCGGGAAAGAAGTCGTCGTTGGGGAAGTAGTCGTCGGTGACCAGATCGTCCGTGATGAAACAGCCAGTAGTCACGCCGAGCGCTCCCCAAAAACCTTATCACCCTTCTCCCGTACAGGACCCAAAGTGGTGCGGTTTCGGAGGCCTAATGTCCCGACCTGCGGTGCACGCCGCAAGCCGGGATGCGGAAGACAGCAGCAGCTCAGAGATGGAACCGGTGGCGAGAGGAAGGAGAGGTTCTGGTGCGTCTCTCTGAGGAGGAGCAACCTCCCTTTTATAGGCGCAAGAGAAGGAGGCGAGAAGCCAGGGAAGGGAGCTGAAGGGAGTGAGGGAAACGAAACGGCAACAGCCGAAGAGGCGCGCCGTTCATTCAGTGTCCACTACAGAAAACGTTTTCAGCTTCCGACTAACTTTTCGTATACCTGTCATGCATGGCAAAAATAAGACATCGGCTCGTTCGCGCAACCCGCGACGCGTCGTGATGAGGCGGGGCGAGGCGTGGCGAGGCGGGCGGCGGAGGAGGAGCGCGCGTGGATGTCCCTCTTGTTCTCATGCTCGTACAAGTAGAGAAAGAGCCTCCCTTATAAAGAGGCCCAACTCCTTGTAAACTAGCAATGTGTGACTAAACTTTAGTAGTACCCCTTGCCTTGCACGAATGGGCTAAGTGGCCCTCTATGATTTATTAGGAATTTCTGAAATTATTATTGCGCTGGCCCAAAGTAGATAAAATTCCAGCACTCAGCACCCCCATGGAGCCTTGTCAGGCGTCAAACTACCTACATCTCTACATCCTGGAGAGCGGAGTTTTAGATGTTGTTGTCGTTCCCTCGTCTGTGACCATCAGGCAGGTGATGCCTGTGAGTGGCGTGACCATTGAGCCACTTGTGTTGGCACCTACCCCAAATTCAAATGCTCTTTTCGCGAAGGAACTTTGTGACTTGCTAGCCAGCGTTGAGGTTGCTAGACCTGGTTTGGGTAGGTCGATTGCTTGCCTCCTAACAGGGACGCCAATAAGGGACAAACAAAAGGTGGGCAATCGCAAGAGTGGCGCCAAAGGCAAGACGTCTTTGGCTGCTTGATTGGGTTGTCATTGTGGGTTGGGAGGTGCCTCGAGGTTCGTGGATGTTGTGTATTCGGCGAGTGTGACAGACTGCCTGTGCGGTTGTGGGGTTTCATGCCGTATGAGTAGTTTGTTTGTGCTCCGTTTGTATTGGTTTTCGCTCGATTTTTCGTTAATTAATTGGGCAATTCTCTTCTTCTTAATTAAACGATGAGGCAAAACTTTTGCCTCCGTTTCGAAAAAATATATATGGTCTCCAAATGAACAATGATTATCCCCATTTATCTTAGTGAACGAAATGTCTATTTTCTTCTCGCAAAAAAATGTCTATTTTCTTCATTACTAGAACGCCAGTGTGGAGGTGTGTCTCCGGCGGATTTATCTTTGGTGGATTTGCTCGGATCTCGTCGTTGTTCGTCTACGTTCGTGTGTCTTCGGATTTGATTTTTCTGATCTATGTTATTCTTCATCTGCCGCGGTTACTGTTTTGGTGCGCGGGTCCTATGGGACCTTAGCATGACGATTTTCCGACTGTCTACTACAACAAATTGTGCCCGACTCCGGCGATGGAGAAAGTAGATAAAATTCCAGCACTCAGCACCCCCATGGAGCCTTGTCAGGCGTCAAACTACCTACCTCTCTACATCCTGGAGAGCGGAGTTTTAGATGGTGTTGTCGTTCCCTCGTCTGTGACCATCAGGCAGGTGATGCCTGAGTGGCGTGACCATTGAGCCACTTGTGTTGGCACCTACCCCAAATTCAAATGCTCTTTTCGCGAAGGAACTTTGTGACTTGCTAGGCAACGTTGAGGTTGCTAGACCTGGTTTGGGTAGGTCGATTGCTTGCCTCCTAACAGGGACGCCAATAAGGGACAAACAAAAGGTGGGCAATCGCAAGAGTGGCGCCAAAGGCAAGACGTCTTTGGCTGCTTGATTGGGTTGTCATTGTGGGTTGGGAGGTGCCTCGAGGTTCGTGGATGTTGTGTATTCGGCGAGTGTGACGGACTGCCTGTGCGGTTGTGGGGTTTCATGCCGTATGAGTAGTTTGTTTGTGCTCCGTTTGTATTGGTTTTCGCTCGATTTTTCGTTAATTAATTGGGCAATTCTCTTCTTCTTAATTAAACGATGAGGCAAAACTTTTGCCTCCGTTTCGAAAAAATATATATGGTCTCCAAATGAACAATGATTATCCCCATTTATCTTAGTGAACGAAATGTCTATTTTCTTCTCGCAAAAAAATGTCTATTTTCTTCATTACTAGAACGCCAGTGTGGAGGTGTGTCTCCGGCGGATTTATCTTTGGTGGATTTGCTCGGATCTCGTCGTTGTTCGTCTACGTTCGTGTGTCTTCGGATTTGATTTTTCTGATCTATGTTATTCTTCATCTGCCGCGGTTACTGTTTTGGTGCGCGGGTCCTATGGGACCTTAGCATGACGATTTTCCGACTGTCTACTACAACAAATTGTGCCCGACTCCGGCGATGGAGAAAGTAGATAAAATTCCAGCACTCACCACCCCCATGGAGCCTTGTCAGGCGTCAAACTACCTACCTCTCTACATCCTGGAGAGCGGAGTTTTAGATGGTGTTGTCGTTCCCTCGTCTGTGACCATCAGGCAGGTGATGCCTGAGTGGCGTGACCATTGAGCCACTTGTGTTGGCACCTACCCCAAATTCAAATGCTCTTTTCGCGAAGGAACTTTGTGACTTGCTAGGCAACGTTGAGGTTGCTAGACCTGGTTTGGGTAGGTCGATTGCTTGCCTCCTAACAGGGACGCCAATAAGGGACAAACAAAAGGTGGGCAATCGCAAGAGTGGCGCCAAAGGCAAGACGTCTTTGGCTGCTTGATTGGGTTGTCATTGTGGGTTGGGAGGTGCCTCGAGGTTCGTGGATGTTGTGTATTCGGCGAGTGTGACGGACTGCCTGTGCGGTTGTGGGGTTTCATGCCGTATGAGTAGTTTGTTTGTGCTCCGTTTGTATTGGTTTTCGCTCGATTTTTCGTTAATTAATTGGGCAATTCTCTTCTTCTTAATTAAACGATGAGGCAAAACTTTTGCCTCCGTTTCGAAAATATATATATGGTCTCCAAATGAACAATGATTATCCCCATTTTATCTTAGTGAACGAAATGTCTATTTTCTTCTCGCAAAAAAATGTCTATTTTCTTCATTACTAGAACGCCAGTGTGGAGGTGTGTCTCCGGCGGATTTATCTTTGGTGGATTTGCTCGGATCTCGTCGTTGTTCGTCTACGTTCGTGTGTCTTCGGATTTGATTTTTCTGATCTATGTTATTCTTCATCTGCCGCGGTTACTGTTTTGGTGCGCGGGTCCTATGGGACCTTAGCATGACGATTTTCCGACTGTCTACTACAACAAATTGTGCCCGACTCCGGCGATGGAGAAAGTAGATAAAATTCCAGCACTCACCACCCCCATGGAGCCTTGTCAGGCGTCAAACTACCTACATCTCTACATCCTGGAGAGCGGAGTTTTAGATGGTGTTGTCGTTCCCTCGTCTGTGACCATCAGGCAGGTGATGCCTGAGTGGCGTGACCATTGAGCCACTTGTGTTGGCACCTACCCCAAATTCAAATGCTCTTTTCGCGAAGGAACTTTGTGACTTGCTAGGCAATGTTGAGGTTGCTAGACCTGGTTTGGGTAGGTCGATTGCTTGCCTCCTAACAGGGACGCCAATAAGGGACAAACAAAAGGTGGGCAATCGCAAGAGTGGCGCCAAAGGCAAGACGTCTTTGGCTGCTTGATTGGGTTGTCATTGTGGGTTGGGAGGTGCCTCGAGGTTCGTGGATGTTGTGTATTCGGCGAGTGTGATGGCCCGCCTGTGCGGTTGTGGGGTTTCATGTCGTATGAGTAGTTTGTTTGTGCTCCGTTTGTATTGGTTTTCGCTCGGTTTTTCGTTAATTAATTGGGCAATTCTCTTCTTCTTAATTAAACGATGAGGCAAAACTTTTGCCTCCGTTTCGAAAATATATATATGGTCTCCAAATGAACAATGATTATCCCAAATGAACAATGATTATCCTCATTTTATCTTAGTGAACGAAATGTCTATTTTCTTCTCGCAAAAAATGTCTATTTTCTTCATTACTAGAACGCCAGTGTGGAGGTGTGTCTCCGACGGATTTATCTTTGGTGGATTTGCTCGGATCTCGTCGTTGTTCGTCTACGTTCGTGTGTCTTCGGATTTGATTTTTCTGATCTACGTTATTCTTCATCTGCCGCGGTTACTGTTTTGGTGCGCGGGTCGTATGGGACCTTAGCATGACGATTTTCCGACTATCTACTACAACAAATTGTGCTCGACTCCGGCGATGGAGAGGCGATGACGGCGGCGCGCCTTCGGCTCGCTTCAGTGCTCGTAGTTATCGCTAGGTGTTCTACGAATCTGGATGTAATTTCTATTATTTTTGGTATTCGTTGTACTGCCATAATTTAAGATGAATAGATTGGAAATTTTCTCGCAAAAAAAAAGAACGTTAATGTTTCTTCGAGTGCGATAAGAATTTATTTTGCATGATAATATGTGTCTCATTCATATTATAAAGATCAAAGTACGAGTCACGTAAGGACCGACATGACAAAATTGAAAAATAGTAGAACATCTCTGAGTTTGACACCAACGCCCGTCACCTGCCTCCAGCACCACCATAGCAGCCACCGAAGAAAAGAATGAAAGATCACCTCCTCATCCGAGTTCGACGCGTCTCCATCGCTGATATGCAGCTTTGCGGACCTCCAAGGTGGCTCACCAAACGAATCAGACCGGGGCAACACCCCGGACACGCAATCGAACTCCAGATCTGGCACCCCACCACGACTAAGACGCCGAAGGAGGAAATCATACCTGCCATCCACGAACCACGAACCCAGCACACGTTCTGTCTTCCAGATGTCGTCGATGCAGACCACAATCTGCATCTGCTCCTGGATTACCTCCCAAGCTCCGCACCAAAGCTGGAGCAAACGTCGTCGCAACGGCGAAGCCCGAGGACACAGGTCCACCGCGAGGATGCCGCCGCCGCCACGCCATCTTTGCTTGAACATACTGGTTTCTAAATTCATCCCCAACCATAGGACCGATGGCCTCGTCCGGGATGAATCCAAAGAATCTTTATTCAGCGTTGTCATGGTCGTCGCCGAAGCCAAGACGATGAACAACATAAAAAATTAGACTATGAGTAAAAGCGATCCACACGCGTGGATCCGGCTATTCCCTCACCACGAACGACCGAGGTCGCCGGCGGAGAGGAGCTGCCGGAGGACGGCACTAGAAGATTGGCCTCCTGGCGACGGCTAGGGTTCCAGCCGCCAAGACGCGGGAGGAAAAACGATCTGTGTCTCCAACGATGTGTATTACCACGTGGTAGCTTCCTATACGTGAGAAAACATGCCACGCAAACGACCACACCCATTCCCTGCACAATGCATCGCGACCCAAAATCAACTGACGGCGTGATAAGCACGGGGCCTCCCAACTCCAAAATCAAAAACAGAAAAAACAAGGCTGGGCTGGGGGCAGGGCGGAGCGCGGTGAGACGGAGCGCGTCCCCGCCGCACGCCGCCTGTTCGACGAAATGCCTCCGCGGCAAGACGGCGCGGCGACGCCGACCACCTCGCCACCGCCGAGCCCCGGCGGCACGCCCTCCTCTTCCAAGGGCGCAGGCGCGGGCGCGGCTCCCGCACCCTCGCCACCGCCGAGCCCCGGCGGCACGCCCTCCTCTTCCAAGGGCGCAGGCGCGGGCGCGGCTCCCCCACCCTCGCCACCGCCGAGCCCCGGCGGCACGCCCTCCTCTTCCAAGGGCGCAGGCGCGGGCGCGGCTCCCCCACCCTCGTCTCCGCACCCGACCTCCGACTCCGAGGACTCATCCTCTTCGGGTGGTGTCGGCACCGGCGATGCGGCCACTGCTCCTCCGCCCTCACCTCCGCGCCGCGGCGGAAGCCCCCCCGTCGCCTCGACATCCCCAGCATCGGTCTCCTGCCCCGCCTCTCCACGGGTGAACTGCGGCGGAAGCCCCCCCAAGGCCTCGCCATCCCCAGCATCTGCTTCCTGCAACACCTCTCCAAGGGTTCGGGTCTCCCTTCTAGAGCTGGTTCCACGGCAAGCCTGCGGCGGGCGCGCACGACGAGGGAGAGGAGGTGGAGAAGCCGATGGAAGACCCCGTCAAGACGCCCGCGCTCTCTGACTCGGAGAAGCAGCTCTCATCCTCTCCGGCTGGTACCGCCGCTGCTACTCCGCCCTCATCTCTGCGCTGCTGCGGAATCCCCTCCGCCGCCTCGACATCCCCCGCATCTGCCTCCAGCTCTACCTCTCCACGGGTTCACTGCGGCGGAAGCACCCCCATGACCACCAGTTCTGACGAGTCGGAAAAACAGAGCCAGCACGAGGTGGACCTGGATTCGACGGATAGGGAGCTGAGCCAGTGGGAGCAGCAGCTTGCAGAAAGGGCGGAGGAGGTGGAGCAGCGGGAGCATGCTGGGACGCAGAGAGAAAAACAACTTGAAGGTCATGCAGGACTGAGCAAATGGGTGGAGAAGTATGAGGAGGAGAAGAGGAAGAGGAAGGGGAAAGAGAAGGAGGATGTGGGTGAGGAGAATGAGCAGGAGCAGAGGAAGGGAGAACATAATCATGGCTGTCTCAGGTCTGGATTATTTCCTTGGACTGCAGAGCTACCCAGGGATGATGCATTCGCAACACTGAAGCAACAATTGCTTATGCCCCAACAGTCAAAATTAATGCCCACTCCGTCGGATACACCAAATGCAGCAGTAGCTGAGATTACGGCAATGACCATGAGGACTTCCACACCCAAGGCCAAGGTGTGTAATAGTCTGCCAATGTTTCATTTTAGAATGTTCTAGTGCTCAATTAGCCAGATTATAATGTTGTAACTTAGATTCTCTTTTCACGTAGTATATGAATTTTATCCGTACTTTGAAGTACTGGCACTCTTCATTCATTGCCTCTTATATTTGTCTTCTCTGATGATTTTTGATATATCATTCATGAACTGCTAGCCAAATATTATTTCGTGAGCATACTAGTTGTCCGAACAGTATCCAGGCTATCAATCAGAGTTTTAATTACAAAGAAATAATATTTATGTTTGTTATCTCCTACCTTCAGTTTTCAAATATCTTCCATTAGTCATTATGACGGCAGGTTTGTGATATATTGGCCTTTATTGCACTTAAAAGAAGCTCTTGTTTGTTTGTACCTCATACAGATTATTTTGTACATATGTGACATAATATTTGTAAACTAGATGTCTATTCTATTCTTGCATTTTGAATACAAAAGTGTTTAAATATTGCTTTGTGTAAATAAAGTGTAAATTCTCCCCATGATGGCGTGGCAAGAGTTTGCTTCCAATTCTGTTCCTTCTTGAAGAAGGAAAACAGGGATGAGTAAACTATATCAACATTTACATTGCTAGGATTGTATATGTAGTTTCCTTTCTTAATTGTAAATGAACCATGCAAACCCAGCTTATTAGAGATCTTATGAAGGATGCAATGCAACCATGTTTTGTGCATATTTAATTCTCAATCCACCACCAAGAAGGAAAATTCTCAATATCTTCTTCCCTTAGGTGAAAACTGAAAACTAGCTGAATTCCTCTGTGTTGCTAGTGGAGTGGAGTAAACTAACTGAAAACCATGTATAGCTAACTTACATTACATTTATCTAGGTATATGTATATCAGTTTCAGACTCGTTTAATGACTCCTGGCCTTGATCAGAGCACTACTGAAAGCAACGGTCCTGACATGGTAAATATGATTTTCTTGTCATATACTTCATTTTTATATTGTTATTGCAGTTTATTAGGGTTTCATTCATTTTTATATTGTTATTGCAGTTTATTGGGGTTTCATAAACCTTGACAGTTTCTTTGCATTTACAATTTGTTGAGGTTCCATAAAGGAAGTGCAATTTGCATGTATGATCAATAACTGTCGCATGTTTTAGTAGTTGTCACAAATTAGCCTCAGCAAAGATCAGTGTGCAGTTCAATAAATATACAAGTTTTCACTGATGGTATCTGTGGCATTCCTATTCTATCACTGCATTACAGAAGCATTTGTGTTACCTTTGTGTTACCTTTGTGTGTGTGTGTGTGTGTGTGTGTGTGTGTGTGATGCTTTATCTGTATTTATTTATTTCGGGTATATATATGGCTTCTGGAGTGTCATAAGGTGGTGCTGTTATTGCTCTTAGTATGATGGATTACATGAGAGTTCATCACCTTATTCATTTCGGCATATGAATGAACATAATGACCGGGTATTATTATGAATAGGTCTTTTCAGTTCCATCACAGAAGTTATGTTTAAGTCTGCTAATAACCTGACAATACTTTTTTTGGTTTCTGAAAGTGCATTCTCGTGTGCAACAAACCAAAAATGGTTAGACCGACAGTTCCTTTTCAGCTTATCATAATATTTTCCTCTATACAAGGGTAATTTTTATTTGGTGTTACTTTTTTTTCCCATAGCAATTGTATTCCATATGTCAATTTAATTTACATTTATCATGTGGATTAGTTAATGCCATCTGCTTTTGCGTTCCTAGTTTCTTTTGCTGCTAGTCTACATTATAGAACACATGAGTTTTTTCTCATACCTTTGATAAATTTACCTCATCTGGCAGGTGAAAATTGGCATCCGTGTTCTTACAAGATTGAGTGAGAACTTGGATGAGAGGAGGTTATATTCAACCATTCATGGAATATTGAAAGCTGTAGTTGGTAGATACAATGTCAATCAGCTTATAACAGAGCAAGAGGTATAATTCACCCTATGCATTGTGTAGGCATGCTTGTATATATTTGGCATTTTGGCAGGATATATTACTTGTGGGTGCTCATTGTCTGCTCCTTTCCCCTTTAATTTCAGCGTGTTATGTTGGAGATCGGAAAGATACTGACAGATCAGGCGCAGAACTTTGGAATTGCCATTGATGATGTCTCCATTGTGAGCTTTGAAAAGGTGTTTACTCAGGACATCGAAGAAAAAGAGGTGACTACACAAGTAGTTGAGCAAGATAACAGGAGTGCAATGATCAGGTCACAGGTAAGAGATCTTGAATATGTCTTGTATAAGCTTGACAGCATGTTATCTGCAAAAAGATGAAGCAAAAATAATAGGAAGAAACTAATTATGGATATTCCCTAAACTACAATGGCTTACTATTGCTTGTGCTAGTAAAACAGGTAGCCCCTCCGATCCATATTAATTGTCGCTAATCAGCAGCGACAATTAATATGGATCGGAGGGAGTGCTAGTTTTATCCGATTCCATTTACCTGTTCTTGAATTCAGGTACTAGATAATTTGCTTCGAATTGAGGGTTCTTTCCTTAATAACTGACACTGAAGTACTGAATCACTTGCACTGATTTGCAGAAATCCACTCTTTGACTCTTTTCGAAACTTAAATGCAAGTGACATAACCACTACTTTCAACTAACAGTTTGACTTCTTCGGTGTTTAGAAAACGACTGAATCTATTCTTACCTAAGGCTATGGACTTATCTTGACAAAGTGGATTGTATTCATGGAGTAGACATACTGATATTCTATACACCTTTTCAGGAGGATGATCAAATCTGGAACAAGAGGCAGATTGGCTACATTTTTGATCTAGGTACTGCGCTGGGCGTTATATTTTTGATTCGACCCTGGTTGCCAAGTGGCTATCACCGTTGGATATTGGCTGCGTTTGCTGCCGTTTGGGGGGCTGGCAGCGTGGGCTTGCCCATCGGGATGTTTGGCACCTCCAGGTTTGAAAAAAATTGCAGTCGACATCTAGGGCGATTCATCTCACTTTCCTTCTCACTGCTTGTCCTCTACGCCATCTACATCCTCACACTAAATGTCGCCGGCACTCCACCAACTCAATCTGTGTCATCATTTGGAATCACCGACAGTGATGCTAATGCTGATGCCAACTGGTGGACAACTGTCTGCTTCATTGTGATTGCGGCTATGGTGTCCGCTGGACACCTATGTTCCTGGATAAGGGTATGATATAATCCCAACCTTCATCTCTAATCTCCTATCTATTTTATGTTTTTGTTTATCTCTTCGGTTGAGGTAACAATCTCAATTTTGATGCAGGGGTGCTGCACAGGTGGTGACAGAGACATGTTGCCTTAGAATGTTGACAACGTCTGGCCACGAGATCTCATTCAGCTCAAGCCATGAACCAAAAAGCAAGAGGAGTTGTCTCATCTACGGTAGTAAGATGCTGGCTGGTTTATGATATATCGTTATGATGATGAATATAGATATCGCCTTTGCTGCTGCTTGGCGAGTATAGGAATGCGTATATGCTGACACAAGTGCTCCAGGTCTTTTTGGGCCTTTGTATATGCGGTGCGTATGCTGTTGAAGTGTTTTTTTTTTCTGCGGGAAATATGTTGTTGAAGGGTTGATAGTCATAGAATAGAATATAATGTTTTTTCGGAAAGAGTAGAAGGGTTTCTGCGCAATGTTGACATGCGTGGTGACAGGTGATTGGTGTTGTTTTGGATCTCGGCCACTCAGTGTGATGTTGCGTGAAATTGGTTTTGCATTGGTACAGTAGAAAAATAAAACAAACTATAGTTGCTGAAGGAGCATTGGCATGCTAAATT
>LR738711.1:83048082-83136402 GCA_902687465.1 Secale cereale | reverse complement strand
TCCCCGACCCCGCGCCGGCCGCCCCGCCCCTACAGCGCCTACCCGCCCCA
This sequence comes from Secale cereale, assembly GCA_902687465.1. Lineage (NCBI taxonomy): Eukaryota > Viridiplantae > Streptophyta > Magnoliopsida > Poales > Poaceae > Secale > Secale cereale. Next base: position 83,136,352 of record LR738711.1, on the reverse strand, counting down.
CCTCCGGCCGGCCCTCTGTAAGTTTTTTTTTAAGTTTTTAGTGTTTTTTTTAGTAATTTTGTAGATAGTTAGATAGTTAGATAGTTAGATAGTTAGATAGTTAGTTAGATAGTTAGATAGTTAGATATGTAGATAGTTCGATAGTTAGATAGTTAGATATGTTAGATAGTTAGATAGTTAGATATGTTGGTTAGATAGTTAGATAGTTAGATAGTTAGTTAGATAGTTAGATAGTTAGATAGGTAGATAGTAAAAAAATTGGTTAGATGAGATGATATATAGATAGGTAGATAGTTAGATAGATATATGTTGGTTAGATGAGATGCTATATAGATAGGTAGATAGTTAGATAGGTAGATATTGTTAATGTTGTTAGTTTTTTTGCCTACATGATGCAAAAATAAATGAATGCATGTTTAAATGTTTTAAATATGTTCTATGAGTTGTGATGTTCTAATTTTTGTCGCGCTTCAATTTGCAGGCTTTGTGGTTTCGCATTTCATTGGAGTGACCGTTGTCCGACGCGTTGGCCCCCCTGAGCATCCCTCTGCTGTTCGACTACTTCCTCTACAGCCGAGGGTGAGCTACAAGTCCATCTCCTCCAAATTTTAGATTTCATTCTCAAGTCAAGTGACGTAACCTAGGCGTCTCCCGTCCGAAAGGGTTGCATCGATAAATATGCATTCAATTGCATATTTATCACCGCAGCTCTTTCGGATTGTCCAGCGTTTTCCATGGACAGCCCGAGGATGTGTAGATTGGGTATGTTCTCCATGTTCTACCCCGTTCTGAGACAGGATTTCGACGGTGCCTCCACATTGTTCTCCGGAGCACATTCTCTCGGCTATTTGCCGAGACGTGTTTCTGGAGAACAGCGGGGAGGTGCTGCCGAAATTTTGTCTCGGAACGGGGTAGAATGGAGAACGTACTCAATCTACACATCCTCGGGTGGGATTAGGACCCATCTTTACCTATTAGGGATGTAGGTGGATTAAACGCGGTAGAAACTGAAAATTTGATGTGATTAATTTAAGTGAACCCTTAATTATGTTGTGTCGGTTGCAAAAAAGCAGAGGATGGCAGATAATCAGTGGATGTACAGTGGTTTTATCCGTCGGAATCGAGTAACATCAGAGTGGATCACGAAAACCGATGTGTATTTGAAGGAGATATTCCGTCGTCCAATGAGAATTATCCCTCCATGCCCCTGTGCGAGATGTGCCAGACGTCACCGTAGAAATCAGACGGACATGAGTGAGCACCTTCGCACTTACGGATATATGCCAAACTTTGACATTGCGGCTACCCAAGCTACACAAGTATATTATCTGCCTTACCCATGCCAGAAAGCGTATCTAAAGGGTTGGGAAGTTGTGTTCAAGGTTTCGCCACATGGTAAGCTGCCAGACCCGAATGAAGACGATTACTACAACATTAACCCCATGACATACGAGGGAGTGTTCTATCAAGAGCAACCTGATGATGATGATGATGATGATGATGGTGTGGTTAGAAACGATGACGCTAGACCATTGGGTGATGATGATGTGGACCCAAACGTCGACGATACACGGAATGATGGTGAGACCATTGTCAATGAAAATGACATACTTATGCTAGAAAAGTTAAACGAAGCCGCTGACGACGAGGAAGAGCCTCCACCTCCGTCGGACAACGAAGATGATATGATTGATAGTGATGATGAGACGGACCGAGAAAGAGGTTACAACAGTGATGATTCATATGGGTTCTAGCAGATGTACGTTTCAAGTATTATTTTTCTATAGTTTAGGAATATGCCTTTTTATGCATTTTTATTAATGTGTTTATTATCATGCATTTTCCTTCATTTCATTAATTTACTAATTGCTTTTTCTCTTTTCAATGCAGGTTCGTGGAACATGGGCAAGGGGAAGGCCGACGGCGTGGGTTTCCTACGCAAGGTCGTCGGGGGGGGCTAGTCGGAGTGGTCGAGCACGTAATCCTCCCCCTCGGCTACTTGACGATGACTCCTCACAGGGAGGTCGAGGGAGAGGTGCCCCTAGAGGAGGAGGAGGGAGATCCTCTAGAGGACGAGGTGCTGGGGGGAGAGCCACTACAGGGGGTCGCGGCCAGAAAGAGCGCACCCTCACCGACTTAGGGGTGTTGTCTTCGAGGCCCTCCTCTAGTGAGGTACCCTCCTCTAGTGAGGTACACTCTAGGGAGGAGGAGGAGGAGGTGGAGGTGGAGGAGGAGGAGGAGGAGGTGGCGGAGGAGGCAGGCGAGGAGGAGGAGGAGGAGGAGGAGGGCGAGGCAGGCGAGGAGGAGGGTGGTGGCGGGGATGATGGTGGTGACGGGACCGGGGTTGACAACAAGGGGTGGCTGCGTGGTAACGCAAAGCTACCAAAGCAGGTTCCTGCTACTGAGGAGCAGAAGTGGCTCATTCAGCCCACGGGAAAAGAGTAAGCGCCACTTTGTAATAATTTCATTATTTTGCTTGTCACATGCTTATTCCGGTTGTTATATATTTTGCTTGTCACATGCTAATAATTCATTCTTTTGCAGCAACTGGATATATTCTAAAGGGGTCCGTATTCCCAACGGCCTCATCACTGTCTTGCTGAAGTTACACTGGCCGGGGTTGTACTGTCCGGATCCTGTCAGGCAGCCGGATCGTCGGGTTTTGGCCACGAGCTGGGACCACTGGGAAGCGGCCCCCCACGCGGACCATGACACCCATGCCAAGGCCGTGATCACTACTTTTTGGGTGAGTTCTCTTCAGAAGTCCATTCTACTTTCATGAATGATTTAACTCAGGGCTTCTTCCATTCTTGTTTCATGCATGTTTGTAGAAATTCTATCGAGTTCTTCCGGAGCATAGGGCTAGAGCGGACCAGATTGTGCTGCGCCAATGCAAGAAGAAGGCCCGCCAGCTGCAGTACGAGGTGCGCTATGTGGCCATCTCCACATACTACCACGACGTTCTTGGTGTGAAGATGACCAAGGAAGATGCGCGGAGGATGGGCATTACCTTGGAGAAGCCCGAGTTCTTGGCGGTAAGTATAAAAGATTTTCCATTATGCCATTATGCTTCCATTATGCCATTATGCTTTTCATTATGATTTTTCATTATGCTTTCATTATGCCATTATGCCATTATGCTTTTATTATGCTTTTCATTATGATTTTTCATTATGCTTTCATTATGCCATTATGCCATTATGCTTTTATTATGCTTTATGCTTTATGCTTCCATAACACCAATTTGGACACACCTATATGCCATTATGCTTTTATTATGTAGGTGTGTCCAAATTGGTGTTATGGAAAAGACGAGTCCTGGGCGGCATTGGTTGATCTTTGGTGTGATGAGGCTGGAGCCTGGGCGGCTATGAGAACCAAAAATAAGGCTAATCGAGGGACGGAGGGAGTACATGCTCAGGGAAACCGAAACCACTATCTCCACAAGGCAGTTAATGTATGACTAACCCCATTAAACATTCTTCTTCTTCTATTTACCATCAGTTTCTTATGTATGACTAACCTCTGTTTGGTGGTGCAGGAGGAGAAACTGAAGCGGCCGCTGTCAGACATGCAGGCGTGGGAGATCGCCCATACGTGGAAGGACCCCAAGCCTGGAGAGCACAAGTACTACGGTAAGAAGACCGTTGGGAACATGCAAGCCTACTCTGAAGCCTATCTAAAGTTGCATCCTGACACACCTGACCCCTTTGCGGCGCCTCTGGACGAAAGGGCGATGGTGAGCATGGGGCCCAAGGAGCACGGTCGGGAGGCGGTTCTCGATGCTGTGATCACTCCTAGTATCTCCTACACACAGCTTCGTCGGATCGACCCGAGCCTGAGCCAGCGCACGAGCCAGCCAGTGACCAGTGCACAGTCCCTCTTCCAGGAGCAACAATCTGTAAGTATTTTCCCTCTTATCTTCATTGCTCATTTTATTTTCCGCATTTATTAGCTTTATGAGTTCCATCATGGCATACCGTAGGCCTACCTGGAGTACACACGCCAGGAGACCATGGCGTGGCATAAGAGGCTTTATGAACACCAAGTGCAGAGGGATCTCCAGATGCAGCAGGCTTTTCAGGAAATGGCGGCCGGCAGGTGTCCTCAGTTGCAGCCAGCACAATGCCCTCCAGCGCAACCAGTGCTGCTGACCTTTGAGGAGTTTGTGGCACAGACCGCTGGCCCCTCGCCGGTTAGTTCATCCCCAATCTATTCATCCAAAGCATGTCATGCCTTTCAACATAGTCATATATCCCGTTAATATGTCTTTTCAACATCCAGGGAACAGGTGGACCTACCGTTGGCGGTGGTCTTTGCAGCACTCCGGAGACACGGAGCCCGACCACTCCGATCCACGGAGGCGGAGGCGAAGGCGGAGGCGGAGGTGGAGGCTTCGGCGGTCTTGGTGGTAGCTCTGCTGCTAGCAGTGACGACTTGGGCTTCGGCGGTCTTGGCGGTGACGACCTCCGTGGTGCTCGATGATAGTCCTAGATGACTTGCGTGCTTATCTATATGCTTATGTGATCACTATCGGCAGTGTTGGTTGTGTTTATGATCATTTAGAGATTTGTGTGTGATGATGCTTAATTATGCATATATTGTTGTGATGGTGCCGGATGATATCCCGTTGATATGTGCTGTTGTTTATATGTCTATTCTGTTATATATGTCTATTCTATCATATATATGTGTTGTTGTTTGAATTGAATTCATTTGAAACAAAACAGAAAAAAAAGCAGAAGAAAACTATGCCGACGGCAAGGCCGTCGGCATAGGGATGCTGTGAGCTCCCAGTAGCTGACATGTGGCAGCTATGCCGACGGCCTGACCGTCGGCACAGAATTTATACTAAGCCGTCGGCCTGGCCGTCGGCATAGCTGCCACGCGTCAGCTACTGGGAGCTGCGTATGAATGAGTAAGCCGACGACATAGCCGTCGGCTTATAATTCAATATATGCCGACGGCCGGGCCGTCGGCATAGGCCTGGTCTACGAGCAACGGCAGGCAGCCACGTGGCATGCCTATGCCGACGGCGACCGTCGGCATAGCCCTAGTTAACGACCAACGGCAGGCCGCCACGTGGTAGGCCTATGCCGACGACGACCATCGGCATAGCCCTGGTCCACGAGCAACGCCGGGCCGCCACGTGGCTCCCTATGCCGACGGCTTGCCGTCGGCATAGACCTGGTCCACGAGCAGCGACTGGTCGCCACGTGGCTGCCCTATGCCGACGGCAGGCCGTCGGCATAGCCATGTGCCACGTGGCGGCCCGTCGCTGGGCGAACTTAACGGCTGTGGGCGCCGTTAGGCACGGACTTTGCCGACGGTCGTTGTCGTCGGCATTGATGTACGGCCGCCGTCGGCATAGCATATATGCCGACGGCTTTTCTATGCGGACGGCCAACCAGGCTATGCCGACGTATATGTTGCCGACGGCCCTATGCCGACGGGGGCCGTCGGCATAGGTCTGTCCCGACGGGACTCAGGGCTATGCCGACAGCCAGGGCCGTCGGCATAGGGGGCGATTCTGGTAGTGAAACCCTAGCCGCCACTCCCTATCGTGCCCTTTCGCTCCTTGAAGTGCCGTCGCGCTTCCGTCTCCTTCTCTTCCCCTTTCCTCTGTAAGAAAAAAGTTCATGTTATTATGTTGCTAGCCTCCATAAACGTGTATCTACCTTATTTGATTTTTTTATACCGTATGCATTGTATCATACAATTGTGTTAAACTATTACATAAATAGCATGCATGTGCTCAAACCATTTGAGCTTATGTGACGCCCCCGATTTGATCTTACACTAATCATGCACACAAATGTATACAACCAAGATCAGGGACTCACTGGAAGATATCACAACACAACTCTAGACACAAATAAAATAATACAAGCTTTATATTACAAGCCAGGGGCCTCGAGGGCTCGAATACATAAGCTCGAAAACACAAGAGTCAGCGGAAGCAATAATATCTGAGTACAGACATAAGTTAAACAAGTTTGCCTTAAGAAGGCTAAAACAAAACATCAACGATCGAAAAGGCAAGGCCTTCTGCCTGGGACCTCCTAACTACTCCTGGTCGTCGGCGGTCTTCACGTAGTAGTAGCCTCCATCGGGGTAGTAGCAGTCATCAAGGGTGGCATCTGACTCCTGGACTCCACCATCTGGTTGCATCAACCAGAAAGAAGAAAGAAGGGGAGAAGGGGGAGCAAAGCAACTGTGAGTACTCATCCAAAGTACTCGCAAGCAAGGATCTACACTACATATGCATCGGTATCAATGAAAAGGGATAGTCTCTGTGGACTAAGCTGCAGAATGCCAAAATGAGAGGGGGAGAAGCTAGTCCTATCGAAGACTAGCATCTTCTGGAAACCACCAATTTTGCTGCACTAGAAGAGAGTACAGAATAACATATTATAATTATCAAGCATGTTGTAGCAACAACGCCCAGAGATCCTTCCTCGACTCCCTGCGAGGAAGCAATCCCGGAGCCACATATCCATCATGTCTCAGTATCCAGTTCTAGTTGTATCGATCGGGATACAACTCCAAGTGTCCGTTACCATAGGACAGGCTATCGATAGATGTTTTCTTCCCTGCAGGGGTGCACCAACTTACCCACCACGCTTGCTTAACTCCGGCCGGACACACCATCAGGTCATGCCCGCCCTCGGCCAAACAATACGCCGCAACCCGACCTAGGCTTAATAGAGAGGTCATGCACGCCGGACTAAACCCTATGCCCCCAGGGGTCATGGGACAATTGCCCCGGGAACTCCTGCACGTTGCGTGGGCGACCGGTGAGCAGACCTAGCTACCTCCTTAAAAAGGTAGGTACATAACCAGTCCAACCGGGCGCGCGCCGCTCAGTCGCAATGATGTCAGTTAAGCTTCGGCTGATGCATACCACGCAGAACGCCCATACTATGCCCACGTGATGGTTAGCGCTATCAGGCCAGAGGCCCCTTGGATCAAATATCCAAACCGTTTAGTGTCTTGGGAACGTGGTAACGAGCAGAGACTCACGAAAGATGTGACCCCGTCGCCCCGTCTCGAGGACTTGTGGCAAGGGCTATGAATGCATGGCCACGCCACGTATTCAACTCTCGGGTACCCTCCAGGTCAACCCGTCTCCACATCACTCGTGGGTACCCCTCAGGGTCGACCCGCCTTTCCAAGTAACAATTGTAAAGTCATAGTAACCATAGTAACTGTGTGTCTAACACCAAAGGGAAACCTGAGGAAATCACCCTCGATGGAATTCCACCTGATGTTTATCGTCAAGGTGAACGAAAGAGGAGTCACCCTCGAGGTCCACTCTTGAGGAGTTGCATGATAGTGTCGTTATCGGGAGTGGAGAAAGAGGAATCACCCTCGATGACCATAACCGATGAACTAACCTACAAGGTTAACATCAGAAGTGCTGATGAGGTGTCACCCTCGGCACTCGATAGTAACCCAGTAGTGTCGAGCAACTAAGGGGAAAGTGATGTGCGGTGCCGGGGCCTGGTCTTCGATCCCGTTGATCGGGTCTTCTGATAATCCAGCGGGGCAGACAGGACAAAGTGGGGGGGGGGTCACTGGTGGATCTCTAGCCAGCCTATACTAAGCAGTTTAGTATAAACATGTAAGGTATGAAAGCGGTATCAACAACAGGCTATGCATCAGAATAGGATCATACAAAAAGCAGTAACAGTTCTAATGCAAGCATAAGAGAGAAGAGAATGGGCGATATCATAAAGATCAAAGGGGGTTGGCTTGCCTGGTTGCTCTGGCAATGTGACGCCCGAAGACCGACGTCCCAGAAGATTCCAGAAGATTCCAGATGTTCCGGGTTCTCCCTTGTGTTTATTTTGTGCTTGCTTTATTTATTTTGCATTGCATCATGTCATCATGCCATCATGTCATATTTCTTTTGCATCTCAACCTAAATAAATTTTGTGGACCTTCGGTCCATTTAAATCGAGGGAAGTGTGACTTCTCTTTATAACATATCCTCCCAATATTTAGGGAGCTATATAAATAAATATTCCATTCGTTTGGAATTAACCCAACACACTTGCATTTATTCCCCATGCCTTTTTCACTTCGAGTTTCTCCTTCAAAAACCTTGCCAATAATTCCTTTCCGTTGTTTCGAGGTTCCTCTGAAAATTCGAACATTTTTGGACACTTCAATAATCAAGTCTTAGTTCAAACCCATTTGAATTAAATTCAAATATGTTTGAATTATTTTTTCGTTCATGCCTTTTATATTTTCTCGGACCGTGCTCATTTTTATGAGCCCGAGAGAATAACCTCATGTGCAAATTCTTACCTAAGCTTCCCTTTCCTTTCTTCTCTCCTTTCTTTCATTCTCTGTTTTTTTTCTTTTTCACTCTTAAAATAGGAGAGGCTCCCAGCCACTGGACTCCTTTTGGCCCAACTGCTTCCCAGCCGCGGCCTAGGCCTTCAGGCCCATCCACCTTGGCCCGACCGCTCCGACTGCTAACCCTAGCCCTCGCTCGCTCCTCCCTCTCTTCCCGCACCCCGCCGCCAGTTTTCTTCGCCCGACCCCGAACCCTCCTCCCGTTTGAGCCATCTCCCTCGCTCACCTCTCTGTCCCGATCCCCCACTCCCAGCGCCGACCGCACCCCGATTTCCCCGGCGCGCCGGCCAGGCACCCAGGCGCCGCGCCCTCCGCCCCGGGCCGCATCTCTCCAGCGCGCAGCGCCCCAACGCGCCTCCCTCCGGCCGCGACCTCCCTCCGGCCTCCCCGCTCGAGCTCCCTCTGCCTCGGCCCCCTTCCTCGCCTGGCCCGAGCCGGCCGGCCAGGGGCCCTCCTCCTCTCGAACGCCCTCCGTCTCCAGGGCTCCAGCACGCCTCCGGCCCTCAGGCCCTCCGCCGCCAGGACGCCGCCTCGCCATCTCCTGCGCCCTTCTCCATCTCCAGGCCGAGCCCGCCTTCGCCCGAGGCCCCAGCCTCCGTTCGCCCGTCACCCGCAAGCCAGGAGCCGGGCTCCTCCTTCGCGAGCTGCGAGTGCCCCTCCTCTCCAGCGGAGCCAGGGTCGGCCAGTTGCGCCGTGCACCTCGTCCAGGGCTCCAGCGCCGCCGCGGCACTTCTTCTGCCTGCCGAGCGCCCCACCATGGAGCCCGCGGCCTCGAGCAGCTCCACCACCCCATCTCCAGCGTCTCCAGCCCGACGCCCCGGCTTCTCCTCCTCGCCGCTCCGGGTTGTTGCCGTGACCGAGACCTTGCTCGGTGTTTTGTTGCTGTTGTTGATATCCCAGGACCTCGGAGACGCGTCAAGTACCTCTACTAAAGACCCGTGTACGACTACACCCGGTGTTGCCTCAAGTACATCTACGAAAAACCCGAACGTCTACGAACCGTGTACGAGACCGACGCCAAGTACCCCTTCGTTTAACAAGACCGGCAAGATCGACGCGAGACCGAGACCCGTAAACGCCTACGTGAACGACTACCGTCGCCCCGTGTATGACTACGGACGAGAACAACTACTTCCCTCTACGGAACGACTACTTCGTTGACGACCTCGTGAACCACTACTTCCCCTACGTTCCTCGACGATCTCGAACTGCTCCGAAACAAATGTTCCGAAGGTATAACCCGAGACAATGACCCGTGGAATGCATGTGTTGTATGAGATGTTTCTTCCCTAGTGAGCATTGTGCCCGTTTCGTCCTTTTGTCATGTTCCTCAGTTGCCTCATCGCTGACTCGTGGGAACCCGGTGACGGGATCGCCCCACTTTTCATCTCGTGTGACTCGCTCACGCCATCTTCCCTTTTGCACCGGACTCTCAACGAGTTACCGGAACCAAATTGTTGCGTTGCATCATTTTCGGATCGTTGCCGTGGCACCCTTTCTTTCCACCACGGTGACATATTCTTCATATCTCTTCATGTTAATGTTTAACTAAATTGCATAAAACTTGATCATGTCATCCGCATCATGTTAACAACATTGATATGTTAAATTGTTGTTGCTTTAATAATTGCTAAACATGCTCATGGGGATTTTCCGGAATTGTTGTTGTTCTTCCGGCCTCATTTAAATTGTCTAATGTAATGCCCAGGATGGGACTATACCTCCTACGTGTCGAGGCACGACTTAAAGGTATAAGCCCATCCTAGAATGATCTCAAGTTTTGTATCTTTGCACGACTCATGTAAAAGAGGGATTAAATTGCAAAAGGAGATAGTTGGCTTACACTCGCCACTTCACACAATACATTACATAAGCAAAACATCATTCAAAACATCACAACCCGACTACGGGCGAAGATCCAAAAGAAAGATACCAAAACAACATAAAGCCACAGGTCAAGATCGAATCCTAGTAGAAACCACTACTGATCGTCGAAACGTCACAAGCATACGGCCACGCTCTTCATCGAGCTTCCAGTGAAGTACTTGAACCAGCTCCTGCATCATTCTCGGCTGAACCTGCATCTGATGTTGTAGTATCTGTGAGCCACGAGGACTCAGCAATCCCATAACCATGGGTATCAAGACTAGCAAAGCTTTGTGGGTAGGAAGAGGTAAGGTGGTGAGGTTGCAGCAGAGGCTAAGCATAATATGGTGGCTAACTTACGAGTACCAGAATAAGATGAGCATCTACGCAAACGGTCGCAAAAAATAGTGATCGCTAAAGATCCTAAACTACATACGAGTCAAACATAACCCCACCGTGTTCTCTTCTCAAAGTGAAAAGAGACAGTCAGGGTTACTCACACAGTTGTGTGTTTTACTTCGGATCCTCTGTCAAGTTTTCTACAACCGGACATTAACAAATTCCAATCTGCCACATAACCGCGGGCACGGCTTTCGAAAGATCATAACCCCGCAGGGGTGTCCCAACTTAGCCCATCACAAGCTCTCACGATTAGATGAAGTGATAAATATAATATCATCACCCCTTATCTTAGGGAAAACCGATCAGGGTCGGCATCCCGGTAGCACAAGACATTTCGACAATGGTAAAACAAGTCCAGCAAGACCTCCCGGCGTGCTGACACCCTGATAGTAGCCGCGCGTATCTTGTCTCAGGCCACGACCGGATGAGCACAGCATACAGCAACCGAAGACCCCAGATAACTGGGTGGCACCGCACACGACTCTATTTGGGACCAACACCATCAGCACTGGCCCCCCCTGCTATGTAGAATTAAGAACCCGGGGACATGACCCCCTATGCAATTAATTAATTAATTAAGTTGTTATTATGAGCAAATTAAAACCAATGTTGGGCCTTGCTGGAGGAGTTTTATTCAAAGTCGAACTGTCAAGGGGTCCCCATCCACCCATCGTGTAAGGAACGCAAAATCAAGGAACATAATGCTGGTTTATCGGCGCCTAAGGTGGCATGAGTGAAACAAAACACCGAGCAAAAGGCCAAGCCTTCCACCCATGCCCAGTATATAGGTGTGTTAATAATAATTATAGATATTGTGATATGACAACAACAAGTTCCCTCCTGGAACGAACTTCATCTTCACCTGCAACTAACAACGCTATAAGAGGGGCTGAGCAAGCGGGTAACATAGCCAAACAGTGGTTTTGCTAGGAAGGTTTCAAGGTTAGAGGTTTCATGGCAACAAGGAGAGGCTGACATAAAGATGGGTAGCGCGACATGTAACGATAGCATCGAGACAACTAAGCATGACAATGGTAGTAAAGGTATCCAAGGGTATGATCATCTTGCCTGGGATTCCGCAAGGGAGAAGAACGGATCCATGAAGTAGACGGAGCAACACAATCGAGCGAATCCTCACAACTCCGGAACGAAACCGAAGCTAACAAGAGAAGCAACCGGAAAGAAGCAAAACAACACGGTAAACACCCAAGCATAAACATGGCATACGATGCACATCCAAGTATGATGCATGTCTGGTTTAAATATGCATGGCAATGGCAAAGTGCACAAACAAAACTACAAGTTAAGTGGAGCTCAATATGCAATGAGTTGCATATTGACGAAACACCACATTTAATTATTTAATTGACTCTCATTATTTACAAGAGAAGATTAAATGTTTTTAACATGGCAAGAGGTGAAGCATAATAAAACTACACTATTTAGGCATTTTAAATGAGGCCGGAAAATAACAACAACAATTCCGGAAAATCGCCATGAGCATGTTTGGCAATTATTAAAGCAACAACAATTCACACATATAATGTTGTTAACATGATGCTGATGACATGATCAAGTTTATGCAATTTTTATTAAAAGTTGACATGAAGAAGATGTGAAGTATTGTCACCGTGGTCAAAGGAAAGGGTGCCACGGCAACGATCCGAAAATGATGCAACGGCAACATATCGGTTCCGGTAACCCGTTGTGAGTCCGGAACAAAAGCATAGGTGGAATGAGCGAGTCAAACGAGATGAAAGGTGGGGCGATCCCGTCACCGGGTTCCCACGGGTCGGCGACGAGGCACCCGAGGAGCACGACAAAAGACGATTCGGCACAGTGCTCACTAGGGAAGAAACATCTCATACAACACATGCAAGCATTCGATCACGGGCACGTCTCGGGGTTATACCTTCGAAACACTCGTTTTGGGGCGGTTCGAGATCGTAGAAGAAGGAGTCATACACGATCGTAGAGGAAGTAGGCGTTCACGCCATCGTGCCGTGGTACTCATTTATGTAGTGGTACTTGCGGTCTCGGCGACGGTAGTTGAAGTAGTGGTACATGTTCGTTTTGGAGAGGGACTTGATGAACCCAACATCTTCGGGGCGACATTAGTGGAACTTGGTGACGGTAGTCGTTCGGGCGTCGAGTTCGTAGATGTACTTGTCATCGGAGGGGTACTTGTCGAACATGCCGGTCTCGGTCTCGTAGTTGTACATGATTCGTAGAGGAACTTGACCGATCTGAACCCTTCGGTGTCGTCGTGGTACTTGTCGGTCCATGAAGTAGTCGAACTTGACGGGTCGCCGAGTAGCCGAACTTGGACACACCGGAAGGAACACTTGGCAAAAAAAACATAGGCAGCAACAAACTTGGCGGTCTCGGTACTTGGACAGCAGCAGCGAAGAGGTGCTGGAGGGCGAGGGACCAGCCACCATGGAGGAGATCGGGGCTCGGGCCACAAAGCAGCGGGCGGCCGACTGTTCTGGTCGCTGGAGGCGAGGAAGGGACCCGGACGCAGGGGCCATGGCGCGGCTTCGATTCGGCAGCGGTGCCGACAGTCGAAGGGAGGTGCGCGTGGAGGGGAGGGTCCGGGGCGTCGGAGGAGGTGCAAGGAACGAGGCGGCGCCGGCCTTGGCGATGCACTTGGGGGTGCCATGGCGGGGCGACGCTCAAGGACGGGGCGTCCACGCGAGGGAGACGGAGGGCGCGACTTTGTCGCGGTACTTGGCACGGAGGATGCGGTCGCGGCCGGCCTCCTGGCGCGAGGGAGGAGGAGGCGCTCGGGGAGGGACGACTGCTCGAGGTGCGGCTCGAGGGAGCGGGCGCCGCGGCTAGAAGGCGGCGGACGGTGCTGCCGAAGGAGGAGGCGAGCGGCCCTAGGGGAAGGCGAGGAGGATAAGGGCCTGAGGGCCGGTGGCGCTCGGTGCTGCGAGGGAGAAAGAGGAGCGAGGTGCTGTGGTCGGGAAGAGCGAGGAGGGATCGAGGGAAACAGGGACGAAGGAAGGGGAGTGCGGAGCTGAGAGGGAGAGGGAGGAACGAGCGATGGGATGCGGGGCTGAGCGCTAGGGTTTGGCCGCCTGGAGTTGGGCCAAGAGGGAGATGGGCCTTGAGGCCTGGCTGGGAAGACAAGTGCGCTGGGAGGCCCGAGCAGGCCTGGGCCAAGAGGACTGGCCTGGCTGGAATTAAAATAAAGGGGTCATCGCATTTGTTAAAAAAAATAGAGAAAGGCAAAAGGAGAGGATAGAGGGCATGGGGTTAAACATCTGGACTCGCAAATAATGTGAGGAAAAATAAATAAAATGGCTGGAGGGTTTTTGGAAGGACCTCGAAAAACGGGAAAAGAAAATATAGGGAAAGTTTTAAAGGTGAAACTTGAAGCAACAGAAGTCTGGAGAATAATTGCAAGTGTGTTGGTTAATTCCAAACAAAATGGAATATTTATAATATAGCTCCCTAAATATTTGGGAGGATATGTTTTAAAGAGAAGTCATCCTTCCCTCGGTTTAAATGGACCGAAGGTCCACACGATTTATTTAAGTTTAGATGCAAAATAAATATGACATGATGGCATGATGACATGATGCAATGCAAAATAAATAACACAAGCAAAAATAAAACACACGGGAAACCCGGAACATCTGGAATCTTCTGGGACGTCGGTCTTCGGGCGTCACAACTCTCCCACACTAACAGAGGATCTCGACCTGAGATCCTAGAGATAGCACCGGATAGAAACGAAAAAGAAGAGGTAAACAAAGTTGCTTCTTTGACAGACGAGTGAAACCACGAACCTTGAGAGGTTGAACAAAAGAAAGAAGAATACAACGGAGATGAACGAAGTTAAGAGCACTCCGGTAAAAGGAGGAACAAGGAACATTAAGAGAGCCTTGTAGATTTGAAGGCATGAAACAAGAGCTTACGAACCAAACGAATATGAAACTGCAATGGTATAGCCAAGGAATAAGAATGACATAATTTGGACAGCACTCCGTCTGAAAATGGAAGGAATTAACAAGAACTTGAGGAGATGGTAATATACTTGATGAAAACAACAACATATTGCCTCCGAAACAATTGAAAGAATGGCACAAGGGGTAAGAAGGATTCAGACAATACTCCGGTTGAAAAGAGAGGCAAAACTAGATGGATGACGGAACTTGAATGAAGAATACAACACTCCGGTTAAATGGACTAGAAAAGAAAAGAACATGATCTCGATAAAACGAGATGATGGTTTGGAGAGAGCAACATAACAATGCCTTCGGAATGAAAGAATAGAATATAGATCGTTGGAAAGAAAAGAACGGAGAAGAAAAAGACAACTTCTCCGACAAATGAATTAGGAAGTCCTCCTTACAAAGAAGGGTTGAATGGGGTTGATGGAAAATCAACAACGAAACGAATAAGCTTGATGTGGACTTATGGAAAACATCTCAAAATTAAGAGGTGACAACCGGCCACTAACAAAAACAAATTGATTGGATTGAGATCAACAAGGAGATGAAAAACTTATTTCACCGGAATGATGATGAAGAACTTGGGTCATTAATAAGCACCATAATAGCAACAATTCTCAAGGAAAGCTTTTAGGTGAAATATAACCCAAGATGACTCCAAGAGATAAAAATGAGGGGTTGAAAAGGATCTCCTGAACCAAGAAAAATGATGGGTTTAAATATCCCATTCTTGATACTCGTGATTCATGAAATGTGAAGGAATTGTCAAGAATGACATAACACCATCTGAAAAGATATGGTAGAAAGGATTGCAATTGGAAAGCATGATGAAGAATGCTTGAGCTCCAACAAGAATCTTGATGAAGACTTCGAGGATGAATTAAATCATGATGAACCACCATGAGAACTCCGGTAATGAAAGCATGAGAAGTGAAAGATGAAAAGAATAAGATTCAAGGCCTGCGATGAATTAGATGGAGCTTTGAAATGATAATTGAAATAACTTGGAGCTTCGGAAAACAAGATGAAGAATTTATGATCAAGAATATGATATGATGAACAAGCTCCAGACAAAAGAATTAAATCACCTTGAAGGAATAAGAATAAGAATTATGTCATGCATCTCCTTCACCAATTAAATTGATGACAACCAAGGATTTGGCATACTACTTATTCTCGTTGGAAAGAATTAAAGAGAGATCTAGCACCAGCTTGGGTAAATCTTCAACGAACCACCGGTAGGATTATGAAAAGAACGAGTGAATTAAAACGATAACAACGGAAGGGTAATCTTGAATGAACCACCGTAAGAATTAGGAGACGAACGAAGAGACATCAATGAAGAATATTTGGGGGACGAAGTTGAAAACTGAGAACGAAGAAATCTTCTGAAATGATGGCCTTCGGAGGATCACAAAGAAAAGAATTCATGAAATGCTCTGAAGGGGCATGAAAACAATTTCCACAATCAAAAACAATAATGAGGATGGCATGAAGCTAGAACCACGAATCTTGGAAGAACGGCTAAGATTTAAGAGAAACACTTCTCCGGTCTCCAAATGTTGAGAATGAAGACGAGAAAAGCCATAAGAATTGTTGAGCACTCCGGAATGAAGAATTTAAAAGGTTGAAACAATGGTGAAAAAGAATTTGAAAGCGGTCCTGGAGAAGGCATGTGACTGATGTAAATTCATTCTTATGTCACACTTGAAAAGAATTTAAGTATAACTCCGGAAATTAGAAGAGTCAGGTAAGATCCTGGGGAAAAAACCTGTGGGTTAGGGCCCACTCAAAGAAATCACCGTTGAAAAGGATTGCTTAAGAGATATTGCACCGATTGAATTAAAAAGGCTTGAATAAGATGACAATCCTCAAAAATAATTTGAACGGATTAAGAATGAAATTATGAATCTTCAGCACTCCGGATATGAATAGCAAGAGGAAAATGATTAATTGGTGCAGCGGAATAAGAAAGCGTTGTGAAATGAGGAAAAGGATAAGATCAACACCGAAATCTTGAATTACATCCACCGGCAGAATCTGAGAACAAAAGAATGATGAACTTGAAGCTCTTGAGCATCTTCACGATAAGCACCGGATAAGGACATTGAAGGAAAAGAATGAAGAAATATCACATGAATAAAATGGATACTTCATCAGAGAATTTCTAACTCCAAGAAGAAGAAGGGTGGGAGGGTGGGGAAAACAAAGACAACTTGAATGAATGAAACAGACAAAACGTCGGATTTCTCAACGGCGTCTGTAAGGAATAACTTGAAGAGAAGGCACATCGGTTGACAGGGATTAACATGAAGATCTCGATGGTTAAGAAGAACTAGCACTCCCATAGAAATATGAGAACACCGATTAGGAAAGGTATGGAATCAACATTTGACATCGAAGCAACTCGATACCAGAATCAAAACAAAACAAGGATAGATGTGTTTATGAAGAAGATTATGTTGCACATATCTATCCGAACAGAGAATTGAACGAATGAATTCCGCAGGTACATCAACTTGATGAGAAGCCACTTGGGAGAACAAAAGATAAATAAAAAGGAACAAGGAGCAGATAGAACAAATACAAGATAGAAGCTTCGTCCCACATATTCGTGCTGAAAGCTCATGGAACGTGTTACAAAAGGGTTTTGCAATCCCCGGATCAGCATAGCCAAGGACCCTTTAAGATGCAACTCCCGATCGGAACAAGCCCATAAAACCACTTCACTCAATGTAGAACCCCAAACTTCATATCATGCACTCGTTGGAAGAATGCCTAGAACTACTGGATGAACCCACATATTAATTTCCGAAAGTTTCCAGTTATGCAATCAGGTGTTGGGGATACAGGGGAAGCACTGCGCAATCAACTCTAAACCTACATCCAGCTGTATCCATCCTTCAACACATAACCAGTTATCTCCGGAAACCATTTACCTCGGACCTTCGAAACGCATCCACTATACAAGCTATGGCAATACTCCCGAACTACCTCCCCAGTACTGGGTGATGTCGGGGTTATCTTGCCACTAACCGCATAGGAGAGTTTTCGATGTCGGCCGTCTTAAGTATTCTAGAACTGATGCGATGGATTTGTGACGACAACACCTCGGAGCTCAACTCCCCGGGACACTGCCACAACCCCTAATGACAGGAGGCATCGAGAACAATGCTCTCTTCACAAAGACATCGAAACAATCCAAACAATACTCGCGAGATCCTAAAAAAATTTGGTGCAATTTTTGAAAGTAGAAGAGGCAAGAGTAATCGTCAGGAGTCCTCACCAGAATGAAAAGAGATGAGGAGCAAAAGAAATCCTACTCTCCGATATATATATAGGACTCAAAACATTTTCAGTGTGTGCCTAGACTCAACCGTCAACGATTCGATCAATCAGTGGGGGCTTCTAGGTTGGAGAAGGCTCTGAATACCAACTTGTAATGCCCAGGATGGGACTATACCTCCTACGTGTCGAGGCACGACTTAAAGGTATAAGCCCATCCTAGAATGATCTCAAGTTTGGTATCTTTGCACGACTCATGTAAAAGAGGGATTAAATTGCAAAAGGAGATAGTTGGCTTACACTCGCCACTTCACACAATACATTACATAAGCAAAACATCATTCAAAACATCACAACCCGACTACGGGCGAAGATCCAAAAGAAAGATACCAAAACAACATAAAGCCACAGGTCAAGATCGAATCCTAGTAGAAACCACTACTGATCGTCGAAATGTCACAAGCATACGGCCACGCTCTTCATCGAGCTTCCAGTGAAGAACTTGAGCCAGCTCCTGCTTCAAACTCGGCTGAACCTGCATCTGGTGTTGTAGTATCTGTGAGCCACGAGGACTCAGCAATCCCATAACCATGGGTATCAAGACTAGCAAAGCTTTGTGGGTAGGAAGAGGTAAGGTGGTGAGGTTGCAGCAGCGGCTAAGCATAATATGGTGGCTAGCTTACGAGTACCAGAATAAGATGAGCATCTACGCAAACGGTCGCAAAAAATAGTGATCGCTAAAGATCCTAAACTACATACGAGTCAAACATAACCCCACCGTGTTCTCTTCTCAAAGTGAAAAGAGACAGTCACGGTTACTCACACAGTTGTGTGTTTTACTACGGATCCTCTGTCAAGTTTTCTACAACCGGACATTAACAAATTCCAATCTGCCACATAACCGCGGGCACGGCTTTCGAAAGATCATAACCCTGCAGGGGTGTCCCAACTTAGCCCATCACAAGCTCTCACGATTAGCTGAAGTGATAAATATAATATCATCACCCCTTATCTTAGGGAAAACCGATCAGGCTCGGCATCCCGGTAGCACAAGACATTTCGACAATGGTAAAACAAGTCCAGCAAGACCTCCCGGCGTGCCGACACCCTGATAGTAGCCGCGCGTATCTCGTCTCGGGCCACGACTGGATGAGCACAGCGTACAGCAACCGAAGACCCCAGATAACTGGGTGGCACCGCACACGACTCTATTTGGGACCAACACCATCAGCACTGGCCCCCCCTGCTATGTAGAATTAAGAACCCGGGGACATGACCCCCTATGCAATTAATTAATTAATTAAGTTGTTATTATGAGCAAATTAAAACCAATGTTGGGCCTTGCTGGAGGAGTTTTATTCAAAGTCGAACTGTCAAGGGGTCCCTATCCACCCATCATGTAAGGAACGCAAAATCAAGGAACATAATGCCGGTTTATTGGCGCCTAAGGTGGCATGAGTGAAACAAAACACCGAGCAAAAGGCCAAGCCTTCCACCCATGCCCAGTATATAGGTGTGTTAATAATAATTATAGATATTGTGATATGACAACAACAAGTTCCCTCCTGGAACGAACTTCATCTTCACCTGCAACTAACAACGCTATAAGAGGGGCTGAGCAAGCGGGTAACATAGCCAAACAGTGGTTTTGCTAGGAAGGTTTCAAGGTTAGAGGTTTCATGGCAACAAGGAGAGGCTGACATAAAGATGGGTAGCGCGACATGTAACGATAGCATCGAGATAACTAAGCATGGCAATGGTAGTAAAGGTATCCAAGGGTATGATCATCTTGCCTGGGATTCCGCAAGGGAGAAGAACGGATCCATGAAGTAGACGGAGCAACACAATCGAGCGAATCCTCACAGCTCCGGAACGAAACCGAAGCTAACAAGAGAAGCAACCGGAAAGAAGCAAAACAACACGGTAAACACCCAAGCATAAACATGGCATACGATGCACATCCAAGTATGATGCATGTCCGGTTTAAATATGCATGGCAATGGCAAAGTGCATAAACAAAACTACAAGTTAAGTGGAGCTCAATATGCAACGAGTTGCATATTGACGAAACACCACTTTTAATTATTTAATTGACTCTCATTATTTACAAGAGAAGATTAAACGTTTTTAACATGGCAAGAGGTGAAGCATAATAAAACTACACTATTTAGGCATTTTAAATGAGGCCGAAAAATAACAACAACAATTCCGGAAAATCCCCATGAGCATGTTTGGCAATTATTAAAGCAACAACAATTCACACATATAATGTTGTTAACATGATGCGGATGACATGATCAAGTTTATGCAATTTTTATTAAAAGTTGACATGAAGAAGATGTGAAGTATTGTCACCGTGGTGAAAGGAAAGGGTGCCACGGAAACTATCCGAAAATGATGCAACGGCAACATATCGGTTCCGGTAACCCGTTGTGAGTCCGGAACAAAAGCATAGGTGGAATGAGCGAGTCAAACGAGATGAAAGGTGGGGCGATCCCGTCACCGGGTTCCCACGGGTCGGCGACGAGGCACCCGAGGAGCACGACAAAAGACGATTCGGCACGGTGCTCACTAGGGAAGAAACATCTCATACAACACATGCAAGCATTCGATCACGGGCACGTCTCGGGGTTATACCTTCGAAACACTCGTTTCGGGGCGGTTCGAGATCGTAGAGGAAGGAGTCGTACACGGTCGTAGAGGAAGTAGGCGTTCACGTCATCGTGTCGTGGTACTCATTTATGTAGTGGTACTTGCGGTATCGGCGACGGTAGTTAAAGTAGTGGTACATGTTCGTTTCGGAGAGGGACTTGATGAACCCAACATCTTTGGGGCGACGTTAGTGGAACTTGGCGACGGTAGTCTTTCGGGCGTCGAGTTCGTAGATGTACTTGTCATCGGAGGGGTACTTGTCAAACATGCCGGTCTCGGTCTTGTAGTTGTACATGATCCGTAGAGGAACTTGACCGATCTGAACCCTTCGGTGTCGTCGTGGTACTTGTCGGTCCATGAAGTAGTCGAACTTGACGGGTCGCCGAGTAGCCGAACTTGGACACACCGGAAGGAACACTTGGCAAAAAAACATAGGAAGCAACAAACTTGGCGGTCTCGGTACTTGGACAGCAGCAGCGAAGAGGTGCTGGAGGGCGAGGGACCAGCCACCATGGAGGAGCTCGGGGCTCGGGCCACAAAGCAGCGGGTGGCCGGCTGTTCTGGTCGCTGGAGGCGAGGAAGGGACCCGGACGCAGGGGCCATGGCGCGGCTTCGATCCGGCAGCGGTGCCAACAGTCGAAGGGAGGTGCACGCGAAGCGAGGGTCCAGGGCGTCGGAGGAGGTGCAGGGAACGAGGCGGCGCCGGTCTTGGCAATGCGCTTGGGGGTGCCATGGCGGGGCGACGCTCGAGGACGGGGCGTCCACGCGAGGGAGACGGAGGGCGCGGCTTTGTCGCGGTACTTGGCGCGGAGGGTGCGGTCGCGGCCGGCCTCCTGGCGCGAGGGAGGAGGAGGCGCTCAGGGAGGGACGACTGCTCGAGGTGCGGCTCGAGGGAGCGGGCGCCGCGGCCAGAAGGCGGCGGATGGTGCTACCGAAGGAGGAGGCGAGCGGCCCCAGGGGAAGGCGAGGAGGAGAAGGGCCTGAGGGCCGGTGGCGCTCGGTGCTGCAAGGGAGAAAGAGGAGCGAGGCGCTGTGGTCGGGAAGAGCGAAGAGGGATCGAGGGAAACAGGGACGAAGGAAGGGGAGTGCGGCGCTGAGAGGGAGAGGGAGGAACGAGCGATGGGATGCGGGGCTGAGCGCTAGGGTTTGGCCGCCTGGAGTTGGGCCAAGAGGGAGATGGGCCTTGAGGCCTGGCTGGGAAGACAGGTGCGCTGGGAGGCCCGAGCAGGCCTGGGCCAAGAGGACTGGCCTCGCCGGAATTAAAATAAAGGGGTCTTCGCATTTGTTAAAAAAAATAGAGAAAGGCAAAAGGAGAGGATAGAGGGCATGGGGTTAAACATCTGGACTCGCAAATAATGTGAGGAAAAATAAATAAAATGGCTGGAGGGTTTTTGGAAGGACCTCGAAAAACGGGAAAAGAAAATATAGGGAAAGTTTTAAAGGTGAAACTTGAAGCAACAGAAGTCTGGAGAATAATTGCAAGTGTGTTGGTTAATTCCAAACAAAATGGAATATTTATAATATAGCTCCCTAAATATTTGGGAGGATATGTTTTAAAGAGAAGTCATCCTTCCCTCAGTTTAAATGGACCGAAGGTCCACACGATTTATTTAAGTTGAGATGCAAAATAAATATGACATGATGGCATGATGACATGATGCAATGCAAAATAAATAACACAAGCAAAAATAAAACACACGGGAAACCCGGAACATCTGGAATCTTCTGGAATCTTCTGGGACGTCGGTCTTCGGGCGTCACATCTAAATAGGTAGTTTGTTTTTTATGCTTCACCTCTTGCTATGTTAACAACATTTAATCTTGTCTTGTAAATAAACGAGATTCAACTAAATAAATAACATGTGGTGTTTCGTCAATATGCAACTCGTTGCATATTGAGCTCCACTTAACTTGTAGTGTTGTTTGTGCACCTTGCCATGCTTATTTAAACCGGACATGCATCATACTTGGATGTGCATCGTATGCCATGTCTATGCTTGTGTGTTTACCATGTTGTTTGCTTCTTTCCGGTTGCTTCTCTGTTAGCTTCGGTTTCGTTCCGGAGTTGTGAGGATCCGCTCGTCTCTGTTGCTCCGTCTACTTCATGGATCCGTTCTTCTCCCTTGTGGAATCCCAGGCAAGATGATCATACCCTTGGATACCTTTACTACCATTGCCATGCTTAGTTGTCTCGATGCTATCGTTACATGTCGCGCTACCCATCTTTTATGTCAGCCTCTCCTTGTTGCCATGAAACATCTAACCTTTGACACCTTCCTAGCAAAACCACTGTTTGGCTATGTTACCCGCTTGCTCAGCCCCTCTTATAGCGTTGTTAGTTGCAGGTGAAGATGAAGTTTGTTCCAGGAGGGAACTTGTTGTTGGCATATCACAATATCTATAATTATTATGAACACACCTATATACTAGGCATGGGTGGATGGCTTGGCCTTTTGCTCGGTGTTTTGTTCCACTCATGCCACCTTAGGCGCCGATAAACCGGCATTATGTTCCTTGATTTTTGCGTTCCTTACACGATGGGTGGATGGGGACCCCTTGACAGTTCGACTTTGAATAAAACTCCTCCAGCAAGGCCCAACATTGGTTTTAATTTGCTCATAATAACAACTTAATTAATTAATTAAATTGCATAGGGAGTTAGCGCTACCCGAGGATTCTTTCTACATAGCAGGGGGGGCCAGTGCTGATAGTGTTGGTCCCAAACGGGGAGTATGCGAGGCCACCACGGGGAAACTCGAGGATTGGCTCCCGTATAATCGCCCATCCGGTCATGTCCTGAGACGAGATACGCGCGGCTACTATCAGGGTGTTGACACACCGGGAGGTCTTGCTGGACTTGTTTTACCATTGTTGAAATGTCTTGTGCTACCGGGATGCCGAGCCTGATCGGATTTCCCTAAGATAAGGAGTGATGATATTATATTTATCACTTCAGCTAATCGTGAGAGCTTGTGATGGGCTAAGTTGGGACACCCCTGCAGGGTTATGATCTTTCGAAAGCCGTGCCCGCGGTTATGTGGCAGATTGGAATTTGTTAATGTCTAGTTGTAGAAAACTTGACAGAGGATCCGAAGTAAAACACACAATTGTGTGAGTAACCGTGACTGTCTCTTTTCACTTTGAGAAGAGAACACGGTGGGGTTATGTTTGTCTCGTATGCAGTTCAGGATCTTTAGCGATCACTACTTTTGCGACCGTTTGCGTAGATGCTCATCTTATTCTGGTACTCGTAAGCTAGCCACCATATTATGCTTAGCCGCTGCTGCAACCTCACCACTTTACCTCTTCCTACCCACTAAGCTTTGCTAGTCTTGATACCCATGGTTATGGGATTGCTGAGTCCTCGTGGCTCACAGTTACTACAACACCAGATGCAGGTTCAGCCGAGTTTGAAGCAGGAGCTGGCTCAAGTTCTTCACTGGGAGCTCGATGAAGAGTTTGGCCTTATGTTTGTGACGTTTTCGACGATCAGTAGTGGTTTCTACTAGGATTCGATCCTGACCTGTGGCATTATGTTGTTTGGTATCTTGTCTTTTGGATCTTACCCTTAGATGGGATGTGATGTTTTGAATGATGTTCTGCTTATGTAATGTATTGTGTGAAGTGGCGAGTGTAAGCCAACTATCTCCTTTTGCAATTTAATCCCTCTTTTACATGAGTCGTGCAAAGATACCAAACTTGAGATCATTCTAGGATGGGCTTATACCTTTAAGTCGTGCCTCGACACGTAGGAGGTATAGTTCATCCTGGGCATTACAAGTTGGTATTCAGAGCCTTCTCCGACCTAGAAGCCCCCACTGATTGATCGAATCGTTGACGGTTGAGTCTAGGCACACACTTGAAAATGTTTTGAGTCCTATATATATATCGAAGAGTAGGATTTCTTTTGCTTCTCATCCCTTTTTACTCTGGTGAGGACTCCTGACGATTACTCTTGCCTCTTCTACTTTCAAAAAAATGCACCAAATTTTTTTTAGGATCTCGCGAGTATTGTTTGGATTGTTTCGATGTCTTTGTGATGAGAACATTGTTCTCGATGCCTCCTGCCATTAGGGGTTGTGGCAGTGTCCCGGGGAGTTGAGCTCCGAGGTGTTGTCGTCACAAATCCATCGCGGCAGTACTAGAATACTTAAGACGTCCGACATCTAAAACTCTCCTATGCGGTTAGTGGCAAGATAACCCCGACATCACCCAGTAATGGGGAGGTAGTTCAGGAGTATTGCCATAGCTTGTATAGTGGATGCGTTTCGAAGGTCCGAGGTAAACGGTTTCCGAAAATGACTGGTTATGTGTTGAAGGATGGATACAGCTGGATGTAGGATTGGAGTTGAGTGCGCGGTGCTTCCCCTGTATTTCCAACACCTGATTGCATAACTGGAAACTTTCGGAAATTAATAGGTGGGTTCATCTAGTAGTTCTAGGCATTCTCCAACGAGTGCATGATATGAAGTTCGGGGTCCTACATTGAGTGAAGTGGTTTATGGACTTGTTCTGATCAGGAGTTGCATATTAAAGGGTCCTTGGCTATGCTGATCCGGGGATTGCAAAACCCTTTTGTAACACGTTCCATGAGCTTTCAGCACGAAGATGTCGAATGAAGCTTCTATCTTGTATTTGTTCTATCTGTTCCTTGTTCTTTTTTTAATTTACTTTTGTTCTCCAAGTGGCTTCTCGACTAGTTGATGTACCCGCGGAGTTCATTCGTTCAATTCTCTGTTCGGATACATATGTTGCAACATAATCTTCTTCATAAACATATATATCCTTTGTTCTTGTTTTGATTCTGGTATTCGAGTTGCTTTGATGTCAAATGTTGATTCCATACCTTTCCTAATCGGTGTTCTCATATTTCTATGGGAGTGCTAATTCTTCTTGATCATCGAGCTTGTCATGTTAATCCTTTTCAACCGGTGCGCCTTCTCTTCAAGTTATTCCATACAGACGCAGTTGAGAAATCTGACGAATTGTCTGTTTCATTCATCCCAAGTTGTCTTTGTTTCCCCACCCTCCCACCCTTCTTCTTCTCGGAGCAAGAATTCTCAGATGAAGTATCCATTTTATTCATGATGGTTCTTCATTCTTTTCCTTCGATGTTCTTATCCGGCGAATTATCGTGAAGATGCTCAAGAGCTTCAAGTTCATCATTCTTTTGTTCTCAAATTCTGCGGTGGATCTAATTCAAGATTTCGGTGTTGATCTTTTCCTTTTTCCTCTTTTCACAATGTTTTCTTATTCCGGTGCACCAATTAATCATTCTCCTCTTGCTATTCCTATCCGGAGTGCTGAAGATTCATAATGCCATTCTTAATCCGTTCAAATTATTTTGAGGATTGTCATCTTATTCAAGCCATTTAATTCAACCGGTGCAATATCTCTTAAGCAATCTTTTTCAACGGTGATTTCTTTTGAGTGGGCCCTAACCCACAGGTCTTTTCCAGGATCTTACCTGACTCTTCTAATTATTTTCCGGAGTTATTCTGAAATTCTTTTCAAAGTGTGACGTAAGAATGATTCCCATCAGTCACATGCCTTCTCCAAGATCGCTTTCAAATTCTTTTCATCGTTGTTTCAACCTTTTTTTTACTTCTTCATTCCGGAGTGCTCAAAAATTCTTATGGCATTTCTCGTCTTCATTCTCAACATTTGAAGACCAGAGAAGTGTTTCTCTTCAATCTTGGCCCGTTCTCTGGAAGATTCGTGGTTCTAGCTTCTTGCCATCCTCATTATTGTTCAGATTGTGAGGAATTATTTTCATACCCATCCGAAGCATTTCAAGAATTCTTTTCTTTGTGATCCTCCGAAGGCCATCATTTCAGAATATTTCTTCGTTCTCAGTTTTCAACTTCGTCCTCCAAATATTCTTCATTGATGTCTCTTCGTTCGTCTCCTTATTTTTATGGTGGTTCATTCAAGATTACTCTTCCTTGTTATCGTTTTAATTCACTCGTTCTTTTAATAATCCTACCGGTGCTCGTTGAAGATTACCCAAGCTTGTGCTAGATCTCTCTTTAATCCTTTCCAACGAGAATAAGTAGTATGCCAAATCCTTTGGTTGTCATCAATTTAAATTGGTGAAGGATATGCATGACATAATTCTTATTCTTATTCCTTCAAGGTGTTTTAATCCCTTCCTTCAGAGTTTGTTCATCATATCATATTCTCGGTTCTAAGTTGTTCATCTTGTTTTTCGGAGCTCCAAGTTATTTCAAGTATCATTTCAAACCTTCATCTAATTCATCGCAGACCTTGAATCTTATTCTTTCATCTTTCACTTCTCATGCTTTCATTACCGGAGCTCTCATGGTGGTTCTTCATCATTTAAGTCATCCTCGAAGTATTCATCAAGATTCTTGTTGGAGCTCAAGCATTCTTCATCATGCATTCCAATTGCAATTCTTGCTACCTTATCTTTTCAGACGGTGTTATGTCATTTTTGACAATTCCTTCATGTTTCATTCCTTCACAAGTTGTCAAGAATGAGATATTTAAAACCATCATTTCTTTCTCTTTAGGAGATCCTTTCAACCCCCTCATTTTATCTCTTGGAGTTATCTTGGGTTGTATTTCACCTAAAGTTTTCCCTAAGGATTGTTGCTAATTATGGTGCTTATAAATGACCCAAGTTCTTCATTTATCATTCCGGTGAAATAAGTTTTTCATCCCCTTGTTGATCTCAATCCAATCAATTGTTTTCGTCAGTGGCCGGTTGTCACCTCATAATTTTGAGATGGTTTCCATAAGCCCACATCAAGCTTATTCATTTCATTGTTGATTTTCATCAACTACGTTCAACACTTCTTCGTAAGGATGATTTCATATTCATTTTTAGAGAAGTTGTCATTTTTCTTCTCCATTCTTTTCTTTCATTGATCTCTATTCTATTCTTTCATTCCGGATGCATTGTGATATTGCCCTTTTTGGTCCCATAATCTCGTTTTGTCAAGATCATGTTCTTTTCCTTGTTTATCTATCTAACTGGAATGTTGTGACCTCCATTCTAATTCTCTCATCTTATCAAGTTTTGCCTATCTTTTTAACCGGAGTGCTGTCTGAATCTTTCTTACCCCTTGTGCCATTCTCTCAATTGTTTCGGAGGCAATATGTTGCTGTTTTCATCAAGTATCATCTCAACTTGGCAAGTTCTTGTCCAATTCCTTCCATTTTCAGACGGAGTGCTGTCCAAATTATTTCGTTCTTATTCCTTCTCAATCTTGGTTAACCGGAGTGGTTTTGGAATTCTTTTGTCATCCGTGAGCTCTTGTTTCATGTCTTTCACCTACAAGGTTCTCATAATGCTCCTTGTTACTCTTTCTAACGGAGTGTTTTCATATTCGTTCATCTCCGTTGTATTTTTTCTTTCAACTTGTTCAAAATCTCAAGGTTCATGGTTTCACTCGTTTGTCAAAGAAGCAACTTTGTTTTACCTCTTCCTCTTCCGTTTTTACCTGGCGCAATCTCTAGGATCTCGGGTCGGGATCCTCTGTTAGTGTGGGAGAGTTGTGACGCCCGAAGACCGACGTCCCAGAAGATTCCAGAAGATTCCAGATGTTCCGGGTTCTCCCTTGTGTTTATTTTGTGCTTGCTTTATTTATTTTGCATTGCATCATGTCATCATGCCATCATGTCATATTTCTTTTGCATCTCAACCTAAATAAATTGTGTGGACCTTCGGTCCATTTAAATCGAGGGAAGTGTGACTTCTCTTTATAACATATCCTCCCAATATTTAGGGAGCTATATAAATAAATATTCCATTCGTTTGGAATTAACCCAACACACTTGCATTTATTCCCCATGCCTTTTTCACTTCGAGTTTCTCCTTCAAAAACCTTGCCAATAATTCCTTTCCGTTGTTTCGAGGTTCCTCCGAAAATTCGAACATTTTTGGACACTTCAATAATCAAGTCTTAGTTCAAACCCATTTGAATTAAATTCAAATATGTTTGAATTATTTTTTCGTTCATGCCTTTTATATTTTCTCGGACCGTGCTCATTTTTATGAGCCCGAGATAATAACCTCATGTGCAAATTCTTGCCTAAGCTTCCCTTTCTTTTCTTCTCTCCTTTCTTTCATTCTCTGTTTTTTTTCCTTTTCACTCTTAAAATAGGAGAGGCTCCCAGCCACTGGACTCCTTTTGGCCCAACAGCTTCCCAGCCGCAGCCTAGGCCTTCAGGCCCATCCACCTTGGCCCGACCGCTCCGACTGCTAACCCTAGCCCTCGCTCGCTCCTCCCTCTCTTCCCGCACCCCGCCGCCAGTTTTCTTCGCCCGACCCCAAACCCTCCTCCCGTTCGAGCCATCTCCCTTGCTCACCTCTCTGTCCCGATCCCCCGCTCCCAGCGCCGACCGCACCCCGATTTCCCCGTCGCGCCGGCCAGGCACCCAGGCGCCGCGCCCTCCGCCCCGGGCCGCATCTCTCCAGCGCGCAGCGCCCCAACGCGCCTCCCTCCGGCCGCGACCTCCCTCCGGCCTCCCCGCTCGAGCTCCCTCTGCCTCGGCCCCCTTCCTCGCCTGGCCCGAGCCGGCCGGCCAGGGGCCCTCCTCCTCTCGAACGCCCTCCGTCTCCAGGGCTCCAGCATGCCTCCGGCCCTCAGGCCCTCCGCCGCCAGGACGTCGCCTCGCCATCTCCTGCGCCCTTCTCCATCTCCAGGCCGAGCCCGCCTTCGCCCGAGGCCCCAGCCTCCGTTCGCCCGTCACCCGCAAGCCAGGAGCCGGGCTCCTCCTTCGCGAGCTGCGAGCGCCCCTCCTCTCCAGCGGAGCCAGGGTCGGCCAGTTGCGCCGTGCACCTCGTCTAGGGCTCCAGCGCCGCCGCGGCACTTCTTCTGCCTGCCGAGCGCCCCGCCATGGAGCCCGCGGCCTCGAGCAGCTCCACCACCCCATCTCCAGCGTCTCTAGCCCGACGCCCCGGCTTCTCCTCCTCGCTGCTCCGGGTTGTTGCCGTGACCGAGACCTTGCCCGGTGTTTTGTTGCTGTTGTTGATATCCCAGGACCTCGGAGACGCGTCAAGTACCTCTACACAAGACCCGTGTACGACTACACCCGGTGTTGCCTCAAGTACATCTACGAAAAACCCGAACGTCTACGAACCGTGTACGAGACCGACGCCAAGTACCCCTTCGTTTAACAAGACCGACAAGATCGACGCGAGACCGAGACCCGTAAACGCCTACGTGAACGACTACCGTCGCCCCGTGTACGACTACGGACGAGAACAACTACTTCCCTCTACGGAACGACTACTTCGTTGACCACCTCGTGAACCACTACTTCCCCTACGTTCCTCGACGATCTCGAACCGCTCCGAAACAAATGTTCCGAAGGTATAACCCGAGACGATGACCCGTGGAATGCATGTGTTGTATGAGATGTTTCTTCCCTAGTGAGCACCGTGCCCGTTTCGTCCTTTTGTCATGTTCCTCGGTTGCCTCGTCGCCGACTCGTGGGAACCCGGTGACGGGATCGCCCCACTTTTCATCTCATGTGACTCGCTCACGCCATCTTCCCTTTTGCACCGGACTCTCAACGAGTTACCGGAACCGAATTGTTGTGTTGCATCATTTTCGGATCGTTGCCGTGGCACCCTTTCTTTCCACCACGGTGACATATTCTTCATATCTCTTCATGTTAATGTTTAACTAAATTGCATAAAACTTGATCATGTCATCCGCATCATGTTAACAACATTGATATGTTAAATTGTTGTTGCTTTAATAATTGCTAAACATACTCATGGGGATTTTCCGGAATTGTGGTTGTTCTTCCGGCCTCATTTAAGTTGTCTAAATAGGTAGTTTGTTTTTTATGCTTCACCTCTTGCTATGTTAACAACATTTAATCTTCTCTTGTAAATAAACGAGATTCAACTAAATAAATAACATGTGGTGATTCGTCAATATGCAACTCGTTGCATATTGAGCTCCACTTAACTTGTAGTGTTGTTTGTGCACCTTGCCATGCTTATTTAAACCGGACATGCATCATACTTGGATGTGCATCGTATGCCATGTCTATGCTTGTGTGTTTACCGTGTTGTTTGCTTCTTTCCGGTTGCTTCTCTGTTAGCTTCGGTTTCGTTCCAGAGTTGTGAGGATCCGCTCGTCTCTGTTGCTCCGTCTACTTCATGGATCCGTTCTTCTCCCTTGTGGAATCCCAGGCAAGTTGATCATACCCTTGGATACCTTTACTACCATTGCCATGCTTAGTTGTCTCGATGCTATCGTTACATGTCGCGCTACCCATCTTTTATGTCAGCCTCTCCTTGTTGCCATGAAACCTCTAACCTTTGACACCTTCCTAGCAAAACCACTGTTTGGCTATGTTACCCGCTTGCTCAGCCCCTCTTATAGCGTTGTTAGTTGCAGGTGAAGATGAAGTTTGTTCCAGGAGGGAACTTGTTGTTGGCATATCACAATATCTATAATTATTATTAACACACCTATATACTGGGCATGGGTGGAAGGCTTGGCCTTTTGCTCGGCGTTTTGTTCCACTCATGCCACCTTAGGCGCCGATAAACCGGCATTATGTTCCTTGATTTTTGCGTTCCTTACACGATGGGTGGATGGGGACCCCTTGACAGTTCGACTTTGAATAAAACTCCTCCAGCAAGGCCCAACATTGGTTTTAATTTGCTCATAATAACAACTTAATTAATTAATTAAATTGCATAGGGAGTTAGCGCTACCCGAGGATTCTTTCTACATAGCAGGGGGGGCCAGTGCTGATGGTGTTGGTCCCAAACGGGGAGTATGCGGGGCCACCACGGGGAAACTCAAGGATTGGCTCCCGTATAATCGCCCATCCGGTCGTGTCCTGAGACGAGATACGCACGGCTACTATCAGGGTGTCGACACACCGGGAGGTCTTGCTGGACTTGTTTTACCATTGTCGAAATGTCTTGTGCTACCGGGATGCCGAGCCTGATCGGATTTCCCTAAGATAAGGAGTGATGATATTATATTTATCACTTCAGCTAATCGTGAGAGCTTGTGATGGGCTAAGTTGGGACACCCCTGCATGGTTATGATCTTTCGAAAGCCGTGCCCGCGGTTATGTGGCAGATTTGAATTTGTTAATGTCCGGTTGTAGAAAACTTGACAGAGGATCCGAAGTAAAACACACAATTGTGTGAGTAACCGTGACTGTCTCTTTTCACTTTGAGAAGAGAACACGGTGGGGTTATGTTTGTCTCGTATGCAGTTCAGGATCTTTAGCGATCACTACTTTTGCGACCGTTTGCGTAGATGCTCATCTTATTCTGGTACTCGTAAGCTAGCCACCATATTATGCTTACCCGCTGCTGCAGCCTCACCACTTTACCTCTTCCTACCCACTAAGCTTTGCTAGTATTGATACCCATTGTTATGGGATTGCTGAGTCCTCGTGGCTCACAGTTACTACAACACCAGATGCAGGTTCAGCCGAATTTGAAGCAGGAGCTGTCTCAAGTTCTTCACTGGGAGCTCGATGAAGAGTTTGGCCTTATGTTTGTGACGTTTTCGACGATCAGTAGTGGTTTCTACTAGGATTCGATCCTGACCTGTGGCGTTATGTTGTTTGGTATCTTGTCTTTTGGATCTTACCCTTAGATGGGCTGTGATGTTTTGAATGATGTTCTGCTTATGTAATGTATTGTGTGAAGTGGCGAGTGTAAGCCAACTATCTCCTTTTGCAATTTAATCCCTCTTTTACATGAGTCGTGCAAAGATACCAAACTTGAGATCATTCTAGGATGGGCTTATACCTTTAAGTCGTGCCTCGACACGTAGGAGGTATAGTTCCATCCTGGGCATTACAGGCAAGAAGGAGGAGTCGTCAACACCGTAGTCGATCACCGGGGCATCTTCGGTCTCGGGGTCTACCGAAGAGAAGAGGGGGAAGAAACAGTAAATATAAAGCAAGCAGTTGCAACAGAGACGCACGACATGTCAGCACGCAGTGCTAGGGTGCTCTAATGTGGTGCTACACGGTACTGGCGTAAGGGGGGTTAACATCCAGGAAAGTATCCCCGGTGTTTCGTGTTTCGGACAGTTGAATCGGAGGGGGAATGTTGCATTTTCGCTATGCTAAGAGCATGTGGCAGACGAACGGACCGCATATTCGGATTCGTCTCGTCGTTCTGAGCGATTTTCATATATAAAACATTTTCATCCGAGTTACAGATTATTTTATATGATTTTCTAAAGTTTTAAACATTTTCCGGAATTATTTAATTATTTAAGTCCAACATTATCGAGAACAGTGAAAGGTGATGTCAGCATGACATCACGATGATGTCAGCAGGTCAACTGACCAGTTGACCATAGTCAAATCTGACATGTGGGTCAAGTGGGACCCACCTATCATGGAATAAACAGATTAATTAGGGTTTATAATTAAGAGGGATTAATTAAGTTTAATTAAACTAAATTAATTAAGTTAACTAACTAATTTATTAATTAATTAATTAACTATTTTATTATTATTATTATTATTATTATTATTATTAAACCTTTTACTTTTAAATGGGGCCGGGCCTAGTGGTCAGTGGCCCACCCGTGGGCCTAACGGGGCGTGGGTTAACGGGCGGCCGGGCGTCGGGCATTAGCCCGACTCGGCTCTGGCCCAAGCCAGCCGAGGCACGGGCGCGCGGTCGGGGAAGCAGCGCGCGGCGCCGGCGGAGGTCGTCGCGGGCAGGCGCCGGGGCGGGGTCGGCCATGAGCGGCCGGGGCAAGCGCAACCATGAGGCGGAGGCTAGGGGCGGCCCTGCGGAAGGAGGAGCGGTCGGGGACGGCAGAGGCAAGCGAGGCCAGCGGCGACCGCGACGTGGACGCGAGGCGAGGCCAATCAGGCGACGGTAGGGTCGGCGAGTGCGAGGCCACAAGCAGGGGAAACGGGGCGGCGGTGGGGGAACGGGGCTAGCAGCGGGGAGCGGCGGCGGTACCAGCGGGCAGTGGGCGCGGGCGACGGTGCGGACAGGGGCGGCCGAGCGCACGCGGGCACCGGCGGCAGTGGGTGAGCCGAGCGTGGCCAACGCGGGCGTGGCCACGGGCGTGGTGTAGGGGAGCGCCCGGGGCAAGAGGAGTGCGGCTATGGGGAGGCGCCGGCCGCGGCGAGCAGATGTAGGCGCGGAGGTGCGGGAGGAGCGGCACGGGGCGTGGCGGCGAGCGCGACGGCCACGAGCTTGGGCACGAGGGGGGGCTGTACATGGACAGCGCCTACGACGTGATTGAAACAAGAGGCGGGTAGCGGGGGAGTGGGCGTGTGGCTCACCGAGAGGGTGTCAGTGGCGAACTCGGGTAGGCCGGAGCGGTTCGGTGGCGGTGGATCCGACGGAGACGACCAGGGCAGAGGTTGAAGGGGTGGTCGATGGCGAGGAGGTGATGCGGCTCTGGTCGCGTGGCTCCTCGTAGCCGACGCAGCAGAAGACGACGATGCTCCAAGACGTCAACTGGCGTCGAACGATGGCCGGTGGCCACGGCTTTGCGCCGGCGCGGCGGCAACTATGCTCAGGTGGGCTCCCGAACGAGGGGGGTCGTGAGGGAAGGAGTGAGGAGTTAGGGTTCATTCCAGGGCGAGGGTTGTCTCTTATCCTCTCGGGGCATCGACGGATGAACGCCGCGTGGAGATCGGTGGCTCAACGGGCGCACGGCGTCCACGACATGGCTCTGCCTCCTCCTCTATCGAGAGGTGGGAGAAAGGCCGAGGCAGATGGGCTGGGCCGCACTGTTGCCAGTAGGCCGCAAGTGCATAGTACACACTTAGATCTATCCTTTTCTTTTTGTTTTGTTTTAGTTCTTAGGCACTGTTTTGCATATTTAATTTCTAATGACTTTTTGGGTGAACAAGAAATTTGGCACATAAAACCTGTACAATAGGGTGGTGTTGCACAAAAGTTTGGGGTCATTTGAAAAGATTTTATTATTTTAATATATTTAAAAGCCTCACTTAACTACTACTAGTCTACTCAAAATATGTCTAGGGGCAAACTGGGAAGTCAAAGAGGTTAGTTTCACCATGACAATTACTAGGTGAATATTTGTAATAAAATGAACTATTTTACATACTCAATTGAATATGCAAATATTTGACTTGCACTTCCAATTGGGTTTGAATTTGATTTTTGGACAAGTGGCCTTTTGCCTTAGTGATCATGATGAGATGACCACTATTAGAGGGAGATCACTGTAGCATGATTCTCGGGGTGTTACAAATCTCCTCCACTACAAGAAATCTCGTCCTGAGATTTAAGATGGTGGAGTAAGGGGGAAAGAGTTGGTTAAGAAATTATAACGAATCTTCTTGGTCTTGGATGCTCCTCTCGAAGAGGTTGATCCCTTTCGTTGATGTCTTCATTTCGCTGCATCAGGGCATCATGATGAAGTCATCGTCCTCCTTACAGGATCTTCACCGTACTTACGAAAGGATGTGAGGGGAAACTCTATAAGGACGGGTTTTAACAAGATTGAGCATCGGACGATTAACTCAGGGGAAGAAGCATAAATTGTCTCTCGAGTTGATTACGTGAAACACCTCGAGAGCATTATAGGGGGTACGAAAGTTTCAAACGGGTAAGCAATCGTTCGATGCCTGAAGTAGAGTGTGAAGGGGGTTCAGAGCAACGGAATAAGTATTGCGTCTGATACCGGAATAGATCATCTCTAGGATGATGGCTCATGAATTACATACGAAGCCAGTGTGCGGAATAACTTTGGCAAGAAGGGTGTACAGGAGAGTCATGTTTCGATCATGTGGGACAATGGGTTATGGGCCCACTATGCGGGTTAAAAGTAGAAATAGTGGTGACATCTTGAATGTTCATGATAGTCAGGCAGGTCAAAGCATAGCCTGTCAATTATGTTGGCAACAACGTCGGTACCAAGGGCGAGGGATGAAGAGAACCATTTTCCTGCTCGTTAAGACGAGGCGGACCAACAGGCAAAGTTCTCGTCCATCGGTGGTTACCGGAAGGTCATCAACAATAGTAACTGGGTTTTACTGACATAGTTGTATATCGAGGTGTTTGCATAAGCAAGAAAACATTACCACTTAGATCATATAGATCACAATGAAGGTTAAACAAACCAATGGAAAGGAAAACATAATTATCGGTTTAAACAAACCAATGGGAAGACAAATCTATTTGAACAAAAATAATAGGAGCATATCCCAAGTGGGATAACAAGGAACTCAAGGTATAACACATTATAAGAACAAGTTTTGTGTTGGTGGTAATGCAAGAGTGTTGGCGATGTTATATCAAACCATCAAGGGGAAAAGGATGGTATTTCCCATCATGAATTAGATTCACAACTTGGAAGAAGGCAAATCATTGTTGGTGCTGATCACGACACATTTGTCGAGAGATTTCATTAAGATGTAATCGATCAGCGACGACATCAAGTCAAATGAATGATGGAGCGAATGGTTATTTAAACCACTAGTACACTACAAACTTGAAATCAAGCTTGCTGTTCAAGCCAAAATGATATGATGAGGAAGATCCACGTAAGCTTAGCTCATCATCACAATTGTGCTCGGGGAAGAAGGATCAGGTAGCACAGTTAAAATTTAGCACGATGATGGTAAAGCCGATCAGGCTAGATATGACTTGAAGAATTAATAAACTCGTAAGCAATGGAGATTACTTAGAGCTATTGAATCAGAGTGCGGAATTGATTCATTTATCGATGTCCTTGAGTGTAACAACCCAGAACCCGGGGAAAACTGGAATCGGTGAGAAGTAATACTTTGAAGAACTCATAAGAAGTAATATGGTTCTGTGACATTATCGAGACACCACGGGGTAATACTCGATGGTAGAACATAATAGAGGTTGGACAGGTGCATTGACCTGCAGAGGACAAGTGGTTTAACTTGTCCGAGAAATGGTATTTAAAGGAGAGCATGGTCGGAACCACGATTGCAAAAGGCGAGATCCCAGATATAAGATGCACTTATATCAAGGGGATAATTAATTTAAGAGAAGCTTTAATGATAAGATCTACATCGTGTCCATGGGCATGAACAGAAAGTTCAAGGTTGACTCCCACTTCTTCAATGCATAAGCTTTCATTCACTGCTCTATTAAAAATGAATTGATTGTGAAGACATGCCT
Organism: Secale cereale; assembly: GCA_902687465.1. Lineage (NCBI taxonomy): Eukaryota > Viridiplantae > Streptophyta > Magnoliopsida > Poales > Poaceae > Secale > Secale cereale. Next base: position 83,099,704 of record LR738711.1, on the reverse strand, counting down.
GGTGAATTACCAGAGGAGTATGAACCTTGGAAAACTTTTGGGTTCGCACAGATTAAGGAAGGCATAAGTTCAACCCATCGGGGCATCTTAGACTCATACTATGCAACTTCAGGAGCAAATTATACAAGCTCGAAAGTAGAGCATGGTTGAGAAAGCAGATGATATATTTTACCCAAGGCATTATATATCATGGCAGAACTCACAAGGTATTAGAATATAAAGGACGCTGTCGGATAAAATCCAACAAAGGACCCAGTGGTCTACAAGGGATCTGATGTGAGCATCGGTACTCAACCAAAAGAAGAAAGAATACAGAGAGATTAGTTTTTAAAAACAACTGACTAATTCAAAACTCAAATGCAAAGGAGTTATGATTTCCAAATCAAGTGATCAGAAGCAACCGCTCTGATTAAGGATGGGTAAGTTGAAATGACTTAGGTGTACAATCGATAACAATTTGATTGGTCGAGAACCAGCTCATATTCGGAATGAAGTCTGAGCTGGAAGAACGAATTCTAGTTTGACTGATGATTGCGAGTATTTGTAACCTATTGAATCAATAAGATCAGAAAGTCAATCACAAAGGATTTTAACGAATATTGATATACATATGGAATTAACCATAATGCAAGTAGGTAAAACTTTCCAGAGCAATAGGTTGGTGAGGATTATGGAAGATTGAATAGCGTTTTGAAGACCTTTGTGAAACGCATAAACAACTGGAGATGCACGAATCCCTAGTGAGTGTGAGGAATTATTCATACATGTATTCATGCGGAAAAGGAGGTGCGCGGGCACAAAGGATTCTCGGAATATCCGAAGTATTTTAGGGTATCTTGTAATAACAAGATCAATTGAAATTAAGGTATGGACGACAAGTGTATGCAGCTATCCTTAGGGATTTATCGGTGATACGGAATTGCAACTGTGAAGGGCACAAGGTCTCGATAGAACATCGTAAAGTACTTTCGGAAGCTTCTGGTGCAGCAGGCCATTATCTTGAATGAAGGGCTCTCCGGGAGAAAGTATTTACGAGAACCTAGAGTTAGAGTCAGCAAAACCACTTAACCCGAAGAGAAGAGATGTCAGAATCCCAGAGTATAGACGAGGAAAAAAAGATCCTAATACCACCCAATGGCGACGTGGGCCCGTAAGCCACACAGCCATGTTAGTAAAACAGTTTTTCAAATACTAGACTCAACTTCGGCCAAGGAATTGGAAAGGGGGCTACCTACAGGCAGTCGGCTCTGATACCAACTTGTGACGCCCCCGATTTGACCGTACACTAATCATGCATGCAAATGTGTACGACCAAGATCAGGGACTCACTGGAAGATATCACAACACAACTCTAGACACAAATAAAATAATACAAGATTTATATTACAAGCCAGGGGCCTCGAGGGCTTGAATAAATAAGCTCGAAAACACAAGAGTCCGCGGAAGCAATAATATCTGAGTACAGACATATGTAATACAGGTTTGCCTTAAGAAGGCTAGCACAAAACATCAACGATCGAAAAGGCAAGGCCTCCTGCCTGGGACCTCCTAACTACTCCTGGTCGTCGGCGGTCTTCACGTAGTTGTAGCCTCCATCGGGGTAGTAGCAGTCGTCAAGGGTGGCATCTGACTCCTGGACTCCACCATCTGGTTGCATCAACCAGAAAGAAGAAAGAAGGGGAAAGGGGGGAGCAAAGCAACCGTGAGTACTCATCCAAAGTACTCGTAAGCAAGGATCTACACTACATATGCATCGGTATCAATGAAAAGGGATAGTATCTGTGGACTAAGCTGCAGAATGCCAGAATAAGAGGAGGAGAAGCTAGTCCTATCGAAGACTAGCATCTTATGGAAACCACCAATCTTGCAGCAGTAGAAGAGAGTACAGAATAACATATTATAATTATCAAGCATGTTGTAGCAACAACGCCCAGAGATCCTTCCTCGACTCCCTGCGAGGAAGCAATCCCGGAGCCACATATCCATCATGTCTCAGTATCCAGTTCTAGTTGTATTGATCGGGATACAACTCCAAGTGTCCGTTACCGTAGGACAGGCTATCGATAGATGTTTTCTTCCCTACAGGGGTGCACCAACTTACCCACCACGCTCGCTTAACTCCGGTCGGACACACCATCAGGTCATGCCCGCCCTCGGCCAAACAATACGCCGCAACCCGACCTAGGCTTAATAGAGAGGTCATGCACGCCGGACTAAACCCTATGCCCCCAGGGGTCATGGGCCAATTGCCCCGGGAACTCCTGCACATTGCGTGGGCGGCCGATGAGCAGACCTAGCTACCTCCTTAAGAAGGTAGGTACATAACCAGTCCAACCCGGCGCGCGCCGCTCAGTTGCAATGACGTCAGTTAAGCTTCGGCTGATGCATACGACGCAGAACGCCTATACTATGCCCACGTGATGGTTAGCGCTATCAGGCCAGAGGCCCCTTGGATCAAATATCCAAACCGTTTAGTGTCTTGGGAATGCGGTAACGAGCAGAGACTCACGAAAGATGTGACCCCGTCGCCCCGTCTCGAGGACTTGCGGCAAGGGCTATGAATGCCTGGCCACGCCTCGTATTCAACTCTCGGGTACCCTCCAGGTCAACCCGTCTCCACATCACTCGCGGGTACCCCTCAGGGTCGACCCGCCTTTTGAAGTAACAGTTGTAAAGTCATAGTAACCATAGTAACTGTGTGTCTAACACCAAAGGGAAACCTGAGGAAATCACCCTCGATGGAATTCCGCCTGATGTTTATCGTCAAGGTGAACGAAATAGGAGTCACCCTCGAGGTCCACTCTTGAGGAATTGCACGACAGTGTCGTTATCGGGAGTGGAGAAAGAGGAATCACCCTCGATGACCATAACCGATGAACTAACCTACAAGGTTAACATCAGAAGTGCTGATGAGGTGTCACCCTCGGCACTCGATAGTAACCCAGTAGTGTCGAGTAACTAAGGGGAAATTGATGTGCGGTGGAGGGGCCTGGTCTTCGATCCCGTTGATCGGGTCTTCTGATAATCCAGCGGGGCAGACATGACAAAGTGGGGGGGATCACTGGTGGATCTCTAACCAGCCTATACTAAGCAGTTTAGTATAAAATGTAAGGTATGAAAGCGGTATCAACAACAGGCTATGCATAAGAATAGGATCATACAAAAAGCAGTAGCAGTTCTAATGCAAGCATAAGAGAGAAAAGAATGGGCGATATCGCAATGATCAAAGGGGGTTGGCTTGCCTGGTTGCTCTGGCAAGAAGGAGGGGTCGTCAACACCGTAGTCGATCACCGGGGCATCTTCGGTCTCGGGGTCTACCGAAGAGAAGAGGGGGGGAGAAACAGTAAATGTAAAGCAAGCAGTTGCAACAGAGAAGCACGACATGTCAGCACGCAGTGCTAGGGTGCTCTAATGCGGTTCTACACGGTACCAGCGTAGGGGGGTTAACATTCGGGAAAGTATCCCCGGTGTTTCATATTTCAGACAGTTGAATCAGAGGGGGAATGTTGCATGTTCGCTATGCTAAGAGCATGTGGCAAACGAGCGGACAGCATATTCGGATTCGTCTCGTCGTTCTGAGCGATTTTCATATATAAAACATTTGCATCCGAGTTACAGATTATTTTATATGATTTTCTAAAGTTTTAAACATTTTCTGGATTTATTTAATTATTTAAGTCCATCATTATCGAGAACAGTGAAAGGTGATGTCAGCATGACATCACCATGACGTCAGTAGGTCAACTGACCAGTTGATCAGAGTCAAATCTGACATGTGGGTCAAGTGGGACCCACCTATCATGGAATAAACAGATTAATTAGGGTTTATAATTAAGCGGGATTAATTAAGTTTATTTAAACTAAATTAATTAAGTTAACTAACTAATTAATTTATTAATTAATTCACTATTATTTTATTATTATTATTATTAACACTACAAGAAACTTGTTAATACATGACGGTCCTAGTCCGTCACAGATCAGGCAAAAACTGTCATGTGTGCCCATCCTTGACAGATCGAAAATCCGTCATGTATATCACGTCATAATTTGGCATCGTGCCTTCCATGATGGTCCTTGGCCGTCATGTATCTGCCCCAGGCCCGCCAAGCCCAAACTAGGCTACGACGGAACAGACCGTCACCGATTTACATGACGTGGCTGCAACATGGACCTAACAAGGCGTCTACGTGGATCTGACGTGGAGGATCACATGGCCCATGTTGTAACCAGCCCAATTGGCCCAATATTTTTGGTGGACAATTTTATCTTCATCCTGCTATTAGCCCACATGTTTTCTTAGTCCCAACCGATTAGCCCCTTTTTTGTCCAGGTTGTTTTCTCAATGCAACACAATTTACAATAGGAAACCCAAATTATATTCATTCAAAAAATAGCAACTGTTTACATGACAATACGGAGTTACAACAATATAGCCTGATTTGAAAAAATAACAAAGCTTAATATCATAACATCATAAGCATATCTAGAAGGCGCTATAAGCATTTTTGGAAATGCACTACTAGCTGATATCAATGTCCAACACTACACCGCCTAAAGGCAGCTATCCAGACCCAAATAATTCATGCTGACAAACTTCGAACTCCGGTAAGACGGATTACCTGCCAAACCTGCATAGAATCAAAACACATACAAAATTATAATTATAATAAGTTACAAAAGCCAGCTCCAAAATGAATCCAGAGTAATAATATTATTTGATTTTCTGGACACACCACTACTATATTAAGGTACATGTAATTGTGGGCAACACACGTGAAAAAAAGCTGACTAGTTACAAGTTCAATTGATTTTCTATAAATGTGACATTTTATCATCCAAACATAAAAAGGTCAACATCATTTTAAAATAAAGGACAAGCAGATCATTTCATATTCATAAGTACGTCACCAATATCAAGTTTATATGCACATGGCAGGAGTTGTATATCAGAATAGATGATTCCATACAATGCAATGTAGTTCATAGTCAATAAAACATGGGAAAATGTAATACTATACTTTTTTTCATCAATTAAAGCTAGTTTCTGTCAATAAACTTATTTCTGCATGTAATGGAAAATAAAAACACTCAAAGGAAAGAGCATTTTAGGTAATTAAATGATCCAAAGTTCAATATGAGAAGTGATGAAGAATTGAGACAGTGGATGTTGAGTATGCTAGTAATAACACTGAAAATTTGACACTCAACAATTGAACTATGTAGCTGATCAAACATTCCTAAATCGGAACCAAAAAACAATATAACATCTACTATTAGTAATCTTAAATAAAACGCACAATTTTCACTTCCATCGCTACTTCAGATTGCAATTATGTGTACACGCATTTCCGGGAGTACAGTAGTACAAAATCCATCACCTTTACTGTCGGGGATATACCCCGCGGTATGAACCGGCCAGAATTATGACCCAGCCGGACTTGGCATTTTACTTAAGACGGTTTACACTTGATGATTCACTAGCAACCTGCCTAAATAATATCACTCACTGGTAACCCGGCTGGTGGATCATGGATGACAAGGCCCAAGGCCCAGAAGGCCGGTTCATGTATGGTGGGCCGGTTTATGAAGAAAGCATAAGGGATATTCTCCTACAAAGGAAGCAAGACTAGGACTCCTTGTAACAAAGCAATCCTAATCCTACTAGGACTCTACATGTAACCTGCCCCTTCAACATATATAAGGAGGGGCAGGGCTCCCCAAAGAGGGAGGGGAGGTTTAGACAAGTTTCTTGGGTTAGACACAAAGAGCCGGTTTACCGGCAACACCACGAGGATCATAATGAGATCTAGCCTCAAATAGCACGTAGGGCTATTACCGGATGATGTTTCCCGGGGCCCGAAGCTGTCTAAACCCTTGTCTTGCATCGCGTCTCTCGATTCCGCTCAATCCCTCTCAAGCTACTACATAGATGCGCGGCCTCACGACTAAGTCCGCTAAACCAGACATCTGACGTGTTAATTCCACGACAGTTGGCGCCCACCCTGGGGACTGCGCACGGTGGTGTTGAGTTCTTGGAGGGATTTCTTCCGGGGATCAAGAAGTTTGCAATTTACCGGATGAAGACGAGCCGGTTTGGAAGGATCTGTCAAGAGCAAGTTTACCGGATTGAGATGAAAATAATTAGGGTTTGATATTCTGTGCACCGCTGGCGATGCGGCACGACCCATTGACAGGATATTGATTTTCTCTACAACGAGTCCTACCAGCTGTCAAATCATACTGCCGATCGGGACCGACAAAAAATTTTGGCTGTCTGATCCGTCGGGCCCCGCCAAGCTTCTACTGTGAGGTTACAGGCTCAAGCCCCGTGGTTTGTTTTTCGCTAAGGATTGGAGTGCTGGGCCTGTACGCTGTGTACCTTTTTTCAACTCTACATTGATTATATTATATTAAGAGCTTCTACCCAATCATCAGCGATGGGGAGTAGATCAGGCCACGATTTGGTCTTCGCTTCTGTTTTTGATTTGGAGCAGGGGCTGCGTTCCACCTCGACCGTGTCCGAGCCGCCAAGCCAATATACTACAACCAGCGTCCGGGTCCGATTACTATACATCAAGCATCTATCCGACCGACCGTATTTTGTGTTTCTATTGTCACTATGCGTTTCAAGTCCCGAGGACATTAACTGGAGAGACCAAAAAAGTTGGAAGACCAAAAAATGAATCGAAACAGTGACCAAGTACTACTACTACTACGTTTCCTGCCAACACGTCCGAGTCGCCGTCACGTAGTTTTTTGCCTTGAGCCGCCTGGGACTTATTCCTGTCTTGCCTGAGCTCCGAGTCACCGCCCATACCGCCCTCTGCTGGAGCATGCTGAGCCGGACTCCGTTTCCGCCTTGGGATGTCATATGCGGCTGCGCCCATTGTTTTTTCGACCGAGACTCGTTTCTACTTTGGAAAAACGCCCCTGCTGGTGTGGTATTGTCTCGCTAGTACAAAACAAAGGAAAATTGAAGATTCAGCCAGAGGATAATGGAGCAGTGCATGCATGCATATATGATGATTCGAAGACTAGTCCACCAAAAATAATGGAGCAGGAGTCCCAGTAGGCAAGTACTACTATTATATTTACAGCAGGCCGTTGGTAGTCAAAGTGCGGGATCAAATTCCAAAGACCAGAAGCAACGTACACTGGTTATGCATTATCAGTGTCTATGCTCATCCAACAAATCATCAGGTGCTATCTTTTCTTTATATTTTATTGGCACATAGTGTTTTCATCAGAAAACAATTACTCTTGCACGTAATATTTTTTACGCAGGACGACTACTAAAAGTGGCAGCCGAATCATCATTGGGGTATGTCACGGATGCACGTTCAGCTGAGTCGCGCGGCTTCGCGAGTATGTGTGTTGCGGTCCGGTTTACATCAATACGACGGCCGGCTCGTCTGTCCGCACCCACGCACGCTGGCCTCCAACACCGCGGCCGACTCCCACGCCAATAGACGTGCGCACGCCACCGCTTCTGCGGTCCGGTCTACATTAACATGCCGGTGCCACACCCGTCCTCATAAACTGGCCCAACGGATACACGTGCGAGTCGCTACCCCCGTTGCTGCGTCTACATCAATATGCGGCCTGCTCATCTGTTCTCCAGGCGAATCAGGTGATATCTATCCTATTTATTTTTAATACATATTAATTCATCCGAGCAAAATTCCTCCCCTGCTGTATTTTATATGCAGAAAAATTATTCATTATAAAATGGTATTATCCCACGGAGGTGGAGGCACGCCAAACATTGTTCGACACAAGTGATCATCGTTATTTCACGGATTCAAGCGCCGGTTTACAACGCCTTGGACGTCTCTCGCGACCACGCCGGTTTACAATACCGTGGCCGTTTCTCGCGACCACACCGGTTTACAACGCCTTGACCGTCTCTCGCGACCACGCCGGTTTACAATGCCGTGGCCGTTTCTCGCGACCACACCGGTTTACAACGCCTTGGCCGTCTCTCGCGACCACGCCGTTACAATGCCGTGGCCGTTTCTCGCGACCACACCGGTTTGCAACGCCGTGGCCGTCTCTCACGACTACGCCGGCTCACAACGAGGAAGGCAACTAGCCTGTCGGTGCCGGCCGACCCATCTGCTATTCGAGCAAATCAGGTGTTATCCCTCCTATATATTTTATCATTTTATTTCCCCTGAGCACCATTACACTACCCTATTGGTGTTTTCTATATACAGGTAAAATCATTGTTATACAGCGGATATAAAACACGCACTGGCAACGTTCTACAATGGTGTTTTCATCTGTGTCACATTACTTGATGAAACGGACGGCCGGTTCACGCATCTGCACCGGTTTACAACACGGAGGACGACTTGCTCGTCTCCGCCGGTTTACAACCCCACAGCCGGTTTAACTGTTTGAGCCGCCTCTGATACTGCGGTCGTTTTACTGTCTACCCTGTGATCCGGTCTATTCAACATACCGGTTCAAATTCACTCAGGTGATATCCATCTACAGTATTATTTCTCTTGTTATATATAATTTTTCATTAAGAAAATAAGATGCTTTGATCAGTCTATCTGGTTATGCAGGGCAACTCCGTGTACTCTGCCGATGTGATCACTGAAGGGCTTTCTGTTCAAACATAGGTCGTATTTGAACCAAAGAGAACATGCCCAAACTTAATGAAGCCATTCTGTTCAAACATAGGTCGTATCCGAACCAAAGAGAACATGGCATAAGCTCAATGGATTGTACCCGAATCCATTGCTTGGCTAAGTTTTATATGGCCAGCAGGGGGCAGGATTGTATCCGAATCCTAGCTTAAACCCCTGTGGTTGTATCCGGTTTCTATGGTTGTACCTGAACCATAAAGCTCAATGGATTGTACCCGAATACATTGCTTGGCTAAATTTTATATGGCCAGTAGGGGGCAGGATTGTACCCGAATCCTAGCTTAACCCCTGTTGGTCATATCCGTTTCCTATGGTCGTATCCGAACCATAAGGCCCTCTGGATGGTAACCGCATCCATTGATTGGCTGAACCTTGCTTTGAGCCTGGCAGCTCACAAAAAGCCTCGACTACATGGTTTTATTTGCAAACTTGCATTTCTGGTATTTGAGTTTTTATGGTTCTTTGATCCGGAGTGGAACAACTCCAGAGTTGACCACGTATCTTCAAAAGTCTGGACAGAGCTCCAGCATGATCTAAACCGGTAGCTTCTATAAAGCACGGAATTATTATTGGGTCTATCAAAGGCTCCATCAGAAAACTGCAAATTTCGCCGGATTAAGAATATCAAGCATACTTGATCGCAGGACATCTTTTAGCATTGTTTTATGCAGAAACAGATAATGACCGGTGCTTATTAAACCGGCCTGGCTTTTGACTATAAGTCGCCAGTATATGATGGTAAATAATGACCGGTGTTTATTAACATGGCCTGGTTGTGATCAAATATCACTGGAACCGGTTTTCAGACCGGATTATATTATTCAAATTTTTAATATCCAACATGGCTGGGGTTTTATTATGATTATCAATATTATGATTGAGGTTTTCAAAGTCGCTTTAAGCGCAATGGATATTATTTCATCGATGGAAGTGATTTATTCTACAAAGGAATAGTCCCGAGTTGCTGCAGGCTTACAACCCGGCACTTGGGGGCTACATTGTTCAAATTGAGATTACATCAAATACACAAGTCTCATGTCGCTGCAAGCATGCACCATGACACTTGGGGCTAATGCAAAGTCATTTTTTGCTCACCTTATTGAAGACCCGACTCATTATATCATAATGAGCCGGCCCTTGGGGGCTACCAATCACTCCTATCAACAAATTCAAGTCCCTGCTCATTATTGCATAATGACCCGGCACTTGGGGGCTACATGTTGCTGTTCAAGTTTACATGATCATATTTTCAAAGTCCCTGCTCATTATTACATAATGACCCGGCACTTGGGGGCTACGTAATATGGAATATTCAGTTTTCATAATGATTGGGATGAACAATCCAGATTTCTTCAGGATTATACAATGCTATTTTCAGTGAAATATATACAAAGTCCCTGCTCATTATTGCATAATGACCCGGCACTTGGGGGCTACATGATATGGAATATTCAGTTTTGACTAGTGACTGAGATGAACAAACTGGATTTCTTTAAGATTGCAATGATCATATTCAAACAAGTCTTAAGATATCACTATGTTCTCCTCTTAAGACTTGGGGGCTACAGGTAATATGCATATAAAGGAGGAATATCTTTAAATTCTCATTTTTTAACAAACCAGGAAGATTAATTGTATGACCCGATGTTGGCAACAATCATAACCCGGCGTTCATAAACAGTCATGAGCTGGTATCATCAGTTTTTATAACCCGGCAATGGTGGTAATCATAAACCGGCATCTTCAAGTCGACTGAATATCAATTGAATATTTGAAGACCAATATTTTATCAAGTCGGAGCATTGAAGGCCGAGTCAAATGGAATCTTTATTTGCAATATTTTTTCTACAAGCAAGTTGATTACGAAGCTGGTCTGTTGACCCGAATTTTCTAGAAGAAGGAAAGGACAAGGACTTAAGGATGGTCAGGTGTCGGTTTACAAGAAATTCTTAACCCGGAGTACAACCTGTCAGATTTGTTCTTGTGTTATTTTGCAGCATAAGTTTACCATGGATAAATCCAAGCTAAACTTGGGGGCTAATATCGGGGATATACCCCGCGGTATGAACCGGCCGGAATTATGACCCGGCCGGACTTGGCATTTTACTTAAGACGGTTTATACTTGATGATTCACTAGCAACCTGCCTAAATAATACCACTCACTGGTAACCCGGCTGGCGGATCATGGATGACAAGGCCCAAGGCCTAGAAGGCCGGTTCATGTATGGTGGGCCGGTTTATGAAGAAAGCATAAGGGATATTCTCCTACAAAGGAAGCAAGACTAGGACTCCTTGTAATAAAGCAATCCTAATCCTACTAGGACTCTACATGTAACCCGCCCCTTCAACATATATAAGGAGGGGCAGGGCTCCCCAAAGAGGAAGGGGAGGTTTAGACAAGTTTCCAGGGTTAGACACAAAGAGCCGGTTTACCGGCAACACCACGAGGATCATAATGAGATCTAGCCTCAAACAGCACGTAGGGCTATTACCGGATGATGTTTCCCGGGGCCCAAAGTTGTCTAAACCCTTGTCTTGCATCGCGTCTCTCGATTCCGCTCAACCCCTCTCAAGCTACTACATAGATGCGCGGCTTCACGACTAAGTCCGCTAAACCGGACATCTCACGTGTTAATTCCACGACATTTACTGTAATAAGCAAAAAAAAATAGCATTAATTAAACTGTTAGCTTGCAAACCCAAAGAAGAATGGAAGACAGAAGCATTATTTATACAACTATATTCAGAAGTCACCTATTTGAACAAAGCAGAAGTAATCATACAAAGATTAACATGCTAGAGAAACAATGAGTACAGTTGGATGATGATGTACTTGCATCAACATTGTTCGCAACCATATTAATACAAAACTTAGAGAGTCAATCAGAAACACAAAAGAATAAGGGAGGATAATTTTCTGTACAAGCAATCAGCTGAAAATTATGTAAAGAAAATTCTGCCAGCATATACACTGTACCACACATTCCTTAAAAGTAAGAATGACAGTAAACAAGTAATAGAGACTAACTTTAAGATAATTAACACAAACTGGGCATAACATAGGATAAGTTCAAATAAAAATATGTAATGTTGTGGACAATATTAACTCAATGTTTGAATCAAATTCGGCAGCAAAGGATTTTTCATCTAACTCGATGTCTATGCTGCAAGTTCATCTCAAAGCACCAACAAATACAGTACTAAGCAATACTTACTTGCTAACTGAACTTCAAATGGCATGCAAAATATTAACCTTCATCAGCTTGCACGACAACTACCCATTATTTTATTACATGGGAAAAGCAATTAATTAATTGTTATTCAGATACAAGCAGAATCAGAACCCATGAACACCAAGAGATGGCAACTCTAGTAGTGTATGGATGCAATGCATGATATCAGGGACATGGTCCAGTGCAAATTTTATGCACACAGAAATATATGTACAGTTAGAATTTTACAGATACCACACAACAATCCACACCTTGAACAACTCACAACAATACACAACTTGAACAACTCAAAATGTACAGCCAGAATAATTCACATCAAGAATATGACAAGCGAAAGAATGGGAGGGTATTAAGCTCACCATGTTCTGCTCGAGGACTATGGCATCAACTTCGAACAGGTGGGAGATGTACAAAATATAATGTGCAAAGCAAAGATATTAGTGTGACAATTGGATGTGCAGTTTCATTTCATTATTACTGAAATGCAAATTTTGTCTCAACTGAACCAAATTCTTAACGAACTGTACATTCCCAAATGTCTAATTTACTAACTGGAGTCTTAAAGAATTGATTCAAATGTATACTAACTGAACTAAGAAGGAACGATGTTCAATGGCTAGCCGCACATTACTTTCCGTTTCTTCATGATATACTTGAGTTTGTCTTGCATAAAGTAACAAGTATCTATTCAAAAATTTATTACTTGGAATTATAATAAAGTAACATCAGAAACCCGAAGCAATGCAACACTGACCATCCTTTGGATAATAATAATAAACAGAACATATTTTCCATATTTTCATTGGTAAGGCTAAAACACATATACCAGACAAAAAATTACTAGTCCTTGAAATGTGCAACTAAAATGAAATACTGGCACCACATGCCCTGATGTCCTCTGCCCAATCATGCAATGTTCGAACTTAAAGAATTCATGAGATATATATCTGTCAACAATCACTATGCAATCTAAGTGAAAATGCAAGCCTTAACCAATGCTGAATATATATCAGGAATCTAAAGTGATCTGTCACAAGTGAATACTGGCTGAAATAAAATAAGCAGAGGATGCCATAGAGGAGGAAGGCTGAAGAAGTTCATTGGTGTTGCAGTGGTCGCGGTACAGGTCGGCCACCACCGTAGCGCTGCAGAGTAGGTCTCCACAGGATGCACAGCCACGCCGGAGAGGCGGCAAAGGAGGTTGGGGTCGCCGCCGTCCAGCCCAACGCGCACAAGCGCACCGAGCTAGGGGACGCAATCCAGGAGGTGGAGGGGCGCGACGGGGCGCGATGTCCGACGGGGAGGAGCCACCAGAGACGCCCCGACGATGGACGTGGTGAAGCAACTGAAACTCCAGCCATGGGCTAGGAGTCGTGGGCGGGCGCCGGAGACAGGTAGTGGCAGATCTAACTGGACTGGAGGAGGGAGGGGTTGGAGAATAGCTCGTCAGTGTGCTATGCGGTGGCGGATGTCGCCGTAGTCGATGGGTGTTGGTCGCGGCACGAGGGGTGGCATGAGAGAGATAGTTAGGTTGCCAGAGTGGTGGATGGGTGGGGGATGCGAAGGATCTGACATCTACCGGAGCTGCGAGGTGAGAGGAGAGAGGGGGAGGGCCGACGGCGAGCTATGGGTGGAGGGATGGGAAGATCTGGTAAGTGGCGGTGATGGGGAATCGGGAGGGGGCTGTGTGGAGGAGGAAGAGAGGAGGGGGTCGAGGAGGAGTGTGTTAGGGTTAGCCTTTTATATGCGGAACGGTTGGGCGGGCTTTAGCGGGCTTTAGATGGGCTCGCGGGGCTGTACCAGACCATCCATGACAATTTCTGAAATTGTCATCTCAAATCCGTCACGAATTAACAAGTTTCTTGTAGTGTAAACCTTTTATTTTTAAATGGGGCCGGGTCTAGTGGTCAGTGGCCCACCCGTGGGCCTAACGGGGCGGGGGTCAACGGGCGACCGGGCGCCGGGCATTAGCCCGACTCGGCTCTGGCCCAAGCCAACCGAGGCATGGGCGCGCGGCTAGGGAAGCGGCGCGCGGCGCCGGCGGAGGTCGTCGCGGGCAGGCGCCGGGGCGGGGTCGGCCATGAGCGGCCGCGGCCTGGCCGGGGCAAGCGCAGCCATGAGGCGGAGGCTAGGGGCGGCCCTGCGGACGAAGGAGCGGTCGGGGGCGGCAGAGGCAAGCGAGGCTAGCGGCGGCCGCGACATGGACGCGAGGCGAGGCCAATCAGGCGACGGCAGGGTCGGCGAGTGCGAGGCCGCAAGCAGGGGAAACGGGGCGGCGGTGGAGGAACGGGGCTAGCAGCGGGGAGCGGCGGCGGTGTCAGCGGGCAGTGGGCGCGGGCGACGGTGCTGACAGGGGTGGCCGAGCGCACGCGGGCACCGGCGGCAGTGGGTGAGCCGAGCATGGCTAACACGGGCGTGGTGCAGGGGAGCGCCCGGGGCAAGGGGAGTGCGGCTAGGGGAGGCGCCGGCCGCGGCGAGCAGCTGTAGGCGCGGAGGTGCGGGAGGAGCGGCGCGGGGCGTGGCAGCGAGCGCGATGACCACGAGCTCTGGCACGAGGGGGGCTGCGCATGGACGGCGCCTACGGCGTGATTGAAACAGGAGGGGGTAGCGGTGGAGTGGGCGTGTGGCTCACCGAGAGGGGGTCAATGGCGAGCTCGGGTAGGCCGGAGCGTTTCGGTGGCGGTGGATCCGACGGAGACGACCAGGGCAAAGGTTGAAGGGGTGGTCGATGACGATGAGGTGAGGTGGCTCTGGTCGCATGGCTCCTCGTAGCCGACGCAGCAGAAGACGGCGGTCCTCCAAGACGACAACTGGCGTCGAACGATGGCCGGTGGCCATGGCTTTGCGCCGGTGCGGCGGCAGCTATGCTCGGGTGGGCTCCCGAATGAGGGGGCATCGAGAGGGAAGGAGTGAGGAGTTAGGGTTCATTCCAGGGTGAGGGTTGTCTCTTATCCTCCTGGGGCATCGATGGATGAACGCCGCGTGGAGATCGGCAGCTCAACGGGCGCACGGCGTCCACGACATAGCTCTGCCTCCTCCTCTACCGAGAGGTGGGAGAAAGGCCGAGGCAGATGGGCTGGGCCGCACTGTTGCCAGTAGGCCGCAAGTGCACAGTACACACTTAGATCTATCCATTTCTTTTTGTTTTGTTTTAGTTCTTAGGCACTGTTTTGCATATTTAATTTCTAACAACTTTTTGGGTGAACAAGAAATTTGGCACATAAAACATGTACATTAGGGTGGTGTTGCACAAAAGTTTGGGGTCATTTGAAAAGATTTTATTATTTTAATATATTTAAAAGCCTCACTTAACTACTGCTGGTCTACTCAAAATATGTCTAGGGGCAAACTAGGAAGTCAAAGAGGTTAGTTTCACCATGACAATTACAAGGTGAATATTTGTAATAAAATGAAATATTTTACATACTCAATTTAATATGCAAATATTTGACTTGCACTTCAAATTGGGTTTGAATTTGATTTTTGGACAAGTGGCATTTTGGCTTAGTGATCATGATGACATGACCACTATTAGAGGGAGATCACTGTAGCATGATTCTCGGGGTGTTACAGCTTAAGTCACATGTATAGATGTCGTCTTTCTTCTCACGTACCAAAAAGTGCACTTTCTAAGATTGACTTGTTGCTCACATACATATGCATAAAAAGTAATATGTGTTTATATTATGCCCCTTGTCACTACCAAGAGTTTGCTACGATGTTCTTCTTAGTTTTTAGCTTTGGCATTTAGATACCCTTATGATTGAACAAGAGCTCTGGACTTCAATTGCGCCACCGAAAGTTTTGATCTTTTCTAAGTTTCTTGCATTTTAGTTATAACACCACTCATCCATCTTATGTGAACTGAAGAATATTGTTCAACATATATGTATTCATTAAGACCAGATGACCAATCATGCACACACAAAAATCCGTTGTTAGTTTCATTTTTTTCATGCAGTGTTTTCATATTATATTGTTTGTGATGTTCCAAAACATTAGTTTAAGTTGTTCCACTGATGGGCCTCGAACCCCTCGTTGGTTACCCCAAGTGGAAGGTGTAAGATGCAGTAAGTAGAAGTGTTTTCCCTTAGCAAAGATACCAAGGATCGAATCCCCAGAGACTCCTAGGTTCAACAAGTAGGTGTCAATTGCTACGGCGCCAGATTAGCAGCAATCAACGTGGACCTGCACACAAATACAAATAACTTTGCTCCCAACGAGTACAGAGAGGTTGTCAATCCCTCCGGCCTTGTAGTTCACAAAGGATTAAAAGCAATGATAGTAGTGATAGATAATGTTTTGCAATAGTAAGTAAATAGTGAAAAGTAAATAGTGGAGGTGATTAATGATGGTAATATGGACCGGAGTCTCATGATGTTCACTAGTGATGTCTCTCTCCCAAAAGACGATAAAACAACTATGTGAGGTAAACAAATTACAGCTGGGCAATTGACAGGACCACGAACGCAAACCAATGCTGACTACATTGCAAGAAAGGTTGAGGTTCAAAGCATGGGCGGTACGCCAAAGTAAGTAGACCGAAATCCATCAATATCTACTACTAATCATCCACCTTGAGATATCTATCCAGAACATCTCGCTGGTATTAAGTTGCGAGTCCCACCCATAGTGTAAACTCAATGCAACAGACAACTGCATTAAAAGAACTTTGCGTAAAGTAAACAATCCTTGCACCCGCGGGCACAAGCACCGTTGTTTTCCCCCTTGTGGCAACAGCACATCCCCTAGACTCATGTTTCTGTCACTCAAGCTAGTCATCGAGGGGCATGAACCCACAATCGAGCATAACGTTCCCTCTTGGAGTCACTACCTATTACTCGGCCAAAGCAATAAATAACAACGGAGAACATGAAAGAATTACTTATGAACAAAAATATAAAAGAGGTGAATCAAATATATTACTCAAGATCAATCTGAACATAATCTCATAATCCATCGGATCCCAGCAAACTTAACATAGCAACAGCATAAGGATTACATAGGTGCCTCGATCATGTAGGGCAGCTCACGAGGACTAATTAGTGAAGCACAAGAACGGGAGGAGAACATCACATAGCTACTGGTCATGGATTCATGGTCCAAGGGAGACTACTCACGAGTCATCCGGGAGGCGTCCATGGTGGTGGAGAAGCTCCCGGTGGTGATCCTCCCCTCCGGTAGGGTGTCGGGAAGAGTTCTCCTGGTGCTCCCGATCTTGGAAGCGGCGGCGGCGGCGGAACAGAGATGGGATCGCGAAAAGAGTTCCTGTTCTGAGGGTTACGGAGGACCCTTTAAATATATGCCAAAGTAGGGCATCGGGGGAGCTTCGGGGGGCCGAGGCGCCCCCCCCCCCCCGGCGCGGCCCAGGAGGGGGCGCGCCGCCAGGGTGCCTGGAGCCCTGGTGCCCCCCCCCCCAGGCTACCCTTCGGACGCAGTGTCGTTTCCGGAATGCTGATTTTTTATATAATTTTTCTGGATTTTTCTGGGCAGTTCTCGAAACGTGAAAACCTGAAATACAAAAACAGCCGAAAACAGAAACTGGCACTGGGTGCACTGGATTAGTAAGTTAGTCCAAATATGATCAAAAGTGTATGGAAGTGTATGAATATCATAGCAATATCACCCAAAAGTGGCATGGAGCAAGCAGAAATTATAGATACGTTTTGGACGTATCAACATCCCCAAGCTTAATTCATGCTCGTCCTCGAGTAGGTAAATGATAACAAGAATAATTTCTGTGGTGACATGCTATTAACCATATAAGACATTTTCATAGTCATATGACAAAAGCTTACGGAGACAATGATTCTAAAGTAATTAAGTTGCCTCAAGAGAAAATCACAAATGACTGAAGGTTTTACAACATGAAACTGGAACATCAAAGAGATTTGCAATGAACATGATGTGCAAATATGATAAGGTGATATCTAGCTTGCCCCCTTTAGTGATGCAAAACATAAATGCAGGGGCACCTTCAAGGTTTAAGTGACGACTAGATACAATTATTTCAGAATAAATGATATCACAATCATGCAAAAGACAATGCTACTTTGGGACAATGCACATTACACTCAGAATGACAATCATGCTCTCAGTAGTTGGTGCTTGAAGTGCTAGAGCTTTTTATTTTGAAAACGTGGAAGCAATTGTGTCAACGGTAGTAGTACTTCATATGTGTCATGCATAAGACATCCTATAAGTTGCAAGCCTCATGCATCGAATACTAACAGTGCCCGCACCTTGTCCTAATTAGCTCGGATTTCCATGGGTTATCATTGCATTGCATATGTTTCAACCAAGTGTCACCAAGGGGTACCTCTATGCCACCTGTACAAAGGTCCAAGGAGATAGATCGCATTTGATTTCTCGTTTTTGATAGATCTCAACTTGAGGACATCCATACCGGGACAACATAGAAAATAGATGATGGACTCCTCTTCAATGCATAACCATATTCTCATAAGAGATTGAGGATTAAGGTCCAAGCTAAAACTTCCACCATGATGCATGGCTTTGGTTGGCGGCCCAATGTTCTTCTCTAACAATATGCATATTAATTCAACCCACGGCAAATCACCCTTACTTCGGACAAGACGAACATGCATAGCAACTCACATGATATTCAACAAAAGTGTGACAGTTGATGGCGTCCCCAGAAACATGGTTACCGCTCAGCAAGCAACTCATAAGAAATAAGATACATAGGCAACATATACTTTACCACAATAGTTTTTAGGCTACTTTCCCATGAGCTATGTATTGCATGGTTAGTTCTTGGTACAGGTGGAGGTTAGCAAAAGACTGGGAGCGACCAACTAAGAGAGCAATGACGGTCATAATCATGCAGAGCGACAAAGCAATATTGAATCAGGCATGGTAGTTATATCGCTACTCAGAAACAAAAGATCATCAAGGCTTGACAGACTTTCTTTACAGTCTTAAATATGCGTGAGCATACGCCAAGTCAATCAAAATAAATTCTCGAAGGAAGATATTACTAAACCATACCACATCATAGGCAAACAAACCATGTTGGTACTCCAATAACACATTGGGAACCCCCAGCTATTTGAGATTAACCATAAGAAAACCTGAACTACTAAGCACCATCATGCAAGTAGCATCTTTATCATAGACACATTAACCAATGCAACGGAAGCAAACTCTCTTAATAAGATGAGCATGATAATTAAAGAGAGTTCAAGCAACCAACTAAACAAAAGTTCTTGAAAAGATAAGCATGAATACTAAGAGCAGAGCACGATAGTAGCTATTAAAAGACAAAGAACACACACAGCATAGAAAGACATGAAAATTCTATGTTATGTTCTAGGTAGAGGTGGAGCGTGCTTCTCTCCCACATAAAGGAATGCTGGGTTCCGACTCGTTATGAAAAACTAAAAAGAAAACTAAAAGCAAGACGCTCCAAGCATAGCACATAACACATGAAGTGATAAAAATATAGCGGAACGAAAGACGAACTGATAATGTTGATGGAGAAGGGGATGCACGGGGGCATCCCCAATCTTAGACGCATGAGTCTCCTTGAATATTTCTTGGGGGTGCACGGGGGCATCCCCAAGCTTGAGCGCTTGACACTCCTGAATCTTTTTTATCATCTTCGCTCGCACACTTGAAAACTCCCTTCATACATAACTCATCATAATCTGATTAGCGAGGTTAGTACCCTTAATAAAATAATTATACCTTGCTGGAAATAAGGATATTCTTGAAGTTCTACTGTTTCTCAAGATTGCCAAAAGGTTTTTGCAAAGAAAAAGCAAGTTCTTGATTTGCAAAGTGAAGGTAAGGCAAAACAGGACAGAATCTGTGAAAAACAGAACAGCAGGTAGTAATTGATCTGTTCGGGATACTTCTGCAACTCAAATCAAAAAACTCAGAACAGATGCACGAAAGACAATTATATAGAGAACGCTGTCGAAAAAATTCAGACCAAAAAGATGACCTGGTGATTTTATACGATTTTTTCTATCCAAGGACAGAATATGTTTCCTGGACAGCACCTCACAACTTTTGAACTTTCTAGCAATCAGAGGCTATACTTGGCACAAATATGAAAAGCAAAGATACAATGATGATGCTATAGCAGTAAACAACATCAAGACACAACAAAAACAAAAACTTTATTCATGTGGGCTGCCTCCCAAAAGCGCTTTCTTTTATGCCTTTAAGCTAGGCATAATGCATAGAGATCAAGTTTTATCAAGAGTAAAAGAATAACTAGCCCGTACAACGGACTCAAAAGGTAACTTGATCTTCTTACGAGGGAAGTGTTCCATCCCTTTCTTGAGAGGAAACTGAAATTTTATATTACCCTCTTTCATGTCAATGACAGCACCAACGGTGCGCAAAAAGGGACGTCCCAAAATAATTGGACAAGAAGGATCACATTCAATATCCATAATAGTGAAATCAACGGGCACATAATTATCATTGACAACAATAAGAACATCGTCGATCCTCCCCAAAGTTTTCTTTATGGAAGAATCAATGAGACGAACACCAAAAGAACAAGAATCATAAGGTTTCAATTTAAGCATATCATACATCCTTTTGGGCATAACAGAGGTACTAGCACCAACATCACATAATGCATAACAACAGAAGTCATTCAAATTAATTTTTATCATAGGATCCCAACCATCTTATAGCTTTCTAGGTATGGAGGCTTCTACTCTAAGTTTCTCCTCCGTAGCTTTGATGAGAGCATTAGTGATATGCTCTGTGAAGGCAAGGTTAAGCGTGCTAGTGCGGGGATCTCTAGACATCTTGTGAAGGAAATTAATAACTTCGGTAAGAGTGCAATTATCAAAATCAAGGTCACGAGCATCAAGTAAAGTGGTAGTGGTGTCCTTTAAGTTCTCTTGTTTGGTAGTTTCTATAGTCATAGCATCACCATTAATAGGTCCAACGGGACCAGCAGTACATTGGGTGCTAAGAGTGTGAACATCCTCAATAGCTTGGATAGTAGCAATAGTGTGGTGGGTAGGAAGGCTCTTAATTCTTTCCTCTTCCTCCCTTTCTCTAGCCCATCTTTCTTTAAGTTTAGCCATCATCCTAATGTTTTCATTAATTTGCACTTGAGTAGCGTTAATAGGGATGACTTCCCTCTCCTTAAGAGGGGAAGTTTCAATTTTTAGCAATTTTACCTCATTGGCTAAGTGGTCTACCTTAAAAGAAAGACCATCTAGTTTATGTAGTTTCTCTTCTACATTCTTATTAAAGGCTTTTTGGGTAGTGATGAAATCTCTAAGCATGGTCTCTAGTTTAGTATTGGAGTTCTTGGTACTAGGATAAGCATTGTTGTTCCCATAAGAGTTAGAGGGGAACGGTCTAGGATTGCTACCAAAATTACTCCTATAAGCATTGTTGTTAAAATTGTTTCTAGAGATAAAGTTAACATCTACTTGTTCTTGAGCAATCAAAGAATTTAAAGGAACATCACGAGGATCAACAGTAGATTGCTTCGAAAGTAGAGACATGATCAAGTCAACTTTTTCATTGAGGGAGGAAATCTCCTTGACAGAGTTTACCTTCCTACCTGTTGGAGCGCGTTCGGTGTGCCATTGGGAATAGTTGGTCATCATCTCATCGAGAAGCTTTGTGGCAGCACCAAGTGTAGTTGACATAAAAGTTCCTCCCGCGGCCAAATCTAACAAGTTCCGCGAGGTAAAGTTCAAGCCTGCATAAAAAGTTTGGATAACCATCCAAGTAGTCAAACCGTGAGTAGGGCAGTTCTTGATAAGAGACTTCATACGTTCCCAAGCTTGGGCAACGTGTTCATTATCCAATTGTTTAAAATTCATTATGTTACTTCTAAGTTGGATAATTTTAGCAGGTGGGTAGTATTTTCCAATAAAAGCATCTTTGCACTTGTCCCATGAATCTATGCTATTTCTAGGCAAAGACTGAAACCAAATTTTAGCTCCTCCTCTCAAGGAGAAAGGAAAAAGCTTAAGCTTAACAATATTACCATCTATTTCTTGGTACTTTTGCATATCACAAAGTTCAACAAAGTTGTTCAAGTGTAAAGCAGCATCATCTCCAGCACCGGAGAATTGTTCTTTCATGACTAAGTTCAGTAAAGCAGGTTTAATTTCATATGAAGGTGCTGAAGTGGCAGGTGTAGTGATAGGTGTGCTGATAAAGTCATCGTTGTTGTGACTAGTGAAGTCACACAACTTGGTGTTCTCGGTGGAACCCATAGTAGCAAGCAAGCAAGATAACTATTTTTGTGATTTTTGATAAAAAGGTACTAAATCAAAAACTAAAAGGTAAACTAACAAGACTAAAAAGCAAAGGTAAAAGATAGCATGCAACTCCCCTATCCTGAAGAGTGGAGTCCCCGGCAACGGCGCCAGAAAATACTCCTTGATGGGCCTCGAACCCCTCGTTGGTTACCCCAAGTGGAAGGTGTAAGATGCAGTAAGTAGAAGAGTTTTCCCTTAGCAAAGATACCAAGGATCGAATACCCAGAGACTCCTAGGTTCAACAAGTAGGTGTCAATTGCTACGGCGCCAGATTAGCAGCAATCAACATGGACCTGCACACAGATACAAATAACTTTGCTCCCAACGAGTACAGAGAGGTTGTCAATCCCTCCGGCCTTGTAGTTCACAAAGGATTAAAAGCAATGATAGTAGTGATAGATAATGTTTTGCAATAGTAAGTAAATAGCAAAAAGTAAATAGTGGAGGTGATTAATGATGGTAATATGGACCGGAGTCTCATGATGTTCACTAGTGATGTCTCTCTCCCAAAAGACGATAAAACAGCTATGTGAGGTAAACAAATTACAGTTGGGCAATTGACAGGACCACGAACGCAAACCAATGCTGACTACATTGCAAGAAAGGTTGAGGTTCAAAGCATGGGCGGTACGCCAAAGTAAGTAGACCGAAATCCATCAATATCTACTACTAATCATCCACCTTGAGATATCTATCCAGAACATCTCGCTGGTATTAAGTTGCGAGCCCACCCATAGTGTAAACTCAATGCAACACACAACTGCATTAAAAGAACTTTGCGTAAAGTAAACAATCCTTGCACCTGCGGGCACAAGCACCGTTGTTTTCCCCCTTGTGGCAACAGCACATCCCCTAGACTCATGTTTCTGTCACTCAAGCTAGTCATCGAGGGGCATGAACCCACAATCGAGTATAACGTTCCCTCTTGGAGTCACTACCTATTACTCGGCCAAAGCAATAAATAACAACGGAGAACATGCAAGAATTACTTATGAACAAAAATATAAAAGAGGTGAATCAAATATATTACTCAAGATCAATCTGCACATAATCTCATAATCCATCGGATCCCAGCAAACTCAACATAGCAACAGCATAAGGATTACATAGGTGCCTCGATCATATAAGGTAGCTCACGAGGACTAATTAGTGAAGCACAAGAACGGGAGGAGAACATCACATAGCTACTGGTCATGGACTCATGGTCCAAGGGAGACTACTCACGAGTCATCCGGGAGGCGTCCATGGTGGTGGAGAAGCTCCCGGTGGTGATCCTCCCCTCCGGCAGGGTGCCGGGAAGAGTTCTCCTGGTGCTCCCGATCTTGGAAGCGGCGACGGCGGCGGAACAGAGATGGGATCGCGAAAAGAGTTCCTGTTCTGAGGGTTACGGAGGACCCTTTAAATATATGCCAAAGTAGGGCATCGGTGGAGCTTCGGGGGGCCCAGGCGCCCCCCGGCGCGGCCCGGGGGGGGGCGCCGCCAGGGCGCCTGGAGCCCTGGTGCCCCCCCCCCAGGCTGCCCTTCTGACGCAGTGTTGGGGAACGTAGTATTTTAAAATTTTCCTATGATCACGCAAGATCTATTTACCAGATGCATAGCAACGAGAGGGGAGAGTGAGTCTACGTACCCTCGTAGACCGAAAGCGAAAGCGTTAGAACAACGCGGTTGATGTAGTCGTACGTCTTCACGGCCAGACCGATCAAGCACCGAAACTACGGCACCTCCGAGTTCTAGCACACGTTCAGCTCGATGACGTCCCTCGAACTCCGATCCAGCCGAGTGTCGAGGGAGAGTTCCGTCAGCACGACGGCGTGGTGACGATCTTGATGTTCTACCGTCGCAGGGCATCGCCTAAGCACCGCTACAATATTATCGAGGAGAACTATGGTGGAGGGGGGCACCGTACACGGCTAAGAGATCAAGAGATCAATTGTTGTCTCTAGAGGTGCCCCCCTGCCCCCGTATATAAAGGAGGGAGGGAGAGGCCGGCCCTAGAGGGGGCACGCCAAGTGTGGGGAGTCCTACTAGGACTCCCAAGTCCTAGTAGGATTCCCCTTTCCTTTCCGGAGTAGGAGAGAAGGAAAGAGGGGGAGAGGGAGAAGGAAAAGGGGGCTACACCCCTTGTCCAATTCGGACCAGAAGGGGGGCGCGCGCCTCCTTCCTTTTGGCCTCTCTCCTCTATTCCCGTAACTCCCCGGTACTCCGAAAATACCCGAATCACTCGGAACCTTTCTGATGTTCGAATATAGTCGTCCAATATATCGATTTTTACGTCTCGACCATTTCGAGACTCCTCGTCATGTCCCCGATCTCATCCGGAACTCCGAACTCCTTCGGTACATCAAAACTCATAAACTCATAATAAAATTGTCATCGAAACCTTAAGCGTGCGGACCCTATGGGTTCGAGAACTATGTAGACATGACCGAGACACGTCTCCGGTCAATAACCAATAGCGAAACCTGGATGCTCATATTGGCTCCCACATATTCTACGAAGATCTTTATCGGTCAAACCGCATAACAACATACGTTGTTCCCTTTGTCATCGGTATGTTACTTGCCCGAGATTCGATCGTCGGTATCTCAATACCTAGTTCAATCTCGTTACCGGCAAGTCTCTTTACTCGTTCCGTAATACATCATCCCGCAACTAACTCATTAGCTGCAATGCTTGCAAGGCTTATAGTGATGTGCATTACCGAGTGGGCCCAAAGATACCTCTCCAACAATCGGAGTGACAAATCCTAATCTCGAAATACGCCAACCCAACAAGTACCTTCGGAGACACCTGTAGAGTACCTTTATAATCACCCAGTTACGTTGTGACGTTTGGTAGCACACAAAGTGTTCCTCCGGTATTCGGGAGTTGCATAATCTCATAGTCATAGGAACATGTATAAGTCATGAAGAAAGCAATAGCAGTAAAACTTAAACGATCATAGTGCTAAGCTAACGGATGGGTCTTGTCCATCACATCATTCACCTAATGATGTGATCCCGTTGATCAGATGACAACTCATGTCTATGGCTAGGAAACATAACCATCTTTGATCAATGAGCTAGTCTAGTAGAGGTATACTAGGGACACTCTGTTTTGTCTATGTATTCACACATGTACTAAGTTTCCGGTTAATACAATTCTAGCATGAATAATAAAAATTTATCATGATATAAGGAAATAAATAATAACTTTATTATTGCCTCTAGGGCATATTTTCTTCAGTCTCCCACTTGCACTAGATCTAATAATCTAGATCACATCACCATGTGATAAACACCAATAGTTCACATCACCATGTGACTAACACCCATAGTTCTCATCGCCATGTGACCAATACCCAAAAGGGTTTACTAGAGTAAACAATCTAGTTCACATCCTCATGTGATTAACACCCAAAGAGTACTAACTGATCATGTTTTGCTTCGTGAGAGAAGTTTAGTCAGCGGGTCTGTTACATTCAGATCCGTATGTATTTTGCAAATTTCTATGTCTACAATGCTCTGCATGGAGCTACTCTAGCTAAATGCTCCCACTTTCAATATGTATCCAGATTGAGACTCCGAGTCATCCAGATCGGTGTTTAAATCTTGCATCGATGTAACTCTTTATGATGAACTCTTTATCACCTCCATAACCGAGAAATATTTAGTCATTCAGTAACTAAGGATAATTTTGACCGCTGTCCAGTGATCTACTCCTAGATCAAAATTGTACTCCCTTGCCAAACTCAGGGTAGGGTATATACAATAGGTCTGGTATACAGCATGACATACTTTATAGAACCTATGGCTGAGTGTAAGGGCATATTTCTCCCTAAGTAGTTTTGGTGATTGATGACAATGCATTTGCGGACTAATCGTGTGTTCTAAAGCTTCTACGGGTATATCTCACTTAGGCACAAGACGATTGATTGCCCCTCGGATTCGATGGAAGACGGTGTTTCCTTTTTGCTCCCTGTAGGTGGCTTTGAGTAATAGGAAACCCGTACTATTAAGAGGGGGTCCGCTTCGGAAAGGTTTGGGTGGAATCAACACGTACACATCTTTCTCTCACACCACCTTTCCCTTGCTTCTCTGGAGTTCCAACCGGTTATTATCGTATATGCAAAACTTGACTTCTTAACTAAATCATCTTCCTGGCAAGCGATAGTACCGCTCCTTAAAGCGGTAGTACCGCACGGCCACGCGGTAGTACCGCCTGAAGACACGGTAGTACCGCACCAGCGGTAGTACCGCGGCTCCAGAGCGGTAGTACCGCGTATCTGGCCCGACACTGATTCTAAGTGCAGAAGTAGGTGCGGAAGTAAATTTTTACTTCCGCATCCTATGCGGTAGTACCGCTTACTCCAAGCGGTAGTACCGTGTCGCGTTTTGCTACTACCGTTTTCTCTGCGGATGTAGCCGCGGATGTAATTTATTTCATCCGTGGTCGTCAATCATGTCGCATGTTTTTGCCAAGCGGTAGTACCGCTCCCAGAGCAGTACTACTGCTCAGCCAGCGGTAGTACCGCAACTTACGTGCGGTACTACCGCTCTCTGCGGGCTGAAAACACACATAACGGTTGGATTAGCTCTCCCACTATATATAGGGGGTCTTCTTCTCCAAGAAGACTTACCTCTTCCCCCACAACTCCATTGTTGCTCCAAAAGCTCCATTTCCGCCCGATCTCTCTCCCTATCCAATCAAACTTGTTGATTTGCTCGGGATTGCTTGAGGAGGCATCGATCTACACTTCCACCAAGAGATATTTATTCTCCCCACTAATCCCTTGCGGATCTTGTTACTCTTGGGTGTTTGAGCACCCTAGACGGTTGAGTTCACCTCGAAGCCATATTCCATTGTGGTGAAGCTTCGTGGTTTTGTTGGGAGCCTCCAAGTTGTGGAGATAGCCCCAACCTTGTTTGTAAAGGTTCGGTCGCCGCCTTCAAGGGCACCACTAGTGGAATCACGGCACCTTGCATCGTGTGAGGGCGTGAGGAGAATACGGTGGCCCTAGTGGCTTCTTGGGGAGCATTGTGCCTCCACACCGCTCCAACGGAGACGTACTTCCCCTCAAAGGGAAGGAACTTCGGCAATACATCCTTGTCTCCACCGGTTCCACTTGTGGTTATTTCTTACCTTTACTTTTGCATGCTTTACTTGTTTAACTCCTATAGCATGCTTGTGTAGTTGTTATCCTCATTTCCTTTAAGTTGTCATCTTAGTAGAATATCTAGACAACTTACTTTATCGTTTAATTTAAGAAGGTTAAGAAAAGCTAAAAATTGTTAGTTGCCTATTCACCCCCCCCCCCTCTAGTCAACCATATAGATCCTTTCAATTGGTATCAGAGCCTCGTCTCTTTTTAAGGACTTTACCGTCCAAAGAGTATGGGTGACAACATAGTCGAGACGGAGGACCATTCCGGTGGAACTCCGTCCTTGCCTATGTCGGATGGGGGAGCCTCGGTCTCTCGTGAGGAATTCAATGTGGCCTTGACCACATTGAAAGAATCACTAGCGAGCGAGGTCAAAGGCATGTTTAAAGATTTGCTTGAGGGGCTTAAATTATCCACCACACCGTTGGAAGTGGCTCATCCCGCTACCAACGTGTCGGAGGCTAATCCTGACAAGGGAGAAGCTAGTAGTGAACAAGCCCCCGTTACTAAGAATGGAAATGGGAAATTTGCCCAATCCGCTCCTCCTACTCACTATGGAGGACCCGTTCCCACACCGCATTTAAATTCCGTTGGGCCCCCTCCCAAGTTTATCAAAAATTCTGATTTTGCTACTTGGGTGTTTCGTTTCAAACGTCATATTAATCATTGTTCTACTAACCTTTGGAGAATCATTGAGCAAGGTTTTTATCCGTATGATCCCGACAACATGACTCCAAGAGAAACTGCAGATCATCAGTTCAACGAGTCCGCTCTTTGCATTCTCCAAGATTCCATCCCTCCTGAAGACATTGCACACCTTCGACCCTTCACTGTGGCCAAGGAAGCTTGGGAGCATGTTGGTACAATGTACAAGGGAAGCACCAGTATTCAACGCTCCAACTATGAAGTGGTGCAAGATGAAGCTGATGAGTTTGCTATGATCGAAGATGAAGATCCTCGTGAACTTTATCGAAGATTAACTATCCTTGCGGTCTCTCTTCGAGATCATGGCAGTAAGGATACGGATGATAATTGGATCAAGCGCAAGTTCCTCAAGGCCATGATGCCCTACCATAAGGCCATGTCCTCTGTCATACGTCAGAGACCGGACTTCCACCACTTATCCTCAAATGAAGTGTTGGATGAGTTTGTTGCCATGAGGATCTTGGACGTGACCGCCGACAATGCGGTCTTAAGAGCTCAACGATCAAAGAATCCCAATCTTGCCCTGAAGGCCAAGGCTTGTGTGGAAGAGGAGGAGATGGAAGATGATGATGAGTGTAGCCCCGAGGACACCAAATATGCCTATCATGAGCACATGGCTCTTGCTTCAAGGCAATTCTGGGGCAAGAAGAAGACAAGACCCAACTTCAACAGGAACAACTCTAGTGGGAACAAAGGGAAGCAACGAGTGAGGACATGCTTCAACTGTGGAAATGTAAGTCACTTCGTTGTGGATTGCCCTTATGAGAAGAGAGAAGACTTTGGAGGCAAGCTTATTCGGAAGGACAAGTCAAAGTCCTATCCCAACAAGAACAACTTCAACAAGAAGACTCCTCCGAAAGTGTTGGTAGCCCAAGAGGAATATGTTGAGGATGATGATAATGATGAAGACGATGAGGTGACCACCATGGCCACAATTGCAATTGCTACTACTCCGCGCTCATCTCTCTTCGACTCACCAAATGAGAACATTACAGCCAAGTGTCTCATGGCCAAGGCCACCATTGAAGGAAATATGCCCTAGAGGCAATAATAAAGTTGTTACTTATATTTCCTTATATCATGATAAATGTTTATTATTCATGCTAGAATTGTATTAACCGGAAACTTGGTACATGTGTGAATACATAGACAAAACATAGTGTCCCTAGTATGCCTCTACTAGACTAGCTCATTGATCAAAGATGGTTATGTTTCCTAACCATAGACATGAGTTGTCATTTGATCAACGGGATCACATCATTAGGAGAATGATGTGATGGACAAGACCCATCCGTTAGCATAGCACTATGATCGTTTAGTTTTACTGTTATTGCTTTCTTCATGACTTATTCATGTTCCTATGACTATGAGATTATGCAACTCCCGAATACCGTAGGAACACCTTGTGTGCTATCAAACGTCACAACGTAACTGGGTGATCATAAAGATGCTCTACAGGTGTCTCCGAAAGTATTCGTGGTGTTGGCATAGTTCAAGATTAGGATTTGTCACTCCGAGTGTCGGAGAGGTATCTCTGGGCCCTCTCGATAACACACATCACAATAAGCCTTGCAAGCAAAAGACTAATGAGTTAGTCACGAGATGATGTGTTACGGAACGAGTAAAGAGACTTGCCGGTAACGAGATTGAACTAGGTATGGAGATACCGACGATCGAATCTCGGGCAAGTAACATACCGATGACAAAAGGAACAACGTATGTTGTTATGCGGTTTTGACCGATAAAAGATCTTCGTAGAATATGTAGGAGCCAATATGAACATCCAGGTTCCGCTATTGGTTATTGACCGGAGATGAGTCTCGGTCATGTCTGCATAGTTCTCGAACCCGTAGGGTCCGCACGCTTAACGTTTGATGACGATCAGTATTATGAGTTTATGAGTTTTGATGTACCGAAGGTAGTTCGGAGTCCCGGATGAGATCACGGACATGACGAGGAGTCTCGGAATGTCTGAGACATAATGATTGATATATTGGACGACTATATTCGCACACCGGAAGTGTTCCGGAAAAAGTTTCGGATTTAACTGGATTGCCGGAGGGGGTTACCGGAACCCCCTACGAGGGGGGATGGTCTATAGTGGGCCTTGAGGAAAGGAGAGAGGCAGCCCATAGAGGCTGGCCGGCGCCCCACCTAGGGATCCTAGTTGGACTAGGATTGGGGGGCACCACCTCTCCCTCTTTTCCTTTCCCTCTCTTCCTTCTTGGTGGACTCCTACTAGGAATAGGATTGCAATCCTATTCCTAGTAGGATTGCCCTAGCCGCACCATAGGAGGCCGGCCGGCCCTCCCCTCTTGCTCCTTTATATATGGGGGCAGGGGGCACCCAAAGACACACAAGTTGAATTGTTCCAGCCGTGTCCGGTGCCCCCCTCCACAGAAACACACCTCGGTCATACCGTTGCAGTGCTTAAGCGAAGCCCTGCGCCGGTAAATACATCATATCCGTCACCACGCCGTCGTGCTGACGAAACTCTCCCGTGAAGCTCAACTGGATCAAGAGCTCGTGGGACGTCATCAAGCTGAACGTGTGCTGAAAGCGGAGGTGCCGTACGTTCGGTGCTTGATCGGTTGAATCGCGAAGAAGTTCGACTACATCCAGCGGCGGAGCCAGCGTATACTTATTGGGTTCAAGTGAACCCAATGGATCTTGCCTGGTACGTGACATATATACGTATTTGATTGGTGTGAACCCAATAAAAAATTCCGGCTGACCCCAACACACTTCATGTACGTGGAACAAAGGGCCCAAAAGGCAAAGCCCACGTAATCGTTTTACCATAATTGTTTGTGCGTGAATCACGTAAACGCCTCCTGAAGACTGTTTCCTTTTCATCGTTCATCTATTCGTTTCTCTGATTCTCATCTCGCATGTTGATGTCGCTCGACGCCTCCGCCGCCGCCGCACGCCCGCGGCAAGTAGACGGCTGCAGATCGACATCCGTAACAGTGCAACACTAAAACCCAAAAATTGAGGTAATAAGATCATATAGCCGCATATCCTCTTTTTTTTGTATGTTCTATCTACCCTAAAACACCAGTACGGCAGTGACTATTTTGCCCTAGTTTTTTTTATTTGTTTTTCTCTATGAACTTTGATTGATCTAGGCTATAGAGCTATATTTTTTGAGATATCTTAGCAAGCGTGGATTTATCCTCGAACTGTTAGTTGGAATTGAAATTGTCTCTTAGCAAACATGAAGAGATGCTTTTTAGCTGTGAATGTTGTAAAGAAAAAATTACGCTATAAAATGGGTGATCAATTCATGAGTGATTGCCTAATCTGCAATGTGGAGAAATATATATTTTCTACCATTATCAATGGTGTAGTCTTTAATCTTTTTAAGGCGATGAAAGATCGAAAGGGGACACTCTAAAATGTGAGTGCCTTTACAAGATTATTTCTCTTGTTAGTACTTTTCTAAACTTGTCAAACTAACTTGTCGTTTTTTCAGTGTTCAAGAAAGATGAGAAGCTACACCTGGAGCTACAAAGTTATCTGATTCTACTTTCATAATATGTAAAGAAGTGATTTTAAAATTTTATTGAACAGGTATGTCTTGCACTCTTCAGTTTTTAATGCGACACAATATGTGATATATGATACTGTACCATATTTCTATTCATCATGTTGTCTGTGGGTGCTATAATTTTGTTGTAAAATAATTTAAAATAAAACATTACACTTCACGTACTAGTAGTAAGTTCTCACGACGAGTCACAAAGTGAACCCAATGGCCAAATTTTCTGGCTCCGCCCCTGACTACATCAACCGCGTAACTTGACGCTTCCGCTTCCGGTATACGAGGGTACGTAGACACACTCTTCCCTCTCGTTGTTATGCATCTGGTAGATAGATCTTGCGTGATCGTAGGAAAATTTTAAAATACTACGTTCCCCAACAGTGGCATCAGAGCCAGGTCTATGCGTAGATGATATGCACGAATAGAACACAATGAGTTGTGGGCGATACTAGTCATACTGCTTACCAGCATGTCATACTTTGCTTCGGCGGTATTGTGAGATGAAGCGGCCCGGACCGACATTACGCGTACGCTTACGCGAGACTGGTTTCACCGTTAAGAGCACTCGTTGCTTAAAGGTGACTGGCGGGTGTCTGTCTCTCTCACTTCAGCTGAATCAAGTGTGGCTACGCCCGGTCCTTGTGAAGGTTAAAACAGCACATACTTGACGAAACATCGTTGTGGTTTTGTATGCGTAGGTAAGAACGGTTCTTGCTAAGCCCGTAGCAGCCACGTAAAACTTGCAACAACAAAGTAGAGGACGTCTAACTTGTTTTTGCAGGGCATGTTGTGATGTGATATGGTCAAGACATGATGAGTTATACGGTTTTTGTATGAGATGATCATGTTTTGTAATGTTATCGGCAACTGGCATGAGCCATATGGTTGTCGCTTTATTGTATGAAATGCAATCGCCATGTAATTGATTTACTTTATCACTAAGCGGTAGCGATAGTCGTAGAAGAAATAGTTGGCGAGACGACAACGATGCTACGATGGAGATCAAGGTGTCGCGCCGGTGACGAAGGTGATCATGACGGTGCTTTGGAGATGGAGATCAAAAGCACAAGATGATGATGGCCATATCATGTCACATATTTTGATTGCATGTGATGTTTATCTTATTATGCTTCTTATTTTGCTTAGAACGACGGTAGCATTATAAGATGATCCCTTACTAAATTTCAAGGTATAAGTGTTCTCCCTGAGTATGCACCGTTGCGAAAGTTCGTCGTGCCGAGACACCACGTGATGATCGGGTGTGATAAGCTCTACGTTCAAATACAACGGGTGTAAGCCAGTTTTGCACACGCAGAATACTCGGGTTAAACTTGACGAGCCTAGCATATGCAGATATGGCCTCGGAACACTGGAGACCGAAAGGTCGAGCGTGAATCATATAGTAGATATGATCAACATAAGATGTTCACCATTGAAACTACTCCATCTCACGTGATGATCGGACATGGTTTAGTTGATTTGGATCACGTGATCATTTGGATGACCGGAGGGATGTCTATCTAAGTGGGAGTTCTTAAGTAATATGATTAATTGAACTTTAATTTATCATGGACTTAGTCCTGGTAGTATTAGCATATGTATGTTGTAGATCAATAGCTCGCGATGTTGCTCCACGTTTATTTTTTATATGTTCCTAGAGAAAACCAAGTTGAAAGATGTTAGTAGCAATGATGCGGAATTGTTCCGTGATCTGAGGATTATCCTCATTGCTGCACAGAAGAATTATGTCCTTGATGCACCGCTAGGTGACAGACCTATTGCAGGAGCAGATGTAGACGTTATGAACGTTTTGACAAAAGCTCGATATGATGACTACTTGATAGTTTAGTGCACCATGCTTTACGGCTTATAACCGGGACTTCAAAAACGTTTTGAAACGCCACGGAGCATATGATATGTTCCAAGAGTTGAAATTAGTATTTCATACTCATGCCCGTGTCGAGAGGTATAAGACCTCTGATAGTACTTTGCCTACAAGATGGAGGAGAATAGCTCAACCAGTGAGCATGTGCTTAGATTGTCTGGGTAGTACAATTGCTTGAATCAAGTGGGAGTTAATCTTCCAGATAAGATAGTAATTGACAAAGTTCTCTAGACACTATCACCAAGTTAGTAGAACTTCGTGATGAACTATAATATGCAAGGGATGACGAAAGTAATTCCCGAGCTCTTCGCGATGCTGAAATCGGCGAAGGTAGAAATCAAGAAAGAGCATCAAGTGTTGATGGTTAACCAGACCACTTGTTTCAAGTAAAGGGCAAAGGGATAGAAGGGGAACTTCAAGAAGAATGACAAGCAAGTTGTCACTCCCGTGAAGAAACCCAAAGATAAACTCAAGCCTGAAACTAAGTGCTTCTACTGCAAAGGAAATGGTCACTAGAAGTGGAACTGCCCTAGATATTTGGCGGATAAGAAGGATGGCAAAGTGAACAAAGGTATATTTGATATACAGATTATTGATGTGTATTTTACTAGTGTTCATAGCAACCCCTCGGTATTTGATATTGGTTCAGTTGCTAAAGAGTAGTAACTCGAAATGGGAGTTGCATAATGAACAGAAACTAGTTAAAGGATGAAGTGACGATGTGTATTGGAAGTAGTTCCAAGATTGATATGATCATCATCGCACACTCCTTATACTTTCGGGATTAGTGTTGAACCTAAATAAGTGTTATTTGGTGTTTGTGTTGACCATGAATATGATTCGATCATGTTTATTGCAATACGGTTATTCATGTAAGTTAGAGAATAATTGTTGTTCTGTTTACATGAATAAAACCTTCTATGGTCATACACCCAATGAAAATGGTTTGTTGGATCTCGATCGTGTGATACACATATTCATAATATTGAAGCCAAAAGATGCAAGGTTAATAATGATAGTGCAACTTATTTGTGGCACTGCCGTTTAGGTCATATTGGTGTAAAGCGCATGAAGAAACTCCATAGTGATGGACTTTTGGAATCACTTGATTATGAATCACTTGGTGCTTGCGAACCATGCCTCATGGGCAAGATGACTAAAACTCCGTTCTCCGGAACTGTGGAGCGAGCAACAGAGTTGTTGCAAATCATACATACTGATGTATGCGGACCAATGAGTGTTGAAGCTCGCAGCAGGTATCGTTATTTTCTGACCTTCACTGATGATTTGAGCAGATATGGGTATATCTACTTAATGAAGCACAAGTCTGAAACATTTGAAAAGTTCGAAGAATTTCAGAGTGAAGTGGAGAATCATCGTAACAAAAAAAATAAGAGTTTCTACGATATGATCGTAGAGGTAAAATATTTGAGTTAGCGAGTTTGGCCTTCAATAAAAACAATGTGAAATAGTTTCACTACTCACGCCACCTGGAACACCACAGTGTAATGGTGTGTCCGAACGTCATAACCGTACTTTATTAGATATGGTGCGATCGATGATGTCTCTTACTGATCTACCACTATCGCTTTTGGGGTTATGCATTAGAGACAACTACATTCACGTTAAATAGGGCACCATCTAAATCCGTGGAGATGACACCGTATGAACTGTGGTTTGACGAGAAACCTAAGCTGTCATTTCTTTAAGTTTGGGACTGCGATGCTTATGTGAAAAAGTTTCAACATGATAAACTCGAACCCAAATCGGAGAAGTAAATCTTCATAGGATACCCAAAAAGAAACTGTTGGGTACACCTTCTATCACAGATCCTAAGGCAAGGTCTTTGTTGCTAAGAGTGGATCCTTTCTAGAGAAGGAGTTTCTCTCGAAAGAAGTGAGTGGGAGGAAAGTAGAACTTGATGAGGTAATTGTACCTTCTCCCGAATTGGAAGGTAGTACATCACAGAAACTCGTTCTAGTGATTCCTACACCAATTAGTGAGGAAGCTAATGATGATGATCATGAAACTTCAGATCAAGTTTCTGCTGAACTTCATAGATCAACCAGAGTTCGTTCCGCACCAGAGTGGTACGGCAACCCAGTTCTAGAAGTCATGTTACTAGACCATGATGAACCTACGAACTATGAGGAAGCGATGATGAGCCCAGATTCCGCAAAATGGCTTGATACCATGAAATCTGAGATGGGATCCATGTATTAGAACAAAGTATGGACTTTGGTTGACTTGCCCGATGATCGGCAAGCCATCGAAAATAAATGGATCTTCAAGAGGAAGACCGACGCAAACGGTAATGTTACTGTTTACAAAGCTCGACTTGTTGCGAAAGGGTTTCGACAAGTTCAAGGAGTTGACTACGATGAGACTTTCTCACCCGTAGCGATGCTTAAGTCTGTCTGAATCATGTTAGCAATTGCCGCATTTTATGAAATCTGGCAAATGGATAACAAAACTGCATTCTTTAATGGATTTATTAAAGAAGACTTGTATATGATGCAACCAGAAGGTTTTGTCAATCCTAAAGGTGCTAACAAAATGTGCAAGCTCCAGCGATCCATCTATGGACTGGTGCAAGCATCTCGGAGTTGGAATATACGCTTTGATAAGTTGACCAAAGCATATAGATTTATACAGACTTGCGGTGAAGCCTGTATTTACAAGAAGTGAGTGGGAGCACTACAACCTTTCTGATAAGTATATGTGAATGACATATTGTCGATCGGAAATGATGTAGAATTTTCTGGAAAGCATAAAGGAGTGTTTGAAAGGAGTTTTTCAAAGAAAGACCTTGGTGAAGCTGCTTACATATTGGGCATCAAGATCTATAGAGATAGATCAAGACGCTTGATAAGACTTTCGATAAGTACATACCTTGATAAGATTTTGAAGTAGTTCAAAATGGATCAGTCAAAGAAGGAGTTCTTGCCTGACTTGTAAGGTGTGAAGTTGAGTAAGACTCAAAGCCAGACCACGGCAGAAAAATATAGAGAGAATGAAAGTCATTCCCTATGCCTCAGCCATAGGTTCTATAAAGTATGACATGCTGTGTACCAAACATGTTGTGTACCTTGCCATGAGTTTGTCAAGGGGGTACAATAGTGATCCAGGAGTAGATCACTGTACAGCGGTCAAAATTATCCTTAGTAACTGGATGACTAAGGAAATGTTTCTTGATTATGGAGGTGATAAAGAGTTCGTCGTAAAGGGTTACGCCGATGCAAGCTTTGACACTAAATCCAGATGACTCTAAGTATCAATCTGGATGCGTATTGAAAGTGGGAGCAATTAGCTAGAGTAGCTCTATGCAGAGCATTGTAGACATAGAAATTTGCAAAATACATACGGATCTGAATGTGACAGACCCGTTGACTAAACTTCTCTCACAAGCAAAACATGATCACACCTTATTACTCTTGGGTATTAATCACATAGCGATGTGAACTAGATTATTGACTCTAGTAAACCCTTTGGGTGTTGGTCACATGGCGATGTGAGCTAGATTATTGACTCTAGTGCAAGTGGGAGACTGAAGGAAATATGCCCTAGAGGCAATAATAAAGTTGTTATTTGTATTTCCTTATATCATGATAAATGTTTATTATTCATGCTAGAATTGTATTAACGGGAAACTTGGTACATGTGTGAATACATAGACAAAACAGTATGTCCCTAGTATGCCTCTACTAGACTAGCTCATTGATCAAAGATGGTTATGTTTCCTAGCCATAGACATGAGTTGTCATTTGATCAACGGGATCACATCATTAGGAGAATGATGTGATGGACAAGACCCATCCGTTAGCATAGCACTATGATCGTTTAGTTTTACTGCTATTGCTTTCTTCATGACTTATACATGTTCCTATGACTATGACTTATACCCAAAAGAGACTGTTGGGTACACCTTCTATCACAGATCCGAAGGCAAGATATTCGTTGCTAAAAATGGATCCTTTCTAGAGAAGGAGTTTCTCTCGAAAGAAGTGAGTGGGAGGAAAGTAGAACTTGATGAGGTAATAGTACCTTCTCCCGGATTGGAAAGTAGTACATCACAGAAAATTGTTCCAGTGATTCCTACACCAATCAGTGAGGAAGTTAATGATAATGATCATGAAACTTTGGATCAAGTTTCTGCTGAACGTCGTAGATCAACCAGAGTACGTTCCGCACCAGAGTGGTACGGCAACCCAGTTCTGGAAATCATGTTACTAGACCATGATGAACCTACGAACTATGAGGAAGCGATGATGAGCCCAGATTCCGCAAAATGGCTTGAAGCCATGAAATCTGAGATGGGATCCATGTATGAGAACAAAGTGTGGACTTTGGTTGACTTGCCCGATGATCGGCAGGCCATCGAAAATAAATGGATCTTCAAGAGGAAGACCGACGCAGACGGTAATGTTACTGTTTACAAAGCTCGACTTGTTGCGAAAGGTTTTCGACAAGTTCAAGGAGTTGACTACGATGAGACTTTCTCACCTGTAGCGATGCTTAAGTCAGTCCGAATCATGTTAGCAATTGCCGCATTTTATGATTATGAAATCTGGCAAATGGATGTCAAAACTGCATTCCTGAATGGATATCTCAAAGAAGAGTTGTATATGATGCAACCAGAAGGTTTTGTCGATCCAAAAGGTGCTAACAAAGTATGCAAGCTCCAGCGATCCATCTATGGACTGGTGCAAGCATCTCGGAGTTGGAATATACGCTTTGATAAGTTGATCAAAGCATATAGATTTATACAGACTTGCGGTGAAGCCTGTATTTACAAGAAGTGAGTGGGAGCACTACAACCTTTCTGATAAGTATATGTGAATGACATATTGTCGATCAGAAATGATGTAGAATTTTCTAGAAAGCATAAAGGAGTGTTTGAAAGGAGTTTTTCAAAGAAAGACCTTGGTGAAGCTGCTTACATATTGGGCATCAAGATCTATAGAGATAGATCAAGACGCTTGATAAGACTTTCGATGAGTACATACCTTGATAAGATTTTGAAGTAGTTCAAAATGGATCAGTCAAAGAAGGAGTTCTTGCCTGACTTGTAAGGTGTGAAGTTGAGTAAGACTCAAAGCCAGACCACGGCAGAAAAATATAGAGAGAATGAAAGTCATTCCCTATGCCTCAGCCATAGGTTCTATAAAGTATGCCATGCTGTGTACAAAACACGTTGTGTACCTTGCCATGAGTTTGACAGGGAGGTACAATAGTGATCCAGGAGTAGATCACTGTACAGCGGTCAAAATTATCCTTAGTAATTGGATGACTAAGGAAATATTTCTTGATTATGGAGGTGATAAAGAGTTCGTCGTAAAGGGTTGGACTAGGATTGGGGGGCGCCACCTCTCCCTCTTTTCCTTTCCCTCTCTTCCTTCTTGGTGGACTCCTACTAGGAATAGGATTGCAATCCTATTCCTAGTAGGATTGCCCTAGCCGCACCATAGGAGGCCGGCCGGCCCTCCCCTCTTGCTCCTTTATATACGGGGGCAGGGGGGCACCCAAAGACACACAAGTTGAATTGTTCCAGCCGTGTGCGATGCCCCCCTCCACAGAAACACACCTCGGTCATACCGTTGCAGTGCTTAAGCGAAGCCCTGCGCCAGTAAATACATCATATCCGTCACCACGCCGTCGTGCTGACGAAACTCTCCCGTGAAGCTCAACTGGATCAAGAGCTCGTGGGACGTCATCAAGCTGAACGTGTGCTGAACGCGGAGGTGCCGTACGTTCGGTGCTTGATCGGTTGAATCGCGAAGAAGTTCGACTACATCAACCGCGTCACTTGACGCTCCCGCTTCCGGTATACGAGGTACGTAGACACACTCTTCCCTCTCGTTGTTATGCATCTGGTAGATAGATCTTGCGTGATCGTAGGAAAATTTTAAAATACTACGTTCCCCAACAACCATCAAGGTAACCCCAAGCATCAATACTCCTCTCTCTTCTAATCCTTCATCGACAAATTGTATTGATGAGAGTGAGGGTGCTAAGGAGGGAGAAAATGAATTTGAGTTGTTCATGAAAAATCTTAAGGGCAAACCCAAGAAGCATTTTGTTGCTCTCTTGGAACAACTCGGTGAGGCCAATGACATGATCGAGGCACACGAGGAAACCGTTACTAAAATGGAAGGACACAGTCGAGACTATGCCGATGAGATGTCGGATCTCTCTAATGCCCTAGAGGAAGAGCGTGGTCTTCGTTTGGCTGTTGAGGAGTCACACAACGATGGCCATGCTAAATTAAAGAAAGATCTTGATCATGCTTTAGTCGTCTCTCGTGTCCTTAAATCCGAGAAGGCAAAACTTGAGGTTGACCATGCTAAACTCAAAGAGGATTTTGACATACTTGACAAGGCTCACAAGGCCTTGAAAGGTATGCATACTACTCTCAAGGAGTCTCATGATCAACTCCAAGTTTTGCTAACCAAGGAAAAGGCTATCTTTCCTCGCATGGTTTTAATTGATAATGCAAATGCTACTAACCCATGTTACAAGCATGTGCATCTTGTTGAAGAGAATGCCGAGTTGAAGAAGCAACTTGAGAAAGGCCTTGTGACATGCATACAAGGTGAGAAGAACCTCAACACCCTTTTGAGCAACCAAAAGGAGGTTGTGGCAAAGGAAGGAATTGGGTTTGTTCCTAAGCCCAAAAAGAAGAAGAATGACAAGACCAAGCAACCACCCCCTCTTCGACAATCTTTTGTGAAAGAAGGAGAGGGCACGTCAAAGAAGAAGAAAAGTGGTGGTGTCAAGAAAAACTCCACCATACCATCAAACATGGCCGGCGATTTTAATCCTTCATATGTTTTATGCCGTGCTAGTGATGGTCATGTGTTTGCTAAATTTGTTGGTTCTTCTTATGAGTACATTGAATGGTCCATTTGGGTTCCTAAGACCCTTGTTACTAACCTCAAAGGACCCATTACCAAATGGGTACCTAAATCCAAGCATTGATCTATTGTAGGAGTTTGCTTCCGGTGGGGGATCATGGTTGCTTGATAGCGGAGCCACAAATCATATGACCGGAAGCAAAGACTTGGTGGTGGACGTGCATCTTGGTTCATCTATGGCCACCAACGTCGAATGGGGTGATGCTTCATCTTCTAAGGTATTGGGACTTGGCAAGGTTGTTGTCTCTCATGATCTCACGATCGAGAAAGTCATGCTTGTTGAGTCCCTTGCATACAATTTACTTTCTGTTCGCCAACTTGCACTCATGGGCTTTGCTACATTCTTTGATATTGATACTGTGGCCCTCTTGTGGATCAAGACTCTTAAAGTAGCCTCTCTTGGGCATGTTGAGAACGGCCTTTATGTGGTTAACTTCTCGAAGCAACCCACTAAGGTCGCGACATGCCTAATGGCTAAAGTTGATGTGGGATGGCTTTGGCATCGCCGTTTGGCCCATGTCAATATGAGATCTTTGCAAAGTCTTATCAAGGGGGACCATGTCCGAGGACTAACAAATGTTAGCTTTGCCAAAGATCGTGCTTGCAGGGCTTGCATTGAAGGAAAGTTACATGAGAAGGCTCACCCTCCCACGACTATCATCTATTCAAAGAGACCACTAGAGCTCCTCCACATGGACCTCTTTGGACCTCCATCTTTTGATAGCCTTGGGGGTAGAAAGTACTGCTTGGTGATTGTGGATGATTACTCAAGATACACCTGGGTATACTTCTTCAAGAAGAAGAGTGAGACCCAACAAACCGTCATTAACTTTGCAAATGAAGCTCAACGACAACATGAAGCAAAGATTTTGATGATCAGAAGTGACAACGGCACCGAGTTCAAGAACTACACCTTGGATGAGTTTCTTGGTGATGAGGGGATCAAACATCAATATGCAGCTCCTTATACCCCTCAACAAAACGGTGTAGCGGAGAGAAAGAACCGAACCTTAATGGATGCGGCAAGAACCATGATGGCTGAATTCAAATCTCCATACAACTTTTGGGCCGAAGCCATCAACACCGCTTGCCATGCATCAAATCGTCTCTATCTCCGCAAAGGCTTGAACAAAACTCCGTATGAGATTCCCCAATCTCAAGTACTTCCGGGTATTCGAGTGTAAGTGTTTCATTCTCAAGAAAGGTGTTCGCTTGTCTAAATTTGAATCTAGAGCTCACGAGGGCATATTTGTTGGTTATGCTACAAACTCTCATGCTTACCGTGTCCTCAACAAGTCCAATGGACTCATTGAGGAGACAAGTAACGTAGAGTTTGATGAAAATAACGGCTCCCAAGTGGAGCAAAGTGGTACTTGTGATGCAGGTGATGAAATTCCTCCTCAAGCCATAAGAAGAATGGGTGTTGGATACATCCTACCCATTGAGGAACCCCTTGTGGCCGAAGGAGAAGGACAATGTTCCACTCAAGTGGAACCATCACCAACCCAAGACCCACACGCTTCCGAAGAACAAAGTGAAGGCCCTCAACCTGATGAACAAGGCCAAGTGCAAGATCAATCACAAGATGGTGGAGAGCCACCAAATGATGCACAAGGCCAAGTTCTGTCCTCCGAGCAAGATCGAGATCAAGAGGAAGCTCAACATCAAGATCTAGATCCTGACGACGCTCAAGATGATCAACTCAGTGCTCCTCGGTTAACTCTTGAAGAGCAATTAGAGCGTCGTGCTGCAAAAGTTACCTCCAGGCTTGCTTCCAACGAACATCACATCGAGAACATTCTAGGAAGCATCAAAAGGGGGGTAAGCACTCGTAGACAATTAGCTAACTATTGTGCTCATCAAGCTTTTGTCTCCTGTGTTGAACCTCAGAAGGTTTATGAGGCGCTCGAAGATCCCGATTGGCTCAATGCCATGCATGAAGAACTCCATAACTTCGAGCGTAACAAGGTGTGGCGTCTGGTGCCAAGGCCAAAGGAGAACCATAATGTCATTGGAACCAAGTGGATCTTTAAGAACAAGCAGGATGCTCATGGCATTGTCATCCGCAATAAGGCGCGTCTGGTGGCTCAAGGCTACTCCCAAGTCAAGGTATCGACTACGGTGAAACCTTTGCCCCCGTTGCTCGTCTTGAATCCATTCGTTTGTTGCTTGCCTATGCTTCCCATCATAACTTTAAATTACAACAAATGGATGTGAAAAGTGCATTTCTTAATGGTCCTATAAATGAGTTGGTGTATGTTAAACAACCCCCGGGGTTTGAGGATCCTAAGCTCCCCAATCATGTGTACCAACTCGATAAGGCACTCTATGGCCTTAAACAAGCCCCACGTGCATGGTATGAGCATCTTACC
The DNA here is from genome assembly GCA_902687465.1 of Secale cereale. Classification (NCBI taxonomy): domain Eukaryota; kingdom Viridiplantae; phylum Streptophyta; class Magnoliopsida; order Poales; family Poaceae; genus Secale; species Secale cereale. The sequence goes on along the minus strand of LR738711.1, from coordinate 83,056,976 downwards.
GAGTTGTTACAAGATCGTGGGTTTGAAATTGGGAAAATCGACCCCACTCTTTTTACTAAGAAAGTCAAAGGGGAGTTGTTTGTATGCCAACTATATGTTGATGATATTATCTTTGGTTCTCCTAACAAAGCTTTCAATGATGAGTTCGTCGCACTCATGACCACACATTTTGAGATGTCCATGATGGGAGAGTTGAAGTACTTCCTTGGATTTGAGATCAAACAAAGAAGAGAAGGCATCTTCATCAAACAATCCAAGTATACTCAAGACATGCTCAAGAGGTTCAATCTAAGTGATGTCAAGCCGGCTACTACTCCAATGCCAACCAAATGCCAACTTGACATTGATCCCAATGGTAAAGCGGTGGATCAAAAGGTATATCGCTCTATGATCGGATCCTTGCTTTACCTTTGTGCATCTAGACCGGATATTATGTTGAGTGTAGGAATTTGTGCACGGTTTCAAGCCTCACCTAAGGAGAGTCACTTTGTGGATGTCAAGCGAATCTTTCGATATTTGGCTCATACCCCAAACTTTGGCTTATGGTACCCGAGAGGAGCAAATTTCAACCTTGTAGGTTTCTCTGATTCTGACTGGGCGGGAGACAAAGTGGATAGGAGGTCCACTTCGGGAGGGTGCCAATTTCTTGGTTGCTCTCTTGTTAGTTGGTCTTCCAAAAAGCAAAGTTGTGTATCTCTCTCGTCCATCGAAGCAGAGTATGTGGCTGCTGGTAGTTGTTGTGCTCAACTCTTATGGATGAGGCAAACTTTAAAGGATTACGGTGTCACTTGTGACAAAGTGCCTCTTTGGTGTGACAATGAAAGTGCCATCAAGATTTCTCTCAACCCAGTGCAACACTTCAAGACGAAGCATATAGAGATTCGGTATCACTTCATCCGGGATCACATAAGGCAAGGAGAGATCGAGCTCCACTACGTCAACACTCATGATAACCTTGCAGATATCTTCACGAAGCCATTGGATGAAGCAAGATTTCGCGAGTTAAGGAATGAGCTAAATATCATCGATTTGAGCAATGTGGCTTGAGTCTTTGCACACACTCCTCACACTCAATATAGTTATCTTGTCTAGATGTAGGCATGGACATAGGGGGAGTATGGTTCTCTCAATGAACCATTCCTCCCCCCATTATGCATAAACTGATCAAGTCTTTATCATTTACCATACATAGTTGGTTTAAGTTCTTCAAGAAAAGTATTGGTCATGGGCTCAAGGATAATTCTTCGCGGTGCCATACCAACAAACTCAAACATAGGTGGCCTGGGGAAAAGCCTCTTGTCAATTCGTGCACGCTCTTGGAGGAGCGGTACTACCGTGCATGGTTCCGGTACTACCGCAAAGGGGGTACGGTACTACCGCTCGTACAGCACGGCAGTATTTCTTTACTGCCGCTGGTCGAGCGGTACTACCGCCTGGTGAGCGGTACTACCGCGCAAGCGGTACTACCGCAATTACCGCGGTACTACCGCACTTATTCGAACGGGTGGGGGTTATAAGCAGGCAGGGGGAGTTCCAACTCCCCCATACCCATTCACTCCTAACCCCCACGTCGTCCCTCTCTCTCCCTCTCAAGAACGCCGCCGGAGGATCTCGCCGGATCTCCTCCCTCGGCCACTCTCCTCGCATTCCGACCGGTGGGATCGCTCCCCACCTCGCCCTCTTGCCATGGATGAAGGTTTCTCCCCTTTTCCCCTCTTCTTGTTGCCTTGTTGTTGTTTTTAGGGTTAGGGGAGATGCTTAGTATTCTTGTGTTCTTCGTGTTCTTATCCATGGAAGCCTAGGATGTAGGAGGGTGTTTTTGCACTAGAAATGCGAATATGTATGTTGCTACCAAGTTACTATGATCAGCCGTAGTACCGTTAGTCGATCTATATGGCCTTTTCTAGATCTGTTCCTCTCAGATCTGTTCCGTGCGGTACTACCGCCCGATCTGGTCCAGATCAGATCTGACCTCAGCGGTACTACCGCTATCCTCAGCGGTACTACCGCTCTGGCGGAAGTAAAATTTTACTACCGCTTGCCGAGCGGTACTACCGCAACCCCAACGCGGTACTACCGCTCCGTAAGCAGCACTAATTTTTTACTTCCGCTTCTGTACACGGAAGTAAATTCTTACTACCGTAGAGTGTGCGGTACTACCGCAGCCACAAAGCGGTACTACCGCTTACTAAGCGGTACTAATTTTTTACTTCCGCGTCTGGCCAGCAGTACTACCGCTTGTGTCATATTGTCTTCGTAGCATGTACACATTCCTCTTTCTACTGGTTTCTTGTGCTTTTTGAGGCTTTGGCATTGATTCTCTTTGTGCTTTTGTCGTGTTCTTGTGATTGTGTTTTAGGTGGTGGCTCTGGTTTCGATGCTCGTCGTACCAACCCTGTCCGCGGCACCGGGTCCAAGCGTCTGCGCAACCCCAGTGATGTGCCAGAGGGCTCCAATCCCCAGCGCAGGTACAAGACTGCCGCCAACAAGCAAAAGGAATCCTCGATGACTATGGAAGAAATGCCAGCGAATGAGTTCATGGCACGGAGGAAGCACAACCCCTATGGAGAACCCCGTGCTCAGTTTCCTGGAGATGAGATTTTCTGGACCAGGCAGCAGTATCGCATCTACCAGGAGGTGCTCAAGAGAAAGACCAACATGTACGTGGATGCTCACTGGGTGGATGTGGACCACATGCGAAAGGACTCCAACCGGGCCTACTTTGCCGAGGCTCTGGATCTGGTCGAGCAGTTGGGACTTGAGCACATTATGACCTTCCAGAATGATTTTGATCCGGAGATTATTGCTCAGTTCTATGCTTCAGTCAATTTCCACACCAAGGATGATCGCCCAATGACATGGATGACCAATGGTCACAAGATGACTTCATCTTGGAAGGAGTTCATGGATCTTCTCCAGATTCCTGACGAGGGACTCCACAACCCAATTGGATTTCAGCCTCACGCCAATCCTGAATCTGCCAACAAAGACAAGCTGCTACCATTCTATGTGGAGAAGACTCTTGCTAGTGGCAAGAAGACATGGGTGTTGAACCCCTTTTTGGACATCATGTATTGGATCTTTTGCAACACTCTGTTTCCTCGCGTTGGAGACAAGGACAAGGTCCATGCCTACCTGGTTGACATGCTGCTGATGTGTGAAGAGGCTCGCACCACCCAGACTCCACCACTTGACATATCCCATATCATGTGGAATGAGCTCCGTTTTGCCATCTACACTCGCAAGGTACCCATCTATGGTCCATTCTTGTTTCTGCTGATCTCCAAGACCTGGGAGAAGCTATACCCTGAGGAGGAGTTCGAGGCCAACTGTTTCCGTCATGATCCCATCCGTCTTCGCATCAAGACTCGATGGGCCAACACCACCACTCGTGCGCAAGCTGCTGCAGCCCAGATGGGCACTGATGAGGAGCCTATGGAGGAGGCTGATGATGAAGGCCCTGGAAGATTTGCTCCTTCTTCCTCCTCTGCTGTGGAGGAGCCTTCTTGGGCTAAAAAGCTTAAGCAAAAGATGAAGGCCCTCTTCTGCATGCAGGCTAAGGGTCAATATAGGGCTCATGTGACTGACAAGGAGACACGCCAGCGTGACAAGAAGCTTTTGGCGGTCTATGGAGAGGACGTGTCAAATGGGTCCGAGGATAACATCACCCCTGAGGCAACTTGGATGGCCCGTCAGGGGTACAAGTGGTCAGAGTCTGACGAGGAGCGTCAGGAGGAGCAGCAGGGATCTGATGATGAGTACGATGACTCAGTTTCTCCAGGGCTACCACCACATCCCCAAGCTTAATTCCTGCTCGTCCTCGAGTAGGTAAATGATAACAAGAATAATTTCTGTAGTGACATGCTATTAACCATATAGGACTTTTTCATAGTCATATGACAAAAGCTTACTGAGACAATGAATCTGTAGTAATTAAGTTGCCTCATGAGAAAATCACAAAGGACTGAAAGTTTTACAATATGATACTGAAACATCAAATAGATTTGCAATGAATATGATGTGCAAATATGATAAAGTGATATCTAGCTTGCCCCCTTTAGTGAAGCAAAACATAAATGCAGGGGCACCTTCAAGGTTTAAGTGATGACTAGATACAATGATTTCAGAATAAACGATATCACAATCATGCAAAAGACAATGCTACTTTGGGACAATGCACACTACACTCAGAATGACAATCATGCTCCCAGTAGTTGGTGCTTTTAAAAGAAGGTGGAGACTCAACATAAAAGTAAAAGAATGGCCCTTCGCAGAGGGAAGCAGGGATTACTCATGTGCTAGAGCTTTTTATTTTGAAAACATAGAAACAATTTTGTCAACGGTAGTAGTACTTCATATGTGCTATGCATAAGACATCCTATAAGTTGCAAGCCTCATGCATCGAATACCAATAGTGCTCGCACCTTGTCCTAATTAGCTCGGATTTCCATGGATTGTCATTGCATTACATATGTTTCAACCAAGTGTCACAAAGGGGTACCTCTATGTCACCTGTACAAAGGTCCAAGGAGATAGATCGCATTTGATTTCTCGTTTTTGATAGATCTCAACTTGAGGACATCCATACCGGGACAACATAGAAAATAGATAATGGACTCCTCTTTAATGCTTAAGCATATTCTCATAAGAGATCGAGGATTAATGTCCAAGCTAAAACTTCCACCATGATACATGGCTTTGGTTGGCGGCCCAATGTTCTTCTCTAACAATATGCATACTCAAACCATTCAACTCATGGCAAATCACCCTTACTTTAGACAAGACGAGCATGCATAGCAACTCACATGATATTCAACAAAAGTGTAACAGTTGATGGCGTCCCCAGAAACATGGTTACCGCTCAGCAAGCAACTTATAAGAAAATAAGATACATAAGCAACATATTCTTTACCACAATAGTTTTTAAGCTACTTTCCCATGAGCTATATATTGCAACTGAAGGTTTTAAAGGTAGCACATGTAAAATTACTTGGAGTGCCGGTGAAATACCACATATAGGTAGGTATGGTGGACTCATATGGCATAACTGGTTTAAAAGGATGTGGATGCACAAGCAGTCAGTCCGCTTAGTACAGGTGGAGGTTAGCAAAAGACTGGGAGCGACCAACTAAGAGAGCAATGACGGTCATAATCATGCAGAGCGACAAAGCAACATTGAATCAGGCATGGAAGTTATATCGCTACTCAGAAATAAAAGATCATCAAGGCTTGACAGACTTTCTTTACAGTCTTAAATATGCGTGAGCATACGCCAAGTCAATCAAAATAAATTCTTGAGGGAAGATATTACTAAACCATACCACATCATTGGCAAACAAATCATGTTGGTACTCCAATAACACATTGGGAATCCCCCAGCTATTTGAGACTAACCATAAGAAAACCTGAACTACTAAGCGCCATTATGCACGCAGCATCTTTATCATAGACATATTAACCAATGCAATGGAAGCAAACTCTCTTAATAAGATAAGCATGATAATTAAGGAGAGTTCAAGCAACCAACTAAACAAAAGCTCTTTTAAAAAGATAAGCATGAATACTAAGAGCAGAGCATGATAGTAGCTATTAAAAGATGAAGAGCACACACAGCAAAGATAGACATGAAAATTCTATGTTATGTTCTAGGTAGAAGTGGAGCGTGTTTCTCTCCCACATAAAGAACGCTGAGTTCCGACTCGTTATGAAAAACTAAAAAGGAAACTAAAAGCAAGACGCTCCAAGCATAGCACATAACACATGAAGTGATTAAAATATAGTGGAACGAAAGACGAACTGATAATGTTGATGGAGAAGGGGATGCACGGGGGCATCCCCAAGCTTAGACGCTTGAGTCTCCTTGAATATTTCTTGGGGTGCATGGGGGCATCCCCAAGCTTGAGCGCTTGACACTCCTGAATCTTTTTATCATCTTCCCTCGCACACTTGAAAACTCCCTTCATACATAACTCATCATAATCTGATTAGCGAGGTTAGTACCCATAATAAAATAATTGTACCTTGCTGGAAATAAAGATATTCTTGAAGGTCTACTGTTTCTCAAGATTGCCAAAAGGTTTTTGCAAAGAAAAAGCAAGCTCTTGGTTTGCAAAATGAAGGAAAAGCAAAACAGGACAGAATCTGTGAAAAACAGAACATCAGGTAGTAATTGATTTGTTCGGGGCACTTCTGCAACTCAAATCAAAAAACTCAGAACAGATGCACGAAAGACAATTATATAGAGAACGCTGTCGAAAAAATTCAGACCAAAAAGATGATCTGGTGATTTTATACGAATTTTCCTATCCAAAGACAAAATCTGTTTCCTGGACAGCACCTCACAACTTTTGAACTTTCTAGCAATCAGAGGCTATACTTGGCACAAATATGAAAAGCAAAGATACAATGATTATTCTACAGTAGTAAACAACATCAAGACACAAAAAAAGCAAAATAAATTTATTCATTGGGCTGCCTCCCATAAGCGCTTTCTTTTATGCCTTTAAGCTAGGCATAATGCATAGAGATTAAGTTGCATCAATTGAACCATCATCAAGATCATCAAAAAGTTCTTCAATAATACAACTAGTCTTAAGAGGACTTTCAAATAAAGGCCTCATAGAGATAATTCTAGGGAGAAGACCAAAAGGATAAAAGTCAAGGGAAGATTCATTTATAAATTCATCAAAGAGAGGTGTTTCTTCCAAAGTCTTTACAGTTTCAACCCCTTTGGCAATAGATGGATTACTTTTAGAACGGGGAGCCTTTGGAACATGAACGAACTTAGGCTCCCTCTTTGCCGGAGTTTCTACCTTTTTGGTTTTGATTGAGGAGAAGGTGGTTCCTAGGGTATCAAATATTTCCTCAATCTTGTCTATCCTGGAAGAGTCCAATTCATGGAATTTGACAGTCTCCAAAATTTTGAAAATTTTATGCATGGAGCTATCAAGTCTATTCAAATTCCCTTGGATCTTACGATCCAACTCATTTATCTTATTAATGCTTGGCATCTCTAGCTCTATCTTTTCAAGTTTTTTTCATAATGTGAGCTAGGGTGATGTCCTCTCGAATGCTAACAACAGGGAGATTCCCAACAAGATTTTCAATAATACTAAGGGACTCCCAAACTGGGGCCGCTAGGAAATTCCCATTGATAGCAGTATCTAGAATAAACTTATTCCAAGAAGTAATTCCAACATAAAAATTTCTAAGCAAGATAGTAGTAGGTTGCTTCTTGGCAGCTCTTTTTTGTGAATCATTAATTCTATACCAAGCATCTTTCAAACTTTACCCACCTCTTTGTTTAAAGGTGAGAACTTCTGCCTCGTCAAAGACAAAAGGGCCCGACATAATGACAACTAAAGAACGAGATAACTATTTTTGTGATTTTCGATAAAAAAATACTAAAGCAAATCTGAAAAGTAAACTAACAAGACTAAAAGCAAAGGTAAAAGATAGCGTGCAACTCCCCTATCCTGAAGAGTGGAGTCCCCGGCAACGGCGCCAGAAATTGCTTTGCTAGGTGGCTTCTCACCCCTCGTTGGTTACCCCAAGTGGAAGGTTTGAGATGCAGTGTAGCAGAAGTTTTCCCTTGGTAATACCAAGGATCGATTTCCCAGATACTCCCAGTTTCAACAAGAAGGTGTCAACTGCTAACGGCGCCGGATACTAGCAATCAACATGGACCTGCACACAGATACAAATAACTTTGCTCCCAACGAGTACAGAGAGGTTGTCAATCCCTCCGACCTTGTAGTTTACAAAGGATCAAACGCAAGTGATAATAGTGATAGGTATAATTGCAATAGTAAGTAAATAGCGAAAAGTAAATAGTGGAGGTGATTAATGATGGTAATATGGACCGGAGTCTCATGATGTTCACTAGTGATGTCTCTCTCCCAAAAGACGATAAAACAGCTATGTGAGGTAAACGAATTACAGCTGGGCAATTGACAGGACCATGTGCGCAAACCAATGCTGACTACATTGCAAGAAAGGTTGAGTTTCAAAGCATGGGCGGTACGCCAAAGTAAGTAGACCGAAATCCATCAATATCTACTACTAATCATCCACCTTGAGATATCTATCCAGAACATCTCGCTGGTATTAAGTTGCGAGTCCCACCCATAGTGTAAACTCAATGCAACAGACAACTGCATTAAAAGAACTTTGCGTAAAGTAAACAATCCTTGCACCCGCGGGCACAAGCACCGTTGTTTTCCCCCTTGTGGCAACAGCACATCCCCTAGACTCATGTTTCTGTCACTCAAGCTGGGCATGAACCCACAATCGAGCATAATGTTCCCTCTTGGAGTCACTACCTATTACTCGGCCAAAGCAATAAATAACAATGGAGAACATGCAAGAATTACTTATGAACAAAAATATAAAAGAGGTGAATCAAATATATTACTCAAGATCAATCTGAACATAATCTCATAATCCATCGGATCCCAGCAAACTCAACATAGCAACAGCATAAGGATTACATAGGTGCCTCGATCATGTAGGGTAGCTCACGAGGACTAATTAGTGAAGCACAAGAACGGGAGGAGAACATCACATAGCTACTGGTCATGGACTCATGGTCCAAGGGAGACTACTCACGAGTCATCCGGGAGGCGTCCATGGTGGTGGAGAAGCTCCCGGTGGTGATCCTCCCCTCCGGCAGGGTGCCGGGAAGAGTTCTCCTGGTGCTCCCGATCTTGGAAGCGGCGGCGGCGGCGGAACAGAGATGGGATCGCGAAAAGAGTTCCTGTTCTGAGGGTTACGGAGGACCCTTTAAATATATGCCAAAGTAGGGCATCGGGGGAGCTTCGAGGGGCCCAGGCGCCCCCGGCGCGGCCCAGGGGGGGCACGCCGCCAGGGCGCCTGGAGCCCTGGTGCCCCCCCCC
>LR738711.1:83036565-83048022 GCA_902687465.1 Secale cereale | reverse complement strand
CCCCCCCCAGGCTGCCCTTCGGACGCAGTGTTGTTTCCAGAACGCTGAATTTTATATAATTTTTCTGGATTTTTCTGGGCAGTTCTCGAAACGTGAAAACCTGAAATACAAAAACAGCCGAAAACAGAAACTGGCACTGGGGTGCACTGGATTAGTAAGTTAGTCCAAATATGATCAAAAGTGTATGGAAGTGTATGAATATCATAGCAATATCACCCAAAAGTGGCATGGAGCAAGCAGAAATTATAGATACGTTTTGGACGTATCATCCACCGAAATACTTGTTCAATTTCATGATTGAATGATGTCTTTTTGTATCTTGTGAGTCAGTAGGCAATAAACTGAACATGGCATGGAGGCATGGACAATTGCTATTGTTGTGTAAAAGGAATGATTATATACCAAATGCAGATATGTGTAGCCAGATAACCAGTGTTGCCCAGTTTTTTTACCATCAATGACATCCTTTTTTGTTCACTATCTTCCAATTGTATGCTTTGGATAGCATCACCTACAGAGGAAGGTCTCATCACCACTACCGGCTGAAAATGGAGCTTCTTAAAAGTATTCCATTGGTGAACCAAAGGTAAGCAACCAGAGATATATGAACCATAATCGAGTATTGTAGCTCAGAATCATTTGGGACAAGTTTTCGTATCTGTTTGCGGATGGGCCAATCAACTTATGAAGGACGGGTCCAAAGAGTGGGATAGGGAGTTCGTAAACCAAATCTTTCATCCTTATGATGCCGCCGAGGAAATATGCAAAATCCGTAGCTCAACTAGTACCACCGAGGGCTGCATTGTGTGGCGCTATGAAAAGTCAGGTAATTTCACGCTCAAGAGTGCAAACAACCCTGCGTTGCAAGACCAAGCTCATGGATTTTTTGCCGCCTCGAGTTCGTCTGGAAAGGCATATGATCTCAGCATTTGGGATGTGATATGGAAGTGTTGGGGAACGTAGTATTTTAAAATTTTCCTACGATCACGCAAGATCTATTTACCAGATGCATAGCAACGAGAGGGGAGAGTGAGTCTACGTACCCTCGTAGACCGAAAGCGAAAGTGTTAGAACAACGCGGTTGATGTAGTCGTACGTCTTCACGGCCAGACCGATCAAGCACCGAAACTACGGCACCTCCGAGTTCTAGCACACGTTCAGCTCGATGACGTCCCTCGAACTCCGATCCAGCCGAGTGTCGAGGGAGAGTTCCGTCAGCACGACGGCGTGGTGACGATCTTGATGTTCTACCATCGCAGGGCTTTGCCTAAGCACCGCTACAATATTATCGAGGAGAACTATGGTGGAGGGGGGCACCGCACATGGCTAAGAGATCAAGAGATCAATTGTTGTCTCTAGAGGTGCCCCCTGCCCCCGTATATAAAGGAGGGAGGGAGAGGCCGGCCCTAGAGGGGGCGCGCCAAGTGTGGGGAGTCCTACTAGGACTCCCAAGTCCTAGTAGGATTCCCCTTTCCTTTCCGGAGTAGGAGAGAAGGTGTCGGGGGAAACTGTCCGCCATGAACACCTATGGGACTGGAGCCTCTTGTCTGTGCGGTACGAGGGCGGAGGGAGCACAAAGAGCAGATCGTAGCGAGCACGCGGGCAGTTTTACCCAGGTTCGGGCCGCGGTAGACGCGTAAAACCCTACTCCTGCTTAGTTGTGTATTGAGTTTTAGTGCTCGGGAGCTTGAAGAAGCAGCTACACCAAGCGTGAGAGTGATCTAGGTTCCGAACCCCCTCCACGTTGTGCATGGGCCTCCTTTTATAGTGCAAGGGGTCACCGACAGGTGTCAACGTAGGAGAAAGGGGTAAAAACGTAAAAGAGGTGGTAGTTGTAACAGTGCGGGAACAGTGGAGCTACAGTGCAGAACAGTGGTCTATACCTACTTTGACAGTGGGGGACAAGAGCATTCAATGCCCGTCGCCGTCGACCCCAAAAGCTCCCGCCCTTGCGTCTCCGTCCGCCACGGCGACGGATCCATCACCGTGAAGTGCCACCGTGTACCCCAGGCTGCACAGCCATCCGCCACGCGTCCCTGGATAGGCCCCAGGGCGACGCGTGGGCCGATGAGCTGGAGCGCGGGCACACAGCGCAGCCTTCCCGGCAAGCACCTTGCCGGGGCCTTGATCTTGCCGGGCCCGGGAGCTTGCCGCTCCCCGGGCCCTTGTCGGGTCTTCTATGATGGAATCTTATAGTCTTCCTGGCAAGCTCCTCCTGCCAGGGCCTTGTGTTAGTGAGGTAATCTTGAGCCTGGTACGGCCTTCCCGGCAAGCTCCTCTTGCCGGGGCCTCGATCTTCTCTCTTGTATACTTTGTTTTTGAATGGTTTAATAAGGAGTAGGAAGGTCTCCGGCGAGCACGCGGTAAACCCTGCCGCGGGAAGCTGCAACTGCCCGTGCACAAGTTGGGGTACTGAGGTACCCCTACCTTAGTACACCGACAGGAGCCCCCGGGCCTGGGCCACACACGGTGCCGAGCGCTGTTGGGCCAGGCCCAAAACAGTGCACGGGCACCCGCGGCCCGCGGCGCGCCGAATCCACTTCCGTATCCGCCGCACCCCACCGTAACGGCACGCGTCGATCGCGGCGTCGTGGGATGGGACGTGCCCACGATCTCTTAATGGAAAGGGCGAAACGCCCCCCACTCCCCCATAAAAGCAGAGGGAGCAGGCGCGGTTCCCCTCCTTGCGCTTTCATTGCATCGTCTTCATCCTCCAAAGGTTCTTCTTGCGCTCCGCCTCCACACCTCCGCCGCCGCCGTCTGCATCTCCGGCGTCGTCGGACCTTTCGCTCCTCCTTCCTTCCGCCGCGTCCGCCATGGCCCCGAAGACCGACAAGGCGAAGGCGGAGAAGGCCAAGAGGGAGAAGTCGGAGCAAGCGGCGAAGCTCGCCGCGTACCGGAAGAAGCACCTCGTCTTCCCGCCGAAGCTCGGCGTGCGGGAGCTCTGGAACAAGTACTACTTGTTCTGGGCCAAGGACACCAAGGCGCACCCCCGCACGCGAGCTTACCCGGCGGCCGCCAAGGACGAATATCCCGGCGGGTATTACTTCTTCGCAGCCTTTTTTCATTGTGGTCTCTGCCCACCTTTCTCAAACTTCTTCTGCGACATTATGAACACATACGGCCTCCATCTGCTTGACTTCACCCCCAACGCCATCCTCACCATGGCGGTTTTCGCACACATGTGCGAAAACTTCATAGGAGTACACCCAAACGTAGCGCTTTTTAGGCACTTCTTCACTCCTAGAGCAGAGGCCGACGCCCCCCTCTCCGGAGGAATTTCTTGGGTTTTCCGTCTGAATAAGAAGGGATCCTACTTGCCGGGGGAGCTCCGCGGCAAGTGGGAGGAGTGGCGCGCGGAGTGGTGCTGGATCGTTGAAGATGCGCCGCAGTCCTTTACCGCGCCGTGCACAACACCCATCGTGCGCGGCAGGGATTGGAGTGAGCTGGACTCGGACGACATCAAGCTCGACATCGCCCTCGTCCGGATTCTTCGTCTTCGGATGGCCAAGCTGTCAGTTGCAGAGGTGGGCGCAGATTTCCTCCGCCGGCGCATCGCCCCTCTCCAAGACCGGAAGAGGCCGGCCTGGGAGTACGGCGGCCCGGCAGACATAATGAGGCTGCGCCCCGGGCTCAACTTCAACTTCACCACGGTGGAGCTGAAGGGGATGGTCCGGGAACTCTTCAAGTACGACCCGGCACACCCTGAGTGGTTCAGACCTCCCCGGGAAGTGGTGCCGCTCTGCAACAACATCGTCAGGGATCGCATCCTCGCCATGATGCCCATGTGTGACTCGCACGGCGTGGACCGCACGTGGATCGCTCCCAAGCCTATCGACGTCCTCAACTTCTACGACAACCTCGCAGAGGTGGCGAAGAACAAGAACGACCTCAAGGAGCACACGCGGGACACCACCGACCAGGAGATCGCCTACATAGCTTCTCGGGCTGAAGAGGCCGCCGCAGCCGCGGCGGCAGGAATTTTTGGATACACGCCTGAAGAGGCGGAAGTTGCGGACGCGTCCACCCAGGCGAAGGAGGCGGAGATCCGCAGGTTGCTGCAGCTCCCTCCCGACGCGCTCGCCGGGGTCCCCTCGCTGAGGCACTCCGGGATCCACGGGATCGTGGCCGAGGCCGCGGCAATGGAGGGTACCGCCGGAGGGAGCAGAGGCGCTGCGAGGGGCGGAGGCGCCGGAGGAAGCGGAGGCGGCAAGGGAAAAGAGGCCGCAGCGCAGGGCGCTGGGCCCAGTGAGCCGACCGGGGAAGAGGAGGAGGAGGAGGCCGAGGACTCCGGCGGATCCACGGAGCTCTACGCCGACGACCTCTCCTCGTCGGAGAGCTCTCCGCCCCCGGCAAGCCCAAGGCAGTCTCCGCCGAAGCGTCTCCGCAAGACGGCGACGGGGGAGAGGGCGCAGGCGCCCCGGCAACAGCCAGCTCGCTGGGCAGCTCCCCGGGGGAGCCCAGCCGCGCCAAGGCCGACCGGCGTACCAGCCACAGCGGAGGCGGCCCGCGCGCGGACCACGACGGAGGCGCCTCGCAGGCCGGCGCCGAGCCGGCAGGGGTCTTCTCGGAGCAGAGCAGCGGCTCCGCCCGCTCCTCGGGCGCCGGCTACCACAGGGGCTGGGTCTTCGCAGCCCCCAGCCCCGGTGAACACCAAGCGCGCGAGGGAGTCTTCGTCTTCCGCTCCTCGCGCCGACGCGCCCACGGTGGAGTACGACTTCTCCGCCCTGAGCGAGGACGACGAGGAGGACCAGGAGTAAGGATCCAGGACCTTAAACCTTCTCGATTTTTGTCTTGGTTTTTGTTGATGCTGACTCTGTTCATTGCTCTGTTTTCAGGACCCTGGCCCATCGCGCGGCGAAGAAGGCCAAGGCGCCCGCGGTCGAGGCCGCGGAAGACTCAGCAGCTGCGGCAACAGGAGGCGTGCCGGAGCCGAGCCTGCCGGACCCGAGCGCTGCTCCAGGGAGCAGCCCCCGGCGCAGCCCCCAGCGCAGCCCCCAGCGTAAGTCTGGGGTTTACTCTTTCGCTTGTCGGGGTACGCCTGAGGAATTGGTCTTGTCTTCATAGCTTGATGTTTCTTGTCTTGTCTTGTGCAGAGGCGGAGCCACAGCGGGAAGAGCGCCCGGAGACCGTCGCCGAGGAGCCGCAGGCCCCGCCGTCCCCGCCAAGGCAGAACTCTCCGGCAAGGGAGAGTGCTCCGCCAAGGGCGGGTACTCCGCCAAGGCAGAGTACCCCGCCAAGGGCAAGCAGCCCGACGAGGGCGGCCACTCCGCCAAGGCCGAGCTCCCCGGCGAGGGAGCCCGCCGCTGAGGAGATCCGCCAAGGTATGTTCTGTAGCTTGTCTTCTTGGCTCTGCTTCTTTTTGGATATTTGCTTGAATCTTGAACTTCTTTTCCTTCTTCTTCTTTTTAGATCTTCCTCCTCCCGAGCCCATGGAGACGGAGGTTATCAACCTCGAGGAGGAGGGCGCGCAGGGCGGCGGCGGCGACGCCCCTGTCGTCGAGGAGATGGCCGAGGCCGCCGAGCCAGCCGCGCAGGAGACTGCTCCGGCTGCGGACGCAGCGGCGGGGGAGGGGGATGGCGACCGCACCGCCGACCCGGAGGTGGCGGGAGCATCGGATGCTGCACCGGCCGCCGACCCCTCCGCCAGCAAGGAGCAGGGGTACTACCTTGAGGCCCCCAATGGCGTCTTCATCCAGATGCCTTGGGGGTCTTCTTCGCGAGCTCCCGCGGAGGGCGAGGCGTTTGACGGAGAAGTCCTCGCCTCCGCGGGCCTGAAAATCGTCGAGGCGCCCGGCGGGAGCGAAGGGCCGGAGGAGGAGAAGCTGCTCCACCAACTCCTGGCCCTTTACCGAGCCAGGCAGGCGAAGCTCGCCTCCCGGGAGGCCCTTGCTGCCAAGGCCGCCGCAGAAATGGAGAAGCGCGCGGCGGAGCTCAGCGCCGCCAACCAGGCGGCCCTCCGCGAGGTGGCGGAGGAGCGCGAGCGTCTCGCCGGCGAGTACCAGGAGTGGGTGCTCGAGAAGGCTGAAGCTGAAGAACAGCAGCGGCTCGCCGGGGTGGAGATGTCCCGGCGAGAGGGAGAGCTCGCGCAGCGGAAGGTCGAGCTGGACTCTCATGAGGAGGACCTTGCCGCTCGCGAGGCTGCCCTTGGCGGGGAGCTGAAGGAGGCGAAAGCCGCCGCGATTGCCGCGGAAGACGCCAAGAAGGAGCTCGCCGCCAAGGTTGTGCAGCTGGAGAAGGCGCTGAAGGTGAGCGCGGAAAAGGTTGCCGCGCTCATCTTGGAGCGCGAGAAAGACGCCCACACGAATTCTGAGCTCCAAGTGAGTCTCTCCAAGAGGGGCGACGAGTTGAAGGCCGCCAAGGACTCCATCGAGGACTTGGAGCTGAAGGTCACCACTCTGAAGGATTCGCTCGACGCTGCCCGGGCTCAGGAGAACAAGCTGAAGGAGGAGCTCCGCAAGGAGCGGACTTTGGTGGACAGCGTCAACAAAGCATCCGAGCTCTTCCGCCAAACCATTGAGGTATGGACCGAAGACTTGGTTTCTTCTGCGTCCAACATTGACCAGGAGCTGCTGGAGCTGAAGGTCGAACATCTCATCTACTCGCCGGATCCGGATCTCCCGCACAGCGCCAAGCTCAGCCTCTTCTTCAGAGGGATCGCGCCGGCCCTTGCAGGTCTCCGGAACCGCATCCCCGCGCAGCTGGCCGAGGAGTCGCGCCTGCTCTGCGCGGGAACTCTGGAGCGGGTGCTGACGAAGACCGTGTACCGCAACCCGGGGATCAATCTCACCAACGTTCTTCGCAGCTTGCCGGCTGATGCAGACACGGAGGCCCTGAAGGAGCAGGTCGCCCACATCATCGCCAAGGTGGCTAGGCTCGGCAGGAAGGAGGGCGACCGCGTAGATTAGGGCTCCATTATCTTTATCTTTTTGTTGCTGCATATTATGTTATGAACTCATTAGTCCATCGCGACAAGTTATCCTTTGTAAGATATTTATCTAATTTTGATCAATCAGTGCAATGTTATCTTCCTTGTCTTAACCTTTGACTTTGTATGTTTTTCACCCCACGCTCCCGGGGAGCTTGCCGGCAAGGGGCCTTTGCCGCGAGCGCTGAGTGCTGGACTCTGAGCAGCCTGCTGGCCAAGGTCCTCACCGGCAAGCAACCTTGTCGCAGCCAGCCGCAACGCACTTAGCTTGTTGAGCGTACTCGGAAACGAAGCAAGGGCGCGACACTTGTCGCAGCTCACTTAAATCGTTGAGCGAACTCGAAAACAAGATAAGGGTGCGGCAAGCTACGGGTAGGTTCCTCCGCGCACAGGTTTTCCATACAAAGTGTGATTGTTCAAGGAAGACAACTAAAATTTAAAATTTGAACTGGTCAAATTCTAACGACTTATCTTTCATATGTTGCTTGCTTTCCGGTAAGGCTTCTCTTTCTTGAACAGCACTTGGTTCCTCCTCCACCTCCTTCCCCCCCGGCAAACTTGTGCCCGAGGAACGTTCCTTCTGCTTAAGAGAAAAGAAAAGGGAGAGGGAAACAAGTATATGGCCTTTCGGCGTGCTAATGCTTACCGTATATTTGAGTGTTGCACGAAATGCCAAACAAAACATGCAAATAGCAAAGAAAAGCATGCGAAAGGCAATCAGTGCGAAAAACACAAAAACTTTACTGACGCACGGGGTCTGCGCCCGGCTTTGTACAAAGGGTTACATGCAACAGCGGCAAAGCTTGTACAAAAGGTGGTTGCCGGAGCGGATCACGGCAACCGCGCCTTAGGGGTGAAACTTGCGAAGATGCTCTATGTTCCAGGAGTTGCTCACCGGTAAGCCTTCTTCGGTCTCGAGGCGGACAGCGCCGGGCCTCGTAACTTGTCTCACCCGATAAGGGCCTTCCCACTTCGGCGTCAACTTGTTGGAATTCTTGGCGGACTGAACATGCCGAAGAACAAGGTCGCCTTCCTCGAGACTCCTGGCCTTGACCTTGCGGCTATGATAGCGACGCAAGGCTTGCTGGTATCGAGCAGCTCGTACAGCAGCCTGGAGACGTCCCTCCTCAAGGAGCAGTGCATCATCTTGTCGCAGCTGCTCTTGCTCGAGCTCATCATAAGCGAGCACTCGAGGAGACCCGTATACGAGTTCCGTGGGGAGAACTGCCTCTGCTCCATAGACTAGAGCAAAGGGTGTCTGTCCGGTGGCTCGACTTGGTGTCGTTCTGATTGACCAAAGAGCCGCCGGTAGCTCCTCTATCCAATTTCTTCCACACTTGCGCAGCCTGTCAAAGGTCCTCGTCTTGAGTCCGCGCAGCACTTCAGCATTCGCCCTCTCCGCTTGACCGTTGCTCCTCGGGTGAGCAACAGAAGCGAAACAGACCTTGGCGCCAAGGTCTTGGACGTACTGCATGAAGGTGCGACTAGTGAACTGCGTACCGTTGTCGGTGATGATCCTGTTAGGGATCCCGAAACGGCAAACAATCGACCTGAAGAACCTGACTGCTGACTGTGCCGTCACCTTTCTCACTGGCTCCACTTCTGGCCACTTTGTGAACTTGTCGATTGCAACGTACAAGTACTCAAAGCCCCCGACAGCACGAGGGAAAGGGCCGAGGATATCGAGCCCCCAGACCGAGAAGGGCCATGACAAAGGGATTGTTTGGAGAGCTTGAGCTGGCTGATGAATCTGCTTCGCATGGAACTGGCACGCTTCACACTTGGTTACTAGTGCAGTTGCATCTTGGAGGGCTTCTTGCCAAAAGAACCCTTGCCGGAAAGCTTTCCCGGCAAGCGCCCTTGCGCCAATGTGGTGGCCGCATATGCCTCCGTGTATTTCCGCCAACAGCTTCTGTCCATCTTCCCTGGAGATGCACTTCAACCTGACACCATTGAGTCTTCTTCTGTACAGCTCGTTATCCACGAACTGGTACATACTTGACTGCCTGGTTATCTTCTCTATCTCTTGAGGGTCGTCGGGAAGTTCTCCAGTTTGAAGGAAGCGGACGATCTGCTGCGCCCATGCCGGAGCCTGAGGCTCAACGGCAAGGACTAAAGGCTCGAGGGCCGCTGCGGGAACCTCAGCTTCTACGGCAAGGACCTCTGGTTCTGTCGGATCTGATGGTCCCCCGGCAAGCTCGCCGGGGCGAGGCTTGTCGGGAATGCTTGCTTCAACTGTACAAGCCCGAGGGCTTGCAGGAGCAAACTGTTCCTCAGCGTTCTGGTTGTTGATCTTGGGGACCTTGGCGGCGGTTTCAGGAAGATCCGCCGGCAAGTAGTCTCCGGAGACCAACTTTCTCTTCTTGGACTGCCCAATTGATGGTGTAACGGATGGTTGAGTCAGCTTGAGCAAGAAGGTCCCTGGTTCCACAGGTAACTTCATCGAAGCGCACTTTGAAAGGCCGTCTGCAATTTCATTTTGAGCTCTCGGGACGTGCTCCATCTGCAAACCTTCAAAGTGCTCTTCAAGCTTTCTCACTTCGTCGACATAAGCTTCCATCAAAGGGCTCTGATAGCTCTTGTTGACTTGTCGGACCACCAACTGAGAATCTCCCCGCACAATCAGCTTTCTGATCCCAAGTTCGGCCGCAATCCTAAGGCCGGCAAGCAAGCCTTCATATTCTGCAGTGTTGTTTGTCGCTTGCTCCCTGGGAAAGTGCATCTGGATAACATATTTGAGGTGCTCTCCGGTGGGCGCGATGAGTACCACGCCAGCACCGGCGCCTTGCAGCGAGAAGGCACCGTCAAAATACATTACCCATTCACTTGTCGCTTCTTGTACGGGTGTGCTTGTTTCTTGAACTTCTTCATCTGGCGTTGGGGTCCACTCAGCTATGAATTCTGCCAAAGCTCGGCTCTGTATGGTTGAAGTACTTTCAAACTTGAGTCCAAAGCTCGACAGCTCCAGTGCCCACTCGACGATCCTGCCTGTCGCTTCGGGGTTATGCAATATCCTCTTCAGCGGAAAGCGAGTGACCACCGTTATCTCATGGGCTTGGAAGTAATGGCGCAGCTTTCTCGAGGCCATGAGGAGACCGAAAAGCAATTTTTGTACACCAGAGTATCTTGATCTAGCTCCCTGGAGAAGGGAACTTACAAAATACACTGGGCGCTGCACTATCTTCTTCCGCACCTCATTCTGTTCCTGCGCAGAGTCTTCCTTGTCGGGACCAGAGCTTGTCGGGACAGCCCCCTGCTTGTCGCTGGATTCGCTTGCCGGTGATGTTGACTCCTCGTCGGACTCCCTCTCCGCTACTAACGCAGCACTAACCACCTGGTTGGTTGCTGCTAAGTATAGCAACAACTTTTCCTGTGGTTTAGGTGCGACAAGTACTGGAGTGGAGGACAGGTACCGTTTCAAACCCTGCAGCGCCGCCTCCGCTTCCGGAGCCCACTTCATGGGACCTGCCTTAGTACACCGACAGGAGCCCCCGGGCCTGGGCCACACACGGTGCCGAGCGCTGTTGGGCCAGGCCCAAAACAGTGCACGGGCACCCGCGGCCCGCGGCAGGGTTTACCGCGTGCTCGCCGGAGACCTTCCTACTCCTTATTAAACCATTCAAAAACAAAGTATACAAGAGAGAAGATCGAGGCCCCGGCAAGAGGAGCTTTCCGGGAAGGCCGTACCAGGCTCAAGATTACCTCACTAACACAAGGCCCTGGCAGGAGGAGCTTGCCAGGAAGACTATAAGATTCCATCATAGAAGACCCGACAAGGGCCCGGGGAGCGGCAAGCTCCCGGGCCCGGCAAGATCAAGGCCCCGGCAAGGTGCTTGCCGGGAAGGCTGCACTGTGTGCCCGCGCTCCAGCTCATCGGCCCACGCGTCGCCCTGGGGCCTATCCAGGGACGCGTGGCGGATGGCTGTGCAGCCTGGGGTACACGGTGGCACTTCACGGTGATGGATCCGTCGCCGTGGCGGACGGAGACGCAAGGGCGGGAGCTTTGGGGGTCGACGGCGACGGGCATTGAATGCTCTTGTCCCCCACTGTCAAAGTAGGTATAGACCACTGTTCTGCACTGTAGCTCCACTGTTCCCGCACTGTTACAACTACCACCTCTTTTACGTTTTTACCCCTTTCTCCTACGTTGACACCTGTCGGTGACCCCTTGCACTATAAAAGGAGGCCCATGCACAACGTGGAGGGGGTTCGGAACCTAGATCACTCTCACGCTTGGTGTAGCTGCTTCTTCAAGCTCCCGAGCACTAAAACTCAATACACAACTAAGCAGGAGTAGGGTTTTACGCGTCTACCGCGGCCCGAACCTGGGTAAAACTGCCCGCGTGCTCGCTACGATCTGCTCTTTGTGCTCCCTCCGCCCTCGTACCGCACAGACAAGGGGCTCCGGTCCCATAGGTGTTCGTGGCGGACAGTTTCCCCCGACATCTTTGGCGCGCCAGGTAGGGGGCGTCGAGGTTGTGCGAACCTGATCCGGCGTTCGCGCGGGCGCATTCTTCATCAACCTCTCC
>LR738711.1:83016330-83036555 GCA_902687465.1 Secale cereale | reverse complement strand
GGCCGCGGTAGACGCGTAAAACCCTACTCCTGCTTAGTTGTGTATTGAGTTTTAGTGCTCGGGAGCTTGAAGAAGCAGCTACACCAAGCGTGAGAGTGATCTAGGTTCCGAACCCCCTCCACGTTGTGCATGGGCCTCCTTTTATAGTGCAAGGGGTCACCGACAGGTGTCAACGTAGGAGAAAGGGGTAAAAACGTAAAAGAGGTGGTAGTTGTAACAGTGCGGGAACAGTGGAGCTACAGTGCAGAACAGTGGTCTATACCTACTTTGACAGTGGGGGACAAGAGCATTCAATGCCCGTCGCCGTCGACCCCAAAAGCTCCCGCCCTTGCGTCTCCGTCCGCCACGGCGACGGATCCATCACCGTGAAGTGCCACCGTGTACCCCAGGCTGCACAGCCATCCGCCACGCGTCCCTGGATAGGCCCCAGGGCGACGCGTGGGCCGATGAGCTGGAGCGCGGGCACACAGCGCAGCCTTCCCGGCAAGCACCTTGCCGGGGCCTTGATCTTGCCGGGCCCGGGAGCTTGCCGCTCCCCGGGCCCTTGTCGGGTCTTCTATGATGGAATCTTATAGTCTTCCTGGCAAGCTCCTCCTGCCAGGGCCTTGTGTTAGTGAGGTAATCTTGAGCCTGGTACGGCCTTCCCGGCAAGCTCCTCTTGCCGGGGCCTCGATCTTCTCTCTTGTATACTTTGTTTTTGAATGGTTTAATAAGGAGTAGGAAGGTCTCCGGCGAGCACGCGGTAAACCCTGCCGCGGGAAGCTGCAACTGCCCGTGCACAAGTTGGGGTACTGAGGTACCCCTACCTTAGTACACCGACAGAAGGAAAGAGGGGGAGAGGGAGAAGGAAAAGGGAGCTGCACCCCTTGTCCAATTCGGACCAGAAGGGGGGCGCGCGCCTCCTTCCTTTTGGCCTCTCTCCTCTATTCCCGTAACTCCCCGGTACTCCGAAAATACCCGAATCACTCGGAACCTTTCTGATGTTCGAATATAGTCGTCCAATATATCGATTTTTACGTCTCGACCATTTCGAGACTCCTCGTCATGTCCCCGATCTCATCCGGGACTCCGAACTCCTTCGGTACATCAAAACTCATAAACTCATAATAAAATTGTCATCGAAACCTTAAGCGTGCGGACCCTATGGGTTCGAGAACTATGTAGACATGACCGAGACACATCTCCGGTCAATAACCAATAGCGGAACCTGGATGCTCATATTGGCTCCCACATATTCTACGAAGATCTTTATCGGTCAAACCGCATAACAACATACGTTGTTCCCTTTGTCATCGGTATGTTACTTGCGCGAGATTCGATCGTCGGTATCTCAATACCTAGTTCAATCTCGTTACCGGCAAGTCTCTTTACTCGTTCCGTAATACATCATCCCGCAACTAACTCATTAGCTGCAATGCTTGCAAGGCTTATAGTGATGTGCATTACCGACTGGGCCCAGAGATACCTCTCCAACAATCGGAGTGACAAATCCTAATCTCGAAATACGCCAACCCAACAAGTACCTTCGGAGACACCTGTAGAGTACCTTTATAATCACCCAGTTACGTTGTGACGTTTGGTAGCACACAAAGTGTTCCTCCGGTATTCGGGAGTTGCATAATCTCATAGTCATAGGAACATGTATAAGTCATGAAGAAAGCAATAGCAGTAAAACTTAAACGATCATAGTGCTAAGCTAACGGATGGGTCTTGTCCATCACATCATTCACCTAATGATGTGATCCCGTTGATCAGATGACAACTCATGTCTATGGCTAGGAAACATAACCATCTTTGATCAATGAGCTAGTCTAGTAGAGGCATACTAGGGACACTTTGTTTTGTCTATGTATTCACACATGTACTAAGTTTCCGGTTAATACAATTCTAGCATGAATAATAAAATTTTATCATGATATAAGGAAATAAATAATAACTTTATTATTGCCTCTAGGGCATATTTTCTTCAGTCTCCCACTTGCACTAGATCTAATAATCTAGATCACATCACCATGTGATAAACACCAATAGTTCACATCACCATGTGACTAACACCCATAGTTCTCATCGCCATGTGACCAATACCCAAAAGGGTTTACTAGAGTCAACAATCTAGTTCACATCCTCATGTGATTAACACCCAAAGAGTACTAAGGTGTGATCATGTTTTGCTTCGTGAGAGAAGTTTAGTCAGCGGGTCTGTTACATTCAGATCCGTATGTATTTTGCAAATTTCTATGTCTACAATGCTCTGCATGGAGCTACTCTAGCTAAATGCTCCCACTTTCAATATGTATCCAGATTGAGACTCCGAGTCATCCAGATCGGTGTTTAAATCTTGCATCGATGTAACTCTTTATGATGAACTCTTTATCACCTCCATAACCGAGAAATATTTAGTCATTCAGTAACTAAGGATAATTTTGACCGCTGTCCAGTGATCTACTCCTAGATCAAAATTGTACTCCCTTGCCAAACTTAGGGTAGGGTATATACAATAGGTCTGGTATACAGCATGACATACTTTATAGAACCTATGGCTGAGTGTAAGGGCATATTTCTCCCTAAGTAGTTTTGGTGATTGATGACAATGCATTTGCGGACTAATCGTGTGTTCTAAAGCTTCTACGGGTATATCTCACTTAGGCACAAGACGATTGATTGCCCCTCGGATTTGATGGAAGATGGTGTTTCCTTTTTGCTCCCTGTAGGTGGCTTTGAGTAATAGGAAAGCCGTACTATTAAGAGGGGGTCCGCTTCGGAAAGGTTTGGGTGGAATCAACACTTACACATCTTTCTCTCACACCACCTTTCCCTTGCTTCTCTGGAGTTCCAACCGGTTATTATCGTATATGCAAAACTTGACTTCTTAACTAAATCATTTTCCTGGCAAGCGATAGTACCGCTCCTTAAAGCGGTAGTACCGCACGGCCACGCGGTAGTACCGCCTGAAGACACGGTAGTACCGCACCAGCGGTAGTACCGCGGCTCCAGAGCGGTAGTACCGCGTATCTGGCCCGGCACTGATTCTAAGTGCAGAAGTAGGTGCGGAAGTAAATTTTTACTTCCGCATCCTATCCGGTAGTACCGCTTACTCCAAGTGGTAGTACCGTGTCGCGTTTTGCTACTACCGTTTTCTCTGCGGATGTAGCCGCGGATGTAATTTATTTCATCCGTGGTCGTCAATCATGTCGCATGTTTTTGCCAAGCGGTAGTACCGCTCCCAGAGCGATACTACCGCTCTCTGCGGGCTGAAAATGCACATAACGGTTGGATTAGCTCTCCCACTATATATAGGGGGTCTTCTTCTCCAAGAAGACTTACCTCTTCCCCCACAACTCCATTGTTGCTCCAAAAGCTCCATTTCCGCCCGATCTCTCTCCCTAGCCAATCAAACTTGTTGATTTTCTCGGGATTGCTTGAGGAGGCATCGATCTACACTTCCACCAAGAGATATTTTATTCTCCCCACTAATCCCTTGCGGATCTTGTTACTCTTGGGTGTTTGAGCACCCTAGACGGTTGAGGTCACCTCGAAGCCATATTCCATTGTGGTGAAGCTTCGTGGTTTTGTTGGGAGCCTCCAAGTTGTGGAGATAGCCCCAACCTTGTTTGTAAAGGTTCGGTCGCCGCCTTCAAGGGCACCACTAGTGGAATCACGGCACCTTGCATCGTGTGAGGGCGTGAGGAGAATACGGTGGCCCTAGTTGCTTCTTGGGGAGCATTGTGCCTCCACACCGCTCCAACGGAGACGTACTTCCCCTCAAAGGGAAGGAACTTCGGCAACACATCCTTGTCTCCACCGGTTCCACTTGTGGTTATTTCTTACCTTTACTTTTGCATGCTTTACTTGTTTAACTCCTATAGCATGCTTGTGTAGTTGTTATCCTCATTTCCTTTAAGTTGTCATCTTAGTAGAATATCTAGACAACTTACTTTGTCGTTTAATTTAAGAAGGTTAATAAAAGCTAAAAATTGTTAGTTGCCTATTCACCCCCCCCTCTAGTCAACCATATCGATCCTTTCACTGAGGCATAGGGAATGACCTTCATTATTTCTCTATCTTCTGCCGAGGTCGGGCTTTGAGTCTTACTCAACTTCATACCTTACAACTCAGGCAAGAACTTCTTCTTTGACTGATCCATTTTGAACTATTTCAAAAACTTGTCAAGGTATGTACTCATTGAAAAAACTTATTAAGCGTCTCGATCTATCTCTATAGATCTTGAGGCTCAATATGTAAGCAGCTTTACCGAGGTTTTTCTTTGAAAAAACTCCTTTCAAATACTCCTTTATGCTTTCCATAAAATTCTACATCATTTCTGATCGACAATATGTCATTCACATATACTTATCAGAAAGGTTGTAGTGCTCCCACTCACTTTCTTGTAAATACAGGCTTCACCGCAAGTCTGTATAAAACTATATGCTTTGATCAACTTATCAAAGCGTATATTCCAACTCTGAGATGCTTGCACCAGTCCATAGATGGATCGCTGGTGCTTGCACACTTTGTTAGCACCTTTAGGATCGACAAAACCTTATGGTTGCATCATATACAACTCTTCTTTAAGACATCCATTCAGGAATGTAGTTTTGACATCCATTTGCCAGATTTCATAAAATGCGGCAATTGCTAACATGATTCGGACAGACTTGAGCATCGCTACGGGTGAGAAAGTCTCATCGTAGTCAACTCCTTGAACTTGTCGAAACCCTTTCGCAACAAGTCGAGCTTTGTAAACAGTAACATTACCGTCTGTGTCGGTCTTCCTCTTGAAGATCCATTTATTTTCGATGGCTTGCCGAACATCGGGCAAGTCAACCAAAGTCCACTCTTTGTTCTCATACATGGATCCCATCTCAGATTTCATGGCCTCAAGCCATTTTGCGGAATCTAGGCTCATCATCGCTTCCTCATAGTTCGTAGGTTCATCATGGTCTAGTAACATGACTTCCAAAACTGGGTTGCCGTACCACTCTGGTGCAGAACGTACTCTGGTTGATCTACGAAGTTTAGCAGAAACTTGATCTGAAGTTTCATGATCATCATCATTAGCTTCCTCACTAATTGGTGTAGGAATCACTGGAACTAGTTTCTGTGATGTACTACTTTCCAATTCGGGAGAAGGTACAATTATCTCATCAAGTTCTACTTTCCTCCCACTCACTTCTTTCAAGAGAAACTCCTTCTCTAGAAAGGATCCATTCTTAGCAACGAATATCTTGCCTTCGGATCTGTGATAGAAGGTGTACCCAACAGTCTCCTTTGGGTATCCTATGAAGACACATTTCTCTGACTTGGGTTCGAGCTTATCAGGTTGAAGCTTTTTCACATAAGCATCGCAGCCCCAAACTTTAAGAAATGACAACTTTGGTTTCTTGCTAAACCACAGTTCATAAGGCGTCGTCTCAACGGATTTATATGGTGCCCTTATTAAACCTGAATGGAGCTGTCTCTAATGCATAACCCAAAACGATAGTGGTAAATCGGTAAGAGACATCATAGATCGCACCATATCTAATAGAGTACGGTTACGACATTCGGACACACCATTACGCTGTGGTGTTCAGGGTGGCGTGAGCTGTGAAACTATTCCACATTGTTTTTAAATGAAGACCAAACTCGTAACTCAAATATTCACCTCCACGATCAGATTGTAGAAACTTTATTTTCCTGTTACGATGATTCTCTACTTCACTCTGAAAATTTTGAACTTTTCAAATGTTTCAGACTTGTGTTTCATCAAGTAGATATACCCATATCTGCTCAAATCATTAGTGAAGATCAGAAAATAATGATACCCGCCGCGAGCTTCAACACTCATCGGTCCACATACATCAGTATGTATGATTTCCAACAAATCTATTGCTCGCTCCATTGTTCCGGAGAACGGAGTTTTGTCATCTTACCCATGAGGCATGGTTCGCATGCATCATGTGATTCATAATCAAGTGATTCCAAAAGTCCATCACTATGGAGTTTCTTCATGCGCTTTACACCAATATGACCTAAACGGCAGTGCCACAAATAAGTTACACTATCATCATTAACCTTGCATCTTTTGACTTCAATATTATGAATATGTGTATCACTACGATCGAGATCCAACAAACTATTTTCATTGGGTGTATGACCATCAAAGGCTTTATTCATGTAAACAGAATAATGATTATTCTATGACTTTAAATGAATAACCGTATTGCAACAAACATGATCAAATCATATACATGCTCAACGCAAATGCCAAATAACATTTATTTAGGTTCTACACTAATCCCGAAAGTATAAGGAGTGTGCGATGATGATCATATCAATCTTGGAACCGCTTCCAACACACATCGTCACTTCACCTTAAACTAGTCTCTGTTCATTCTGCAACTCTCGTTTCGAGTTACTAATTTAGCAACTGAACTGTATCAAATACCCAGGGGTTGCTATGAACACTAGTAAAATACACATCAATAATTTGTATATCAAATATACCTTTGTTCACTTTGCCATCCTTCTTATTCGCCAAGTATCTAGGGAGTTCCACTTCCAGTGACCATTTCCTTTGCAGTAGAAGCACTTAGTTTCAGGCATGAGTTTAGCTTTGGGTTTCCTCACGGGAGTGACAACTTGCTTGTCATTCTTCTTGAAGTTTCCTTTCTATCCTTTTGCCCTTTACTTGAAACAAGTGGTCTTGTTAACCATCAACACTTGATGCTCTTTCTTGATTTCTACCTTCGCCGATTTCAGCATCGCGAAGAGCTCGGGAATTACTTTCGTCATCCCTTGCATATTATAGTTCATCACGAAGTTCTACTAACTTGGTGATAGTGTCTAGAGAACTTTGTCAATTACTATCTTATCTGGAAGATTAACTCCCACTTGATTCAAGCAATTGTAGTACCCAGACAATCTGAGCATATGCTCACTAGTTGAGCTATTCTCCTCCATCTTGTAGGCAAAGTACTGTCAGAGGTCTCATACCTCTCGACACGAGCATGAGTATGAAATACTAATTTCAACTCTTGGAACATCTTATATGCTCCGTGGTGTTCAAAACGGTTTTGAAGTCCCGGTTCTAAGCCGTAAAGCATGGTGCACTAAACTATCAAGTAGTCATCATACCGAGCTTTTGTCAAAACGTTCATAACGTCTACATCTGCTCTTGCAATAGGTCTGTCACCTAGCGGTGCATCAAGGACATAATTCTTCTGTGCAGCAATGAGGAAAATCCTCAGATCACGGAACAAGTCCGCATCATTGCTACTAACATCTTTCAACTTAGTTTTCTCTAGGAACATATAAAACAAACGGGGAGCAACATCGTGAGCTATTGATCTACAACATAGATATGCTAATACTATCAGGACTAAGTTCATGATAAATTAAAGTTCAATTTAATCATATTACTTAAAGAACTCCCACTTAGATAGACATCCCTCCGGTCATCTAAATGATCACGTGATCCAAATTAACTAAATCATGGCCGATCATCACGTGAGATGGAGTAGTTTCAATGGTGAACATCTTATGCTGATCAAATCTACTATATGATTCACGCTAGACCTTTCGGTCTCCAGCGTTCAGAGGCCATATCTGCATATGCTAGGCTCGTCAAGTTTAACCCGAGTATTCTGTGTGTGCAAAACTGTCTTACACCCGTTGTATTTGAACGTAGAGCTTATCACACCCGATCATCACGTGGTGTCTCGGTACGACGAACTTTCGCAACGGTGCATACTCAGGGAGAACACTTATACCTTGAAATTTTGTAAGGGATCATCTTATAATGCTACCGCCGTTCTAAGCAAAATAAGAAGCATAATAAGATAAACATCACATGCAATCAAAATATGTGACATGATATGGCCATCATCATCTTGTGCTTTTGATCTCCATCTCCAAAGCACCGTCATGATCACCTTCGTCGCCGGCGCGACACCTTGATCTCCATCGTAGCATCGTTGTCGTCTCGCCAACTATTGCTTCTACGACTATCGCTACCGCTTAGTGATAAAGTAAAGCAATTACATGGCGATTGCATTTCATACAATAAAGCGACAACCATATGGCTCCTGCCAGTTGCCGATAACTTTACAAAACATGATCATCTCATACAAAACCGTATAAATCATCATGTCTTGACCATATCACATCATAACATGCCCTGCAAAAACAAGTTAGACGTCCTCCACTTTGTTGTTGCAAGTTTTACGTGGCTGCTACGGGCTTAGCAAGAACCGTTCTTACCTACGCATACAAAAAACCACAATGATGTTTCGTCAAGTATGTGCTGTTTTAACCTTCACAAGGACCGGGCGTAGCCACACTCGATTTAGCTAAAGTGAGAGAGACAGACACCCGTCAGTCACCTTTAAGCAACGAGTGCTCATAACGGTGAAACCAGTCTCGCGTAAGCGTACGCGTAATGTCGGTCCGGGCCGCTTCCTCTCACAATACCGCCGAAGCAAAGTATGACATGCTGGTAAGCAGTATGACTAGTATCGTCCACAACTCACTTGTGTTCTACTCGTGCATATCATCTACGCATAAACCTGGCTCTGATACCACTGTTGGGGAACGTAGTATTTTAAAATTTTCCTACGATCACGCAAGATCTATCTACCAGATGCATAGCAACGAGAGAGGAGAGTGAGTCTACGTACCCTCGTAGACCGAAAGCGGAAGCGTTAGAACAACACGGTTGATGTAGTCGTACGTCTTCACGGCCCGACCGATCAAGCACCGAAACTACGGCACCTCCGAGTTCTAGCACACGTTCAGCTCGATGACGTCCCTCGAACTCCGATCCAGCCGAGTGTCGAGGGAGAGTTCCGTCAGCACAACGGCGTGGTGACGATTTTGATGTTCTACCGTCGCAGGGCTTCGCCTAAGCACCGCTACAATATTATCGAGGAGAACTATGGTGGAGGGGGGCACCGCACACGGCTAAGAGATCAAGAGATCAATTGTTGTCTCTAGAGGTGCCCCCCTGCCCCCGTATATAAAGGAGTGAGGGAGAGGCCGGCCCTAGAGGGGGCGCACCAAGTGTGGGGAGTCCTACTAGGACTCCCAAGTCCTAGTAGGATTCCCCTTTCCTTTCCGGAGTAGGAGAGAAGGAAAGAGGGGGAGAGGGAGAAGGAAAAGGGGGCTGCACCCCTTGTCCAATTCGGACCAGAAGGGGGGCGCGCGCCTCCTTCTTTTTGGCCTCTCTCCTCTATTCCCGTAACTCCCCGGTACTCCGAAAATACCCGAATCACTCGGAACCTTTCCGATGTCCGAATATAGTCGTCCAATATATCGATTTTTACGTCTCGACCATTTCGAGACTCCTCGTCATGTCCCCGATCTCATCCGGGACTCCGAACTCCTTCGGTACATCAAAACTCATAATAAAACTATCATCGAAACCTTAAGCATACGGACCCTACAGGTTCGAGAACTATGTAGATATGACCGAGACACGTCTCCGGTCAATAACCAATAGCGGAACCTGGATGCTCATATTGGCTCCCACATATTCTACGAAGATCTTTATCGGTCAAACCGCATAACAACATACGTTGTTCCCTTTGTCATCGGTATGTTACTTGCCCGAGATTCGATCGTCGGTATCTCAATACCTAGTTCAATCTCGTTACCGGCAAGTCTCTTTACTCGTTCCGTAATACATCATCCCGCAACTAACTCATTAGCTGCAATGCTTGCAAGGCTTATAGTGATGTGCATTACCGAGTGGGCCCAGAGATACCTCTCCGACAATCGGAGTGACAAATCCTAATCTCAAAATACGCCAACCCAACAAGTACCTTCGGAGACACCTGTAAAGTACCTTTATAATCACCCAGTTACGTTGTGACGTTTGGTAGCACACAAAGTGTTCCTCCGGTATTCGGGAGTTGCATAATCTCATAGTCATAGGAACATGTATAAGTCATGAAAAAAGCAATAGCAGTAAAACTTAAACGATCATAGTGCTAAGCTAACGGATGGGTCTTGTCCATCACATCATTCTCCTAATGATGTAATCCCGTTGATCAAATGACAACTCATGTCTATGGCTAGGAAACATAACCATCTTTGATCAATGAGCTAGTCTAGTAGAGGATACTAGGGACACTCTGTTTTGTCTATGTATTCACACATGTACTAAGTTTCCGGTTAATACAATTCTAGCATGAATAATAAACATTTATCATGATATAAGAAAATAAATAATAACTTTATTATTACCTCTAGGGCATATTTCCTTCAGGAAGTCCAAGAGAAAATCAAAATTTTGGGGTGGAGGGTAGCAACTAATACTTTGGCTACCAAACAAAATAAACAGAAGAGAACTTTAGAACTTGATGATGTTTGGACTATTTGCGGCAATGCTTCGGAAGATGAATATCACGAAGTTGTGGCATGCACTAAAAGTAGAGCCTTGTGACATGCTATGCGTCAAGAATGGCAATTCCGGATTCAGAGGGACAGTAAAACTGAATGTCGATGGATCCCTCGTTCCTGGCAACTGACAATGGAGAGGCATCTAACGGAGCTGTAGCTTTTTTTTTTTTTTGAGTAAAGCCGGACCTGTCGGAAACGGCGGCGCTTGGGCCTGGGTCGGGCCTTAAGGACATGTACAATGGTTGATAAGATAGTCTTATCTTAAGTTTTGCATGTAAATTAGATATGACAAAAAAAGATGTCTACAATGGGTCATCTCTTAGCATTATCTTCAATAATTAGTTATTCCTAAAAACATGGTGAGGCAAATTGTGCTAGAGATCATCTCTTAGCTTTTCTTAAATAAAAGAAGACAAGCCTTCTCTTATGATTTCTCTTTCATCCACCTTATCATTTATCCTAGGTGGTACTCTTAAGATGAACCATTGTACCCGTGGTTCTACCACAAACCCCATATGTCGCCCGCAAGCCGCAATGCGCCTCCCGTTCAGACCCACCGTGGCCGTAGCCAATGCCGACGCCGTCCTCCCCCGCGCCGGCTCCGGCTTCGGCTTCGGCGCCGCCACGCCGCCGGACGCCCGCATGGTCAAGACGGGCTTCGACCCGGCCGCCTACCGCCTCAACCTCCACCTCCAGTCCCTCATCTCCTCCGGCCGCCTCGCGCAGGCCCGCGCCCTGTTCGACCAAATGCCCCACACCAAGAACGCCTTCTCCCTCAACCGCATGCTCTCCGGCTACTCCAGGTCGGGGCAGCTCGCCGCCGCGCACCAGCTCTTCCTCTCCTCCCCGCCCCACCTCCGCGAGGCCGTCACCTGGACCATCATGATGGCCGCCTTCGCCGCCGCCCCTGGCCGCGCGGCCGACGCCCTGGCCCTCTTCCGCGACATGCTCAGGGAGGGCGTCGCCCCGGACCGCGTCACCGTGTCCACGGTGCTCAACGTGCCCGCCTCTGGTGCTGTCACAGCGTCGCTCCATCCTTTCGCCGTCAAGCTCGGCCTCCTCCGCTCCAGCGTCGTCGTCTGCAACACGCTGCTCGATGCCTACTGCAAGCATGGCCTCCTTGCTGCGGGCATGAGAGTGTTCCAGGAGATGCCGCACAGGGACTCCGTCACCTACAATGCCATGATGATGGGGTGCTCCAAGGAGGGGCTGCACAAGGAAGCGCTGGGCCTATTTACTGATATGCGTCGCGCGGGTCTTGACGCCAGCCAGTTCACCTTCTCCAGCATGCTCACCGTGGCCACAGGCATGGGTGATCTCCATCTTGGGTGCCAGGTCCACGGCCTCGTGGCCAGAGCCACCTCGGCGCACAACGTGTTTGTCAACAACTCATTGCTGGATTTCTACTCCAAATGTGACTGCCTTGCTGAGATGGAGAAGCTGTTCGACGAGATGCCAGAGCGTGACAATGTCTCATATAATGTCATGATCTCAGGCTATGCTTGGAACCGATGTGCTAGCACGGTGCTGCGGCTGTTCAGGGAGATGCAGGTGCTCAGTTTTGACAGGCAGGCCTTACCTTACGCTAGCTTGCTGAGTGTTGCGGGCTCACTGCCTCACATTGGGATTGGGAAGCAAATACATGCTCAGCTGGTCCTTCTTGGCCTTTCTTCAGAGGATCTTGTGGGCAACGCCCTGATTGACATGTACTCAAAATGTGGGATGCTGGATGTTGCAGAGACCAATTTTCTCAACAAGAATGACAAGACAGGTGTTTCATGGACTGCAATGATAACTGGGTATGTCCAGAATGGGCAGCTTGAGGAAGCGCTGCGGTTATTCTGTGACATGAGAAGAGCTGGTCTGAGCCCGGACAGGGCGACATTTTCAAGCATCATTAAGGCTTCCTCAAGCCTGGCAATGATCGGGTTAGGGAGGCAGTTGCATTCTTACACCATCAGATCAGGCCACATCTCCAGTGTATTCTCAGGAAGTGCCCTTCTTGACATGTACGCAAAGTGTGGCTGTTTGGATGAGGCACTCCAAACGTTTGATGAGATGCCTGAGAGGAACTCCATCTCGTGGAATGCTGTTATTTCAGCCTACGCGCACTACGGGCAGGCGAAGAACGCCATCAAGATATTTGAAGGTATGCTTCATTATGGGTTCAAACCAGATTCAGTCACGTTCTTGAGTGTACTGTCAGCCTGCAGTCACAATGGTCTTGCAGAAGAATGTATGAAATACTTTGAATTGATGGAACATGAATATGGCATATCCCCCTGGAAGGGACACTATGCTTGTGTTATCGATACATTAGGTCGGGTGGGACGTTTTGATAAAGTTCAGAAAATGTTGAGCGAGATGCCATTTGAAGATGACCCAATCATTTGGAGCTCCATTCTTCACTCGTGCAGGATCCACGGAAACCAGGATTTAGCTAGAGTAGCAGCTGAAAAGTTGTTCAGTATGGGATCCACAGACGCGACACCTTACGTTATACTGTCCAACATATATGCAAAGGCCGGTAAATGGGAAGATGCTGCCCGTGTTAAAAAGACCATGAGAAATAGAGGACTTAGGAAAGAGTCAGGTTACAGTTGGGTTGAAGTCAAACAAAAAATCTACAGCTTTTCTTCTAATGACCAAACCAACCCGATGATATCCGAGATGAAAGAAGAGCTAGAGAGGCTGTACAAAGAGATGGATAAACAAGGATATAAGCCCGACACTAGCTGTGCCTTGCATCAAGTGGATGATGACTTAAAGTTGGAATCCTTGAAATACCACAGCGAGAGATTGGCCATTGCATTTGCACTGATTAACACCCGACCAGGGACGCCAATTAGAGTTATGAAGAATCTATCCGCCTGCCTAGACTGCCATGCTGCAATCAAGATGATGTCAAAGATTGTGAACAGAGACATAATTGTAAGAGATTCAAGCAGGTTTCACCATTTCAAGGATGGAGTTTGTTCTTGTGGAGACTATTGGTAGGGCTTGGGCTTTCTTGCACAAATGAAGGATGCACACTGAATATGCTGACAAACAACTAAGATTGTAAGAGCACATCCATCAGTTAACTTAACATTTTTGGTATTTTTTGCTACCATGTTCCTTATAACTAGTTTATGAAATGCTTTATTAGGTGTATTTTTCTTTCATGTACATAGCTGGAAGTAGTCTGATAGCCATTTTCTAAGGATAAACAAGGCTTACTGTACGTAAGGTTTGAGACTACCACATTTCAAATAACTAAGGGAATCACTATTCCTCAAATGTAGGATATTGGTTTATTTTATGGTAAATGTTTAGGAACGGCGGACCGGCTGAAATTTGAGCCGGTCGCTCTGATGGCCCACGCACCGCTCTGTGTCTCCTAGCTTATCCTTTCCCCGCACCAGAACCAAATCCCCTCTTCTCTCACTTTTCTACCTCGCCGCCGCCCGATCTCCTTGGCTCTCGTCCCCGCCCTCTCCTACAGAAGCTCCACGGGCTCTCCGACGAAGACGCCATGGTGCTGATGCAAGGTTTGTCCATGGCCTGCAAGCTCACGGTGGTTAGGGGCGGCCATGTCCTGCGATCTCTCGCTGCAAAAGACGACGGAGGCGGCGAGCGATCTCGCGGCCGGTGCTACAAGCATGGTGGCCGCCGGCGGATTGGGCACGAAGGTGCTACAAGCCTACAACCGCTAGGCGCTAGAGTTGCAACCACCCGCAGGAGATGCCTCCACCGGTGGCGGTGGGTGCTACAACCACCTGTCGGCGGAGCTGTATTCGTGGGCGACTGGTTGCGGAGAGCTTCAACCGTGCATTAGGGAAGCTACAACCGGCGGCGACTAAAGCTGCAATCGGAGGCGAGTGACTGTGCAGGAACGACGTGCCATGATGCTCAAGGCTCCAGGGTGAGCGGCGAATGCTGGAACCAGCATGTGAATTTGCTGGAACGGGCAATTACCGGAGCTGCACGAGGTTCTGAATTTTTTGCTGGAACGGGGTAACACAGGAGCTGCAATCGGTGATGCAGGTTGCTGGAAGCGTTTGCCGGTGAAGCTGGATCCGGCAATTTATTTTGCTTCAACCAGATGGAAGTGGCGGCGCGATGACGGGGGAAGTGCCGCGGCGGGCTGCAACTAGCACATGGAAAAGCTACATCTAGCATTTTTTTTGCTGCGTTGGTGTATGGGCGAAATCAATGACTTTAGAGACGACGGAGAGGTGGCGGGATGACGCCCATGGAGCTGCACGGGGAGGCTGCAAGACGGCGGGGTGCAGGGGGCGGTGGGGCGGCACCCATGGAGCTGCAAGGGGAGGCTGCAAGACAGCGGGGCGCATGGGGCGCCGGGGCTAGAGGCTGTGAGCGTTTGGCAGCGATGCCGTGCTGCAACCGGTGTCGCCAGGTACGAGTCTTGGGGGGAGGTCGGGGGCGCCGAGCTGGCTGCAACCAGAGATGGGGGCGACGAACTCGGTGTGCAGCGCTGGGGATGCGGAGGCGCAGCTGTTTGTAGGGGGGAGAGAAAGGTTGAAGACAAAGAGAAATAAGCTGACGTGTGAAAATTGAGCGGGTCCGCGTACTTGTATCCGACGCTGGGCAGGTGACCGGCGCATAGTACTGGCCTTATTTTATTTCGTATGGCATGTTTTTGTTTCAGTTCTTTGTTTTTTCAATCCACTGCCTTCAGGCAGTCTTCATGATAACGGAGATTTGAGATGGATCTGTTTCGTAGCTGTAGGTGATAACTTTTTGTACTGAAACAACATAATTATTTGTTCTTTCTATGTGAAATCTTTGAAAACCAGATACAAATCATTGCGATATTTAACCTTCACTACTTATAAATGCACAAATATAAAATTGTACATTTGTTATTATGTTCTTCTATCCTAGAATTATTTCCCTTGTCTGCCTATCTTGATAAATTAGGACAATTTCTTCTATTATCTTCATGTGTTTGGGGATAGGATTCTGAAAGCTTATAAAATTATTTTCAAAGCTTGCCTAATAGTTTATATCATATAAGTTAAAATTCAGTGAAACATTCCCACTTGACAGTTCTGTTCTTATTCCCTAAAATGTTGATCCAAGTGTCATAAATGACACAAGATACTTAGCTTTTAATGGCATGTCAATGATGTCACGTTATATACATTTTTGAGATGGAAACATATTTCAGCAGATTTCTCTATTCGTGCTCCGGGTGGAGATTTCAATGTACTATGCACCTAAATTTTGATTTGACATGCACCAGATATTTCGGTGGCCTGAAGCCCTCAAACCTCTGCGTCGTCCGGGTCCGCCGTGCGTGCTCCCATCCGCGTTGCCGAGGGACGCCTCCTCCTGCCGTGCTCCTGTCCAATATTTTGTTTATGGAAACATTTCTTACCATCACCTCACCTATTTGGACAATTAGGTGAGCTCTACAATTTGGTTCTGTATTCTTAAGAGGGAACACATTTTTCGTGAGATAGTCATGCTACCATAGTAACATAAACTCTTACTCCATAGTTACAATCCCTAAATTGTGGTGAGATGCAATGCTAAGCAAATGGAAGATAGCAGTTTGTACCGGCAAAAGGTCAATTACAGTACTTTGCCCCACTAAAAGATAGGGCTATTATCGTCGTCCGTGGTGCATTGTGTTTGCATTTTCCTGTGATAGAAACGGGTGCATTTCGTTTACATTCTGCCATCTGGATTTTAAATACGATGTTGATGCCTACAATTCTTTTTACTGAATTTATGTGGCAGATGAGAACTGATGCATTACTGCCCTCAATCCTTTTGCTTTTCTGTATATTTAGGAACATGATACTACACTTGGATCTTTTCGCAATATAAAAACTGCTTGCAACAGAGATGATGCATGTGATTTTAGTCAGTTAATGCTGATGCTATATGTTTTTTATTTTTGTATTGAAGGAACTGTGTACATAATGAACCATATATTACTTATCCAGTGATGTATGCTCATTACTAATCTAATGTGTTGTTTTTTTGTGATGGACACTGCTGCATTTTTGTCCATTTTGCCATCGTGAGCTTCAGATAACTAGTTTATGTGCAAATATGCCAATGGATAACATCCTCAGGATTAACAAGTTCCTGTGTGCTGCTGCTCTTACTATCTACTCCCTCCGTTCTAAAATAGATGACCCAACTTTGTACTAAGTTAGTACAAAGTTAAGTCATCTATTTTAGAACGGAGGGAGTACCTGGTAGGCTGGTCTGACAGTGCTATTGATGCCTTTTTCCTCTGGAGTACCAAGAAAAATAGCAGGTAACAAAAATTCTCTTTTTGTGACTTAAATGTTTTTTTCTTGAATGAGTCCACTCATTTGGTATTTGTCTGTGCTATTGAAAGTTCTATCTCTGCTACATCTGATCGGGCAACTGAATTTGGTCCTCATTTCTTTTTCACTTACTGTATGTGAAGCAATACAACTTTATTTCCATTGCTGCACCTTGCTTTTCGTGAGCTATTTCTGTACAAACAATAGATCATTTATTGTAAAGCATGGACAATGGCCTGATAGAGAGTTTTCATGACCATGTAACTTTACTTCTTGACATAAGAAAGTAAAAAAGTTTTATGAGCTTCTTCTAGAAACAAATTTCGGTAGTTTTTAATGTCCTAGGTTCCTGATGTTCTGACGAAATTAGCAGACAATAATATCGCTAAAAAATGTGTCATGCAAGGCAAGATACTTAGATGGTGTGGTGAGCTCCTTTTGTTGTCAACCCAATCTCGAGGAAGCTTGTGTGGCTCATATTTGCTGCCCATTCATTACTTTTGGTCACTGGTGGTCAGTGGTACTTGGGTACTGTATCAGCAAAATTCTAGTCACATTCTTACTGTGAAATTGAGAGGAAGCCAGCGTTTGACCATGCAGGTCAAGTGCTGAATCAGATAATTTTGCATATCTGCATTTGCCTATTCATATTGATATTTCTTGTGACTTTAATTGTCGGTCTTTTGTACGGTGTACTTCAATAGTCTGTCTGTCCCATCAAGTTCATATTCCAACCAAAATCCAAATTTATATGAACGTGCTAATATTTAGTACTTTTCTTGTGCGGCTTCGCTTGTAGCATAATGTAGCTAAAAATTTCAGTAGTGGAATTGATCATTCTTGCGGCAATGGCCAATGTCCTAAATTTGGTGTAATTGGATCTGCATAATGACGCTGTATTTGGAACTATGCTAACAAGTGAAATTATTTTACGCAGAGTTGACGACGTCGATTATGCGGTACTCATCACTGAAACTTGATATTTGCTTCATTGTCTCTTAACTTGATAAATCTGCAAGAAGCTTGTGCGGCTGAAATTGCTGCACATGGACCACCGCGGAGGCGTCGTCCTCAGTGACGACGCCTGACGGGCCGGCACCGTGGCCGGAGCAGTTCCACGCGGTGCTGTTCACGAACCTGACCAACGTCTCGATCGCGTCAACGGGCCCGCCGCTGCGCCTGCACGACCTGACTACGACTGGCCGCGGCGGCGCAACCTGAACCTGATCCGGCACCAGCTGTCGGGCGACCCGCTGTACGACGTGGAGTGGAACAACGGCACCACCTTCTACTTCGACTCGGCCACCTGCCGCACGTTGCAGGTCCCCGTTGGCGTGCTCCACCCCGGGTGGCTCGCCGACGGTGGCGCGGTCTACCTTGGCCGTGAGACCACCGGTGGGATCGACTGCCACGTCTGGGGCAAGGCCGACTTCATCGTCTACTACGAGGACGCCGCCCCGTCCGCTGGAACTTCATTGACGGTACGTACGCCCCAACTGACATTGGCTGGTCTTACTGGATTTGATGGAGCTTTGTGTTGTGCAGTGACGGGGATTGAGCAGTTCGTGATGAGCTTCGAGGTGGGCGTGGTGCTGGAAGACGACGACCAGTGGCAGGCGCCCGCGCACTGCTTCCTGGATGAAGCAGCCAACGAGGATGACGACCATGTCACTGTTTCGAATTACACCGTGGACGCGGCCAGGCTATTCAGGAAGTTTGCTGGAGCTGCTGCCGCCTACTGATCATGTCTGAATCTTCTGAATATAAATATGTATTTGGCCGGCGAGCCACTCGTACATTATGTGGGTGAGCTATGTAATCTCGGGTTCGACCGATTGTGGTCGTGTTATCTTCTCTGTTGTCTGTTACTCGGTGACTAGAACTTGTTTCACGCTTAATAAAATGACTGCATGCATCTCGTAATGCAGAGCCTGGGTACTCCCTTTTTTGAAAAAAATGCGATG
Organism: Secale cereale; assembly: GCA_902687465.1. NCBI lineage: Eukaryota > Viridiplantae > Streptophyta > Magnoliopsida > Poales > Poaceae > Secale > Secale cereale. Next base: position 83,017,921 of record LR738711.1, on the reverse strand, counting down.
TGTGTTTTCACATCTTGCTAGTGGGAAACTTTCATCCAACCAAACTAAAATGTGATGTTTATTATGTCTGACTAAAGTTTTTTGACAAGGTCAAAACAGTGATTTTAGCCATGGATTGCTATGTTGCGCCAATTGGGTACAATATAATTATCTGCGCTCAGTGGGCCGACCCAATATGCACAGTGCATTGCTTTTATTATTTGTTTTAAGTAGACAGTATTTGTAATTTAGCTGAGCGACCAAATGAGCTCCAAATTGGCTGAAATTTTAGGCGAAGCCGCTCTGGTCCATGAAAAGGTCTGACGGATTATAATTGTATATCTCTCACAAAAATAATAATTACAATTATATATATTCGGAATAAATCCATTTAAATGAATTTTTGAGATGAATTGTCAGCATGTGATATATTGTTCCCGAAATTATGGAATAACTATTGTAGCTTCCTAATAATATAGGAAGGGTAGATATAGGTTTTCAAGAGATTTAACCAAGTGAAAATCCCTCATTTTAAATAGGTAAAAATCTATGCATTTTATATATAGGTTTAGGGTTTAATTCAAATTAAATCCTTTTAATCCTTCATAAATTTTGGAAGGGAATACATGATGAACATGTGACGATGGAAAATTATTAGGGTGTAAATGGATTTTTGGAAAATTGGCAAAGTTTTAGGGTTTTACGCCTTAAGGAAAAGATGAGGGTGGAATAATTCCTCATCCCAAATTAAGTAAAATATCATGTGATGCTCATACGTGCAGTACGGAGGTTGTACACTTATTTTTAGAGGGCTCTGGAGAATATGGAGTGCATGGCGATTTTGCCAGAGTGCATTATTGTCCCTTAGCCTTAATATCAATGGTTGTTATAAAGGACGGAACCATGTGACAACTTTGCCGACACTAGTTATATTATCAAAGCTCAGCCCAACAGAAAATATCAGAACATGCACACTTTTGATTTTGAGACTGAACACCTTTTAGTAGCAAAAACACGCTAGTTCCCTGTTGATCGTCGGGTCGATGCACGAACATAGAGCGGGCCATCCATTTTGACAAAAGGGTCAGATGATGCTTAAAAAATCTGGAAGGGTTCAGATCATGCTAAGGTTTCCCAACAAGGTCAAAACAGTGATTTTAGCTATGGATTGCCAGTGGGCCGGCCCAATATGAACAGTGCTTCATTTTATCAATTGTCTTTAGTAAATGTTTAGCCGTTATTTGTAATTTAGTTGATTGACCAAATGAGCTTCAAATTTGCTGAATTTTAGGTGAACCGCTCTGGTCCATGGCAAGGCCCCACGAATTATATTTATATTATATTCAGGAATAAATCTATTTAATTGAATTTTTGGGATGAATTGTAAGCGTGTGATATATTGTTCCCCAAATTATGGAAACACTATTGTAGATTCGTAATAATATTCGAAAGCCAAATATATGTTTTCAAGAGATTTAAATAAGCATAAATCCCTCATTTTTAAATAGATACAAATCTAAGCATTTTATTATTTTACATTTAAATTAGGGTTTAATCTAAATTAAATCATTTTACTCCTTCATAAAAAAAATTAGTGTGTGTGTGTGTGTGG
>LR738711.1:82986139-83013178 GCA_902687465.1 Secale cereale | reverse complement strand
GTCCCGCTCGCCTTCCAGTCGCCGCAATGCCGCCGAAGAAGTACGCCATGCCGCGCGCGGCGGCAACCACGCCCGGCACCGTGGCCCAGCCGAAGCAGAGGAAGCCGAGGGCGCCGCCATTGAAACCGCCGGGCATGTCGAACGCCGAGTGGAGGGTGGAAGTTCAGCGGCGCGACGCAATCCGCCGACCGGCGGAACAGGGCCATCGCCAAGAAGGCACGCGACAACGCGGCGCGCGCGGCGGCGTCCTCCTCATCGGTCGACCCAGCGGGGATGATGAATCCACCCGTCGTCAGCCACGCCCAGTACGCGCCCTGGGGACAGCAAGGCGTCGGATCTCCATGGGGATCGCCGTCGCCCGGCTACGCCGACGGCGACGCGCACGGTGGGTTCAACCCAAACGTGACCTTCCCCCATGACCACCCGGCGACGCGCACACCCTCGCCCGCCTTCGTCGGCGTGCAGTACCCTCCCTACAACTACTCGCCGCCCGCCTACGCGTCCACACCGACGCCCCATCTCCGCCGTGGACCGCTGCCCTTCTCGCACCTCGGCGACACCGACGACACGGGAGCCGACATGGACGACATCATCGCGTCGGGATCGACCGCGGCCGCCGCGTCTCCCGGATTCGCCACCCAGGACGAGGTAGTGGATCTCAGCGGCGGCATGGAGGCCGAGCTCGGCTACGTCTACAGCGAGGACGCGCAGGAAGCGCAGGATCCCGAGGAGGAGGAGGAGGAGCCGGCGGTGAAGGGGCGCCAGAAGAAGAAGCGGGCGGCTAGGCCAGGCGAGCCGCGCATCAAGTGGACGTCCAAGGAGGAGGAATGCCTCGCCGAAGCATGGAAAGTCGTCTGCCTCGACCCGACCACCGGCACGAACCAGAGATTCGAGACATACTGGGACCGCATCAAGGCCGAGTTCGACGAGCGGAAGCTCGTCGAACCCTACTTCAAAGGCGTCTACATGCAGCGCGGCTCCAAGGCGATGGCGAACCATTGTGGACGTATCCAAGGAGCGTGCAACAAATGACATGTGATCGTCGAGGAGGTCGCGGCTCGCCCGGAGAACGGCGCCAGCGTCGAGGATCAGGTACGCGCGCCATTCGCCCGCATCTCTTCGTCGTCTACGCCCGCCTATGGCCAACTATTTGTTCCACCGTGCAGTTGCTGCGCATGTTCACCATGTACCGGCGCGACAACCTCGACGCCGAATTCAAGTACCTCCACGTCTACAAGCGCATTGACAAGTGCGAGAAGTGGGCGGAGGTCCGACGCGCCCTCGACAAGGCCAAGGAAACATAAAAGCCGGACGCGGCGACTCCGGTGGGCGGCCGGACGGCCACAAATTGGCAAAGAAGGGGAAAACCACTGACGCGGCCACCGCGCGAGTGTAGGAGTCTATCGAGCATTGCCTCGCCGACGTCCAGGCCCGGGCCGTCCAGCGCGAAGAGAAAACCGCCGAGCGGTGGTCGTCGTTGATGACGAACAACGCCATCAAGCTCGACCTGCTCCGGACGAACGTCGCCGCGAAGAAGAGGAACACGCGAAGAAGAGGAACACCAACATGGCTTTTCTGATGGGCGGGGTGGACATGCTCCAGAGCGGCGACGAGCAGCTCAGGGCGTGGTACCTGGCGGAGCGCGGCCTCATCCTGAACCAGCTGCAGACAACACCGACAACGCCAGCTCCCGCGCCCACGGCCACACGGACGCCAAGCCCGACCGACGCCTCTACATCGCCGCCCAGCAGTACCGAAGGTGCGACGGCACAGACCAGCACCGAAGCAACTCCGACGCCGCCGAGCCCGCGCACGCCGACTCCGCCAATGCCTAGAGCCGACCCCGCCAAATGATTCGTTGCGCACGCGAACTTGCGGCGCGCGGCGCTATGTTTTTGTAAACGCCAGACTACGTCCGATCGCCGGATTTGTGGCGTCTTTTGTGAGCGGGAACGACCTAGTTCAAATTTCCCGCATCCTGGGGCCGGCGCTTGGGGCCGTGACTGGGAGCTAGGTCGTCCCCAGGGGCCGAACTAGCGCCGGCATGCCCCCAGGCCGCTCTATTTAGGCGCCCTGGGGGGCCGAACGGCTGGAGATGCCCTAAAGAAAGCTGAAGCTTCCCTGTCGGTGTACTAAAGTAGGGGTACCTTAGTATCCCGAACTTGTGCACGGACAGTTGCGGCGTCCCGTGGCGGGGCTCGCCGCGCGACCGCCAAGGCCCACTATGGTTCCCTTGGAGCCATTCAAGAACAAAGTATTCAAGTTAAAGAAACAAGGCCCCGTCAAGAGGAGCTTGCCGGGAAGGCCACTCAAGGCTCAAGACCACTTCTTTGGCACAGGACCCTTGGCAAGAGGAGCTTGCCGGGAAGGCCAAACATGGCATTTCAAGAGACTTGCCGCGACGCGCCACGCGTCCCGGCAAGGCCCGGAGAGCGACAAGCTCCCAGGCGCGACAAGGTAGCAACCGCGGCAAGACACTTGCCGCGGCAAACTTCCACTAGGTGCCCGCGCTCCAGCGCATCCACCCACGTGTCGCTCTGGGACCTTCCAGGCGCACGTGGCGGGAGGCTGTGCAGCCTGGGGTACACGGTGGCAAGGCGCGATGACGAGGCCACCGTCGTGGCGAACGGTGGCGCCCTGACGGACGCATTTTGCACTGTTTAGGGCGACGGCGACGGGCATTCAATGCCCTTGTCCCCTGCCGTCAGAGTTAGGTATAGAGCACTATGCAAACACTGTTCCAACTGCCATCATTTTTACATTTTTACCCTCATCTGCGTTGCCACCTGTCGGTGACCCCTTTGACCTATAAAAGGAGGCCCATGCGCAACGTAGAAAGGGTTCCGATCATCGATCACTCACACGCTCGGTGTTGCTGGCGATCAGTACTGTAGCTCTTCTCGCTCCTGAGCCCAGAACGCAATAGAAACCAAGGCAGGAGTAGGGTTTTATGCCCCCGTGCAGCCCGAACCTGGGTAAACTGCTCGCGTGTTCACCTCGATCTGCTCTTTGTGCATCCTCCGCCCCCTTGCCGTACCGAAAAGGGGCTCCGGTCCCATAGGTGTTCGTGGGCGACCAGTTTCCCCGACATCTTTGGCGCGCCAGGTAGGGGGAGCGTCGAGGTTGTGTGAACCTGATCCGTCATTCACGCGAGCGAAATCTCCACCAACTTCATCGACTTCATCAACATGCCGCCGAAGAAGAAGGCTTCGGAGGCAGCAGGCCCGTCCGCGTCGATCCCGCCACCGCCGGAGCCAACGGATGGTGGGGTAGACGCCGGCGGAAGGACGGACGTCGGTGAGGAAACTCACGGCGCCGCCAAGTCCAAGGACAAGACGGACGATCGGGCGCACTCCAAGACCTCGGCGTCCGTGCATGCGCCGCACCCGTCTCAGGAGGCGCGGGACCGGCAGCGACGTGGTACTCAAGGTACCATACGCTTGCTGGGGCAAGGTCAAGCTGGCGGATCCCGGGACGCTCAAGGCCAATATGCGCACCAGCATGCCGGCACGAGCAAGGCTCGGTCGCCGGGACGGGACAATGCTCCTTCTAACGTAGTTAGAAGTCCGAGCATGTCCCGCTCCTCGCACCGTTCGCCGCCGTTACCCTCCACTCCAGCAGAAGCTCTAGCTCGAGCTTAGCTACTCCTCGACTTCCCTCCAGCGACAGACAAGGCCGACGACTGGAGAGCCACCATCCAGAGCCTCATCGCCTTCGCCAACAACGATACTCTGCAGCAGCCGACGACATCGCGGCCGCGGCAAGCTAGCCAGGCGCGGGCTGATGGCGACAAGACTGTCGGGGGTGCGACCACCGTGCACTCCCCGCCCCGAAGGCCAAAATCGCCGACTCGCAGGATCAACATCGACGACGACTCTACTGCGTCGTCGGATCCACGAGCTCGCCGCGATCAACGCCAAGTCCTTGACGATAGACGACAAGAGGACGCTCGAACTCGCATCGAGCGTCGAAGAGAAGCGCGGCGTCAATCCGACCAGCGCGCTGGGCCCACTGTAGACATGCACGCGCCCGGGGGACCAGGCGACTTGCCGTACGCGGCGGGTTGTCCTGCGTTCACCCGTGAGCTGCGGCAAGTCCAGTGGCCCAGCATGAAGAACTTCAAGCCCGACGTACCCGAGAAGTACGACGGCAAGACTCATCCGTCAGAGTTCCTCAGCATCTACACCATCGCGGTGTAGGCTGCCGGGGGACGAGATGAGAAGATACTCGCAAACTACTTCCCGCTCGTGCTCAAGCCAAACGTCAGATCTTGGCTCATGCACCTGCCGGAGAACTCCATCTCTTCGTGGGACGACCTGTGCCATCAGTTTGTCGGCGCCTTCACAGGTGGCCACAAGCCCCATGGTCAGGAGAGCGACCTTCACATACTTGCCCAGAAGGAAGGAGAGTCCCTCGGAAAGTACATCCAGAGATTCAGCCGCGTCCAGCACAACATCCCAGACGTCCACCCTGCCGCGGTTATCAGCGCGTTCCACCAGAACGTGCGTAACCGCAGGATGAGGGAGGAAATGGCGATGTGCAACATCCGAGATGTCAGTGAGCTTTATGCCCTGGCCGACAAGTGCGCACGCGCTGAGGAGGGGAGGAAACTGATGGGCCTCGAACCCCTCGTTGGTTACCCCAAGTGGAAGGTGTAAGATGCAGTAAGTAGAAGTGTTTTCCCCTAGCAAAGATGCCAAGGATCGAATCCCCAGAGACTCCTAGGTTCAACAGGTAGGTGTCAACTGCTAACGGCGCAATTAGCAATCAACGTGGACCTGCACACAGATACAAATAACTTTGCTCCCAACGAGTACAGAGAGGTTATCAATCTCTCCGGCCTTGTAGTTCACAAAGGGTTAAAAGCAATATGATAGTAGTGATAGATAGTGTTTTTGCAATAGTAAATAAAATAGCGAAAAGTAAAATAGTGTATGTGATCAATGATGGTAATATGGACCGGAGTCTCATGATGTTCACTAGTGATGTCTCTCTCCCAAAAGACGATAAAACAGCTATGTGAGGTAAACAAATTACAGCTGGGCAATTGACAGGACCACGAACGCAAACCAATGCTGACTACATTGCAAGAAAGGTTGAGGTTCAAAGCATGGGCGGTACGCCAAAGTAAGTAGACCGAAATCCATCAATATCTACTACTAATCATCCACCTTGAGATATCTATCCAGAACATCTCGCTGGTATTAAGTTGCGAGTCCCACCCATAGAGTAAACTCAATGCAACAGACAACTGCATTAAAAGAACTTTGCGTAAAGTAAACAATCCTTGCACCCGCGGGCACAAGCACCGTTGTTTTCCCCCTTGTGGCAACAGCACATCCCCTAGACTCATGTTTCTGTCACTCAAGCTAGTCATCGAGGGGCATGAACCCACAATCGAGCATAACGTTCCCTCTTGGAGTCACTACCTATTACTCGGCCAAAGCAATAAATAACAACGGAGAATAGGCAAGAATTACTTATGAACTAAAATATAAAAGAGGTGAATCAAATATATTACTCAAGATCAATCTGAACATAATCTCATAATCCATCGGATCCCAGCAAACTCAACATAGCAACAGCATAAGGATTACATAGGTGCCTCGATCATGTAGGGCAGCTCACGAGGACTAATTAGTGAAGCACAAGAACGGGAGGAGAACATCACATAGCTACTGGTCATGGACTCATGGTCCAAGGGAGACTACTCACGAGTCATCCGGGAGGCGTCCATGGTGGTGGAGAAGCTCCCGGTGGTGATCCTCCCCTCCGGCAGGGTGCCGGGAAGAGTTCTCCTGGTGCTCCCGATCTTGGAAGCGGCGGCGGCGGCGGAACAGAGATGGGATCACGAAAAGAAGTCCTGTTCTGAGGGTTTCGGGGAACCCTTTAAATATATGCCAAAGTAGGGCACCGGGGGAGCCTCGGGGGGCCCAGGCGCCCCCCCGGCGCGGCCCAGGGGGGGGGCGCCCACAGGGCGCCTGGAGCCCCTGTGGCCCACACCAGGCTGCCCTTCGGACGCAGTGTTGTTTCCGTATCGCTGATTTTTTATATAATTTTTCTGGATTTTTCTGGGCAGTTCTCGAAACGTGAAAACCTGAAATACAAAAACAGCCGAAAACAGAAACTGGCACTGGGGTGCACTGGATTAGTAAGTTAGTCCAAATATGATCAAAAGTGTATGGAAGTGTATGAATATCATAGCAATATCACCCAAAAGTGGCATGGAGCAAGCAGAAATTATAGATACGTTTTGGACGTATCAACATCCCCAAGCTTAATTCCTGCTCGTCCTCGAGTAGGTAAATGATAACAAGAATAATTTCTGTGGTGACATGCTATTAACCATATAGGACTTTCTCATAGTCATATGACAAAAGCTTACTGAGACAATGATTCTAAAGTAACTAAGTTGTCTCAAGAGAAAATCACAAATGACTGAAAGTTTTACAACATGAAACTAAAATATCAAAAAGATTTGCAATGAACATGATGTGCAAATATGATCAAGTGATATCTAGCTTGCCCCCTTTAGTGATGCAAAACATAAGTGCAGGGGCACCTTCAAGGTTTAAGTGATGACTAGATACAATCATTTCAGAATAAACGATATCACAATCATGCAAAAGACAATGCTACTTTGGGACAATGCACATTACACTCAGAATGACAATAATGCTCTCAGTAGTTGGTGCTTGAAGTGCTAGAGCTTTTTATTTTGAAACATGGAAGCAATTGTGTCAACGGTAGTAGTACTTCATATGTGTCATGCATAAAACATCCTGTAAGTTGCAAGCCTCATGCATCGAATACCAATAGTGCTCGCTCCTTGTCCTAATTAGCTCGGATCCCCATGGGTTATCATTGCATTGCATATGTTTTAACCAAGTGTCACAAAGGGGTACCTCTATGCCACCTGTACAAAGGTCCAAGGAGATAGATCGCATTTGATTTCTCGTTTTTGATAAATCTCAACTTGAGGACATCCATACCGGGACAACATAGAAAATAGATGATGGACTCCTCTTTAATGCATAAGCATATTCTCATGAGAGATTGAGGATTAAGGTCCAAGCTAAAACTTCCACCATGATGCATGGCTTTGGTTGGCGGCCCAATTTCTTCTCTAACAATATGCATATTAATTCAACCCACGGTAAATCACCCTTACTTCAGACAAGACGAACATGCATAGCAACTCACATGATATTCAACAAAAGTGTGACAGTTGATGGCGTCCCCAGAAACATGGTTACCGCTCAGCAAGCAACTCATAAGAAATAAGATACATAGGCAACATATTCTTTACCACAATAGTTCTTAGGCTACTTTCCCATGAGCTATGTATTGCATGGTTAATTTGCTTAGCGCAGGTGGAGGTTAGCAAAAGACTGGGAGCGACCAACTAAGAGAGCAATGACGGTCATAATCATGCAGAGCGACAAAGCAATATTGAATCAGGCATGGTAGTTATATCGCTACTCAGAAACAAAAAATCATCAAGGCTTGACAGACTTTCTTTACAGTCTTGAATATGCGTGAGCATACGCCAAGTCAATCAAAATAAATTCTCGAAGAAAGATATTACTAAACCATACCACATCATAGGCAAACAAACCAAGTTGGTACTCCAATGACACATTGGGAACCCCCCAGCTATTTGAGATTAACCATAAGAAAACCTGAACTACTAAGCACCATCATGAAAGTAGCATCTTTATCATAGACACATTAACCAATGCAACGGAAGCAAACTCTCTTAATACGGTGAGCATGGTAATTAAAGAGAGTTCAAGCAACCAACTAAATAAAAGCTCTTGAAAAGATAAGCATGAATACTAAGAGCAAAGCACGATAGTAGCTATTTAAAAGACAAAGAACACACACAGCATAGATAGACATGAAAATTCTATGTAATGTTCTAGGTAGAGGTGGAGCGTGTTTCTCTCCCACATAAAGGAATGCTGGGTTCCGACTCGTTATGAAAAACTAAAAAGGAAAACTAAAAGCAAGACGCTCCAAGCATAGCACATAACACATGAAGTGATAAAAATATAGCGGAACGAAAGACGAACTGATAATGTTGATGGAGAAGGGGATGCACGGGGGGGCATCCCCAAGCTTAGACGCTTGAGTCTCCTTGAATATTTCTTGGTGGTGCACGGGGGCATCCCCAAGCTTGAGCGCTTGACACTCCTGAATCTTTTTATCATCTTCCCTCGCACACTTGAAAACTCCCTTCATGCACAACTCATCATAATCTGATTAGCGAGGTTAGTACCCTTAATAAAATAATTATACCTTGCTGGAAATAAGGATATTCTTGAAGTTCTACTGTTTCTCAAGATTGCCAAAAGGTTTTTGCAAAGAAAAAGCAAGTTCTTAATTTGCAAAGTGAAGGTAAGGCAAAACAGGACAGAATCTGTGAAAAACAGAACAGCAGGCAGTAATTGATCTGTTCGGGATACTTCTGCAACTCAAATAAAAAAACTCAGAACTGACGCACGAAAGACAATTATATAGAGAACGCTGTCGAAACAATTCAGACCAAAAAGATGAACTGGTGATTTTATACGAATTTTTCTATCCAAGGACAGAATCTGTTTCCTCGACAGCACCTCACAACTTTTGAACTTTCTAGCAATCAGAGGCTATACTTGGCACAAATATGAAAAGCAAAGATACAATGATGATGCAAAAGCAGTAAACAACATCAAGACACAACAAAAGCAAAAAATTTATTCATGTGGGCTGCCTCCCAAAAGCGCTTTCTTTTATGCCTTTAAGCTAGGCATAATGCATAGATCAAGTTTTATCAAACGTAAAAGAATAGCTAGCCCGTACAACGGACTCAAAAGGTAACTTGACCTTCTTACGAGGGAAGTGTTCCATCCCTTTCTTGAGAGGAAACTGAAATTTTATATTAACCTCTTTCATGTCAATGACAGCACCAACGGTGCGCAAAAAGGGACGTCCCAAAATAATTGGACAAGAAGGATCACAGTCAATATCCATAATAGTGAAATCAACGGGCACATAATTATCATTGACAATAATAAGAACATCGTCGATCCTCCCCAAAGGTTTCTTTATGGAGGAATCAACGAGAACATTACCAAAAGAACAAGAATCAAAAGGTTTCAATTTAAGCATATCATATAGTCTTTTGGGCATAATAGAAGTATTAGCTACAATATCACATAAAGCAAAGCATGAGAAATTGTTTATCTTAATTTTAATCATAGAATCCCAACCATCTCCTAGCTTTCTAGGTATGGAGGCTTCTACTCTAAGTTTTTCCTCCCTAGCTTTGATGAGAGCATTAGTGATATGCTCTGTGAAGGCAAGATTAAGCGTGCTAGTGTTGGGATCCTTAGCCATTCCTTGTAGAAATGTGACAACTTCTGAAATACTACAATTATCAAAATCAATTTTATCATTAGTGGGCAGAATTGTAGTGTCATCCTCTTTGTTTAATTCGCTCTCTATTATAAGAGTTTGAACATCTTCCCAAGTTTCGGGAAGCCATGCCATGGGCATAAACTCTCCGTCATAACTAGTGTAATCACAAGGTTTATCTTTTTTATAAACCCCGTCAGAGATAAGTGGGGCAATGGAAGTAGGGGTGTACTCCTCCCATTTAGTGTTTTTGGTAGAACCCATAGTAGCAAGCAAGCAAGATAACTATTTTTGTGATTTTCGATAAAAAGGTACTAAAGCAACTATGAAAGGTAAACTAACAAGACTAAAAAGCAAAGGTAAAAAATAGCATGCAACTCCCCTATCCTGAAGAGTGGAGTCCCCGGCAACGGCGCCAGAAAATACTCCTTGATGGGCCTCGAACCCCTCGTTGGTTACCCCAAGTGGAAGGTGTAAGATGTAGTAAGTAGAAGTGTTTTCCCCTAGCAAAGATGCCAAGGATCGAATCCCCAGAGACTCCTAGGTTCAACAGGTAGGTGTCAACTGCTAACGGCGAAATTAGCAATCAACGTGGACCTGCACACAGATACAAATAACTTTGCTCCCAACGAGTACAGAGAGGTTGTCAATCTCTCCGGCCTTGTAGTTCACAAAGGGTTAAAAGCAATATGATAGTAGTGATAGATAGTGTTTTGCAATAGTAAATAAAATAGCGAAAAGTAAATAGTGGATGTGATCAATGATGGTAATATGGACCGGAGTCTCATGATGTTCACTAGTGATGTCTCTCTCCCAAAAGACGGTAAAACAGCTATGTGAGGTAAACAAATTACAGCTGGGCAATTGACAGGACCACGAACGCAAACCAATGCTGACTACATTGCAAGAAAGGTTGAGGTTCAAAGCATGGGCGGTACGCCAAAGTAAGTAGACCGAAATCCATCAATATCTACTACTAATCATCCACCTTGAGATATCTATCCAGAACATCTCGCTGGTATTAAGTTGCCAGTCCCACCCATAGTGTAAACTCAATGCAACAGACAACTGCATTAAAAGAACTTTGCGTAAAGTAAACAATCCTTGCACCCGCGGGCACAAGCACCGTTGTTTTCCCCCTTGTGGCAACAACACATCCCCTAGACTCATGTTTCTGTCACTCAAGCTAGTCATCGAGGGGCATGAACCCACAATCGAGCATAACGTTCCCTCTTGGAGTCACTACCTACTACTTGGCCAAAGCAATAAATAACAACGGAGAACATGCAAGAATTACTTATGAACCAATATATAAAAGAGATGAATCCAATAACAACGGACGGCAGCGCCACGACGTTCTGCACCATTAAATCGTACTCCCTCTGTCCGAAAATACTTGTCATCAAAATGAATAAAAGGGGATGTATCTATATCTTGATACATCCCCTTTTATTCATTTTGATGACAAGTATTTCCGGACGGAGGGAGTATAAGGGTAAAAGCATCTCTAGCCGCGCCCCCAACAGGCCCTCCCTAGGCGTTTTTGCCGCGCCGGCGTTTTTGCCGCTCCCTATATGTTTTCAAGAGATTTAACTAAGCACAAATCCCTCATTTTTAAATAGATAAAAATCTAAGCATTTTATTATTTTACATTTAAATTAGGGTTTAATCTAAATTAAATCATTTTACTCCTTCATCAGTTGTGTGAACCTGATCCGGCGTTCACGCGAGCGAAATCTCCACCAACTTCATCGACTTCATCAACATGCCGCCGAAGAAGAAGGCTTCATCAGTTTTTCAATCAATTGGCCCTCGATAAAGCAACGGTCACCTGCTACTGTCTGTAAGTAGTACTACTTCTGTCATTAAGTCTCTCTATATAGCTGATCTTCATTGCATGTATTTATAATTATCCTCACTATATTATGCAGATTGAAGATCGTCGAATTGAAGAAAAGACCAGTAGGTGATATTGGGTTTATTAACACATACCTCATAGATGCAACCGAGGTTAAATTGCGTCCCGACGATACCGAGACCAACTAATTGTTACAGGTTATAGGATGGTAACTGATTTCCGAAAATTAAATAAGGTTACTAAGAAAGATCATTACCCCTTGCCTTTTATTGAGCAAATGCTAGAAAGGTTATCCAAACATATACATATAGGAGTGACCTCTCTTTCTCTTTTTAAAGAAAGGGCGTGACATGAAGTCAAAACCGTTTATGCCCTGCTGTGGACTCTATCGGAATACGGAGCAAAGAGAACACGTCTTTTCCCTTTTTGATTTTGCACTCAAGACCCCAAAGTTTCCATCTTGCATCAAACATCCTAAAGTATTTATTTTCTTACAAAAAGGCCTAAATTACCCTTTTCATTTTGCATCGAACACCCTAAAGTTTTCATTTTCTTACAAACAAGGCCTAAATTTTGACAAGTCGTGAGAAATTTCACCGGAAATTTCGGCAGCATAACGCGTTGACAGAAGATGAATATTTTCGGCAAATTTACATTTGATTAAAAAATATTAAAAAAACACATGAAGACCCGGTGAATATTCATTTCATGCCAGACTTCCTTGTGCTAACGACACCACCATCCTAAGAAAATTCATATAACCTTAATTGTACATTCAAATGTCTAATAATACAACAAAAGAAATGCAGCCTGTACATTAAGAAATGTCTAATAGTCTAGAATGTCTAATAGTTTATTTATAATACAACAAAAGAAATGCAGCCTGTACATAAAGAAATGCCTAATAGTCTGGAATGTCTAATAGTTTATTTATAATACAACAAAATGAATGCCTAATAAAGCTAGTAGTCTAGAATGCAGCTTGCTGTTTTTTAGCACAAAATTATCAGTTTGGTACTGTTAAGATAGGCAAATGTATCATCCCATAATTTTCTGTGCATTCCTGACCATAGAGTTAAAATGGTGACAAATGAAGAGGGTCATACTAATTAACATGCATTTTCTTAGGTAAAACATTAACAGGATTTGTGACAAAAGGCAGCTCATGGTGGTCAAACTAATCATACCACTGATTCTGACAAACATATAAGTAAATCATAATTCAAGACCACCAACCCATTCATTCAATTGATGCCCAAATGCCTTAAAACTCAAGATTTTTTTTTCCTGTACGACACTATACTCGGCTTTCACATTTGGTTCCCAATACATATAAACTTGTACTGCCATATTTACTCTTTCCAGAAACTAACTGTATGTACCGGCAGAAGTAGCAGAAAGTGAAGCAGCTCACAATGATTCAGTCAAGAACTTGTAAAGCAAACAAACAAACAAACACCTAATCCTCAACAGGAACGTACCTCCATCCATCTCATGTTGTTGTTGGTGCGGGCATCTCTGCCCGCATGTCCAGTAGAACCATCTCTGCTTCAAATAAGAAGGCTAGATCCAGAAAGGGTGTGGTCTTAATTAATTACCGAGAGGGCAGACCAAATCAACCCACAAGCCTGACAGTGTGGAGGAGTTGTATGGCTGGGCCGCCGAAGCCACGCGACTAGGCCATGCTCATACGGACGGCGACCACACATGTGCCGCCGCAGGGCATGGGCGGGGCCGTTGTTAATGAGGCGAGGCGTAGGATTGAGGAGAAAGGAGAGGCAGTGCGTGGGGTGGGTCGAAGGCGTCGGGAACCCGAGGAGGGATAGGATCGAGACCTTATATACACAGAGAGAAGGAGAGAGGGGGGAGCGTGCACGGCGTGGCCAGCAGCGACACAAGCGGGGAGCCGTTGGATGGGAGAGGGATCCGCGTGAGAGGAGGCTGAAGCACGCGACACCGTTGAGATGAGATAGATGGAGGAGGAGGAGGAGCGGCAACGATCTGTTTGTTGGTTGGTTCGTTAGAGGAATGAAGGGGAGCCTGATTTCCAGGAGAGAATTAAGGAGGATGTGCATACTTGGATCCAGTTTCTGCCCAAATTTCTTTTCTTTTTTGGGTCAGTTACATTTGTAGAGTAGGCGTGTTTTCTTTTTTTTGCCTAATTTCCTTAACTTCGGATCAGCACGATTTCTTAGTACTACGAGTAGGGTTTGATCGACATGGCTACACACCACGATTTCTTAGTAGTAGGTTTGATCGGCATGGCTACACACCGCAGGCTTGTCGCTGTCCAGCATATGTATACCATGTATGAATGGATGGGACTCAGCCAAGAAAGCAAAGGAAAAAGGAGGAAATTGGCCATTTTACAACTTCAAACAATGCCACCACCCAAACCAATTCTCACTCAGCAAAGAAAGCAAAAAATAAATCCACAGTTTACAATTTCAAGGATGATCTCAGCAGTTGCATAATTGAGAAATTCGGTGAAAATGCGTCAACTAGTCAAACATAAGCAAAATTCAAAACCCTTTGGATTCCATCCGGCCAGAATAAGGGACTTCTCATTGATAACACAGTATGCACAAGCTCCATCTTCCATGCGTCCATGATGATCTCTCCATCAATCTATATGCATACAAGATCACTTCTTTACAAGCAAAAACAATATACTGGTGAAGAGAGCAGAAAACCTACGGCGACACCCACATTGACAGACAAGACAAAAAGACTTACACCAAACACATAAGCTCCCCCAACTACAAGTATTTTGGCACAGAGGGAGTACGTACAAAACAGCGTACTGTGCACCCATGAAATGAATCAGCCTAAACAGAACTCTCATTCATGCATACACTCGAATTCCCTTCTTTACAAAGCAACCAATCCATTCAAAATCATCCTGCGAGGACAACCAAGTTCCACAACGGACAAAAAAGCAACCACAGCAAGCTAGCTGAGCTCTTTACCACAACCCCGAAAACAAGAAGCTGTTTAAGCACCACAACAAACTAACTAAGAAATCGACGAATCTAACAGCCGGCTTACGGGTACTCGTCGCCTGCACAAGCCAGATAGATCATCACGCCATATAGAGCAGCTTGACAACCATCCCCAGGTAGTGGCCCTTGAGCATATCCAAGTCCTCACTCGGTGGCCTCCAACAACCTCTCCTGTAATAATTATACACGAAGAACCAAGTCAGGTCTCTCTAAGAATGCAAGACAAGACAAAGAAATGCTATAACAGCTGACGGTGCCAAACCACTCTTCTAGCACAAGCCACATAGGTAAGTACTACTAACATTGCCAAACTTCACCCTCACTCTACTAGCTAAATCACCAAGACAAGCGTCGGAAGAATTTACAACAGTTGGAATGTGCAATTACCTGGTTGCCACCTTCCATCCGCTGATCCTCTAAACCCACCACCCCTTTTTATCTCTATAGAATGTAAATTCAGGAGAAACTTTCAGTAGCACTTCATAATCTCGAGGAGAAGGGTCCATAGTCGTAGCAGTCTGGTATGCCCCGCACCTGAGAGTCCATTGTTAGCGCTTCGGATAGTGATAACACAATGACCAAAGCCTCAAAAGACAGACCACCTCAACAAAATGCTAACCTTATACTTAATAGCTCACCTCAGCGCTGTCCCTGCAAAGATTAACCTAGCCGAGGCACCAACTGCCCCTGCCAACTTCTTCGACGAAATACCAGCAGCAGCAACCTCGCTGGAAGAGGCGAGCCTGGGAACGCAAGCGGACGAAGAGGAGCTCCTCTTTCTCTTCCCTGCCGCGCACAATCCGGACCGGAGGCTGTAGATTCAGAGAAGCTTCTCCTTGTCTTCCCCCCAACCCTTCACCAGACCAGATGGGAGAAAACTGCACACAAGCAAGCGCACGTATCAGATGAGGAGATGAACAGAGCCAATCAGAATAAGAGAAGGGAAGAGAGAAGCCACCTTGGCAACAGAGGAACTTGTTGGTCGTGATATTGAGCACCTTGGTGGGCATCCTCACCAGATTGTAACAGCTTCACCTTTCACCAGATATCGTAGCAAACAGCAAAGAACCTGCGTTGTTGCAGCCAGAAAAAGTAATGTGTAATCAGGGAATGCAATGAGCTATTAAAGTACCCTTCAGCAAGCGTGAGCAGCAGGCAACAACCAAGACATTTTGTTTTATGTGTGTACACAACATCACCACCCATACACAACAACAATTATCACTTGGCCAGAAAACAACTACACACCTTGCCATTTTATCTGGTTCGGCCATCCAGCTAGCCTTGCCATTTTATCTGGTTCTTGCAAATGTCGGGTCTAGGAGGTACTTCTCTCCTCGGCGCCTTGCGGCATCGTCATGCATCATCAATAACAACGGCTCGAAAACATAACTGCCATGCATCAAGTCAGTAACAGTTAAAAAATTCACAAATCATACGTCTTGGACAGACAGGAACGAGGTGCCCAGTTCCCATCCTAACAAAAAGCCAAACAAAAGCACAGCAACAGGGCATTGGAAAAAAATATGATGAACGGATTCATGGAGCACCTGCCACACCAAGATCATCTCATCTAGTCTAGTAAACAACTAGAAACAACCAACTAAGTTGCAGTACCCCAGCTAGAGCTTGATGGCTAAGAGCACACTAGCGAACACCACTTTTAGTTTGCTGGACCAGCTCATAAATCGGCCATATCTACAGCACTAGCTCCATATCAGGAAAAGCACACATTATTCGGTACTACCTACTTGGTATCACTAAATTAGGGACTAAACTCAAAAAACCAAACTGCATACTGATACAGAGAGGGTTGTTTTTGTAGCAACCGGAGCCAAGGAGAGGAGCTCACCTTGACTGTTCTTGTAGCCGATCTCTACAGCACCGCCGTCGCACGGAAGCAGCACCAAGGTGCCTGGCACAATGAACCCCCTGTCGTCTTCATTGGTAATGCTGATGGTTCTGTACCGAATCGAATCCTGCTGCACAAGAAGTGCAAGGGAAATAACAAGATAATCTTGAGGTCAAATCAAGAAACAAAAGAATTACGTGCTACTACGCTGATCTTTCAGCTACTACACAATCAAAACATGCAAGATGAATATTTGTACACAGAGATACAGCACAACTGCAGACTGACCTACCAGACATTCAATTCACATTTTAAAATGTTAATTTGATCTCCATTAACATCTTGATGCCAGGCAGTGTACCAACAGCTACTGCCTTGTAAAAGAAGGCAACCAACCAATAGCTCCCTATTAAAAATCAAGTAGTAAACATGTAGAGCATAATTAATAACGAAATACTCATTTTAGATCTGTTTAGGATGTTTAATCAAGTAAGGAGAACTCATTTTAGGATGTTTAATCAGATACTCTCCTTAAGATTCATCACAGCAAACAAGCATTGAAAAGGTAAAGTACAAAGACGGCCCTTATTTAGCTTCTAAAGTAGCCATGCTTAACAAGTTATTGCAAGGACCAAGTGAAGGCGTTCAGATAGAACACATCTAAAACAAGACCACCAGCATATTGCTGGGTGTTCATTTAAAACTTGCACACATTTGCTCAGAATATATGATCAGTTTTGGATGCATAATCAGGGAAGGAGCACCTTTTCAAGAACTACCTTTACTCAGATACCGTCCTTATAGATTCATCACAACAAATAAGGAGTTAATACATCCAAAACATTGCAAGGACAGCAAATCAATGACTACATGAGTACAACACAAGGTGAGTTATTATTTCAGATTTGTGCATGTTTGCTCAGAATATATGATCAGTTTAGGATGTGTAATCAAGGAAGGAGGCCTTTTTCAAGACCAACCTTACTCAGATACCGTCCTTGTGATTCATCACAGCAAACACACAAGTAGACAAGCATATGAAACTCAGCTCATGAACCTATTAAAGCCATTGTTCAATTCAAACTTTATGATCAGTTTAGGATTTATAATCAAGGAAGGAGGCCTTTTTCAAGAGCTAACATTACTCAAATCCTGTCCTTGTGATTCATCACAGCAAACACACAAGTAGACAAGGATTCACAGCGAAAAAGAGCCTAACCAGCACAAAAATTACAAGTGAAAATTTTCATTGGAAATGCCTAACAGTAGCATGGTGTGGTGGCTCAATATACTAGCATCACAACCAACCCCTCAAGCTTGAGGGTGTGATCCATATAAACATAAGAAGAGCTACTACATTGCTATATCTAACCAAGTACTTGTATGCAGAACACATTTGCATACACATACACTTGGTAAATTGCTCGCCTGAGCACGATGGACATGAGCCTAGAGCGACCACCATAGCCGTGGCTCGATGGCCACAAGCTCAGAGCAACCGGAGAGGATGGGGGAGAGGAACTGGAGGAGCTCACCATGCCGATTTTGTAGCCAATGCCTAACAACAACAACAACGCCGCATGGCAGCAGGGACAACGGAAGACACCCAGGTCAGAGACCGAGACTACCACCGCGTACCTTGCCTGTTGACAACACAATACAGAAGATTTAGCATGAACCCCTGGAAAGCTCCTCTACCCGTTCACACAAGTTCCCCGTGCAGAACCACAATTACAGGATCAATAGCTGCACTTCACAAGTAATAGAGCCAGGCTCCCAACAAGTACCTTCACATTACTAGAAAATAAAAAAATAAAAAAATTCCCTTGGAGCAAAATCACACTCCTGTCCAAAACAGCTGACCGGAGACTAAACTAGCACACTAAATTGTATCTTTTTACATCTTGAATCTGAATATATCTCAAAGTTTGGCGGCACGGTGGAAATATGATTCAAACTTCACACTTTTGATGCATTCAAAGAAGAAATTGAGAAAAAAAAAATCTTAGAATAACCTGGCCTGCAACAGTATGGCGTGGTATGAACAGAAGTAAGGCCTTCAGGTCGGTGCAAAATTCATCACAGCTCCAAATGAACCAAACTACCAAAGTAGACATCGATAGGATACCACATAAACTAGGCTAATTTACAATCTCTTAACACTGTCAAACACTAGTTATTCAATGGACAATGATAAACTATAACAGGTAATACTGGGTCGCTGAGGCTCTTGTACCACAAACAATGGTTGAAGGAACTTACATAAAGACAGGAAAAATATATTCACAGAAGCCCTTTCATGTTTGCATATCATCAAAATAACCAAATGAATTCAGAGGAGTCCAGCATTGCAACTGACCGGAGATTACTTTGTACAAGTATAGACAATTACAACAAGAGCACCCAACTAAGCTAAAGGGACAGTTTTCCTATAAATAAGCAAAATGGTTGTTTCTTTGAAATAAGCCAAGTGGATGTTTCAGCCACCAAGACGAAAAGATACACGAAAGCTAGCAGGCAAAAAGTTACAGCATGTGTAAAAGTGATGAAATCTGAGACTAAATGGGCTGAGTCAGAACGGTTGGCAACTCCAGGATTTATTATTTTTGCAACTCACAACTAGCACTAGTACATGGGCTGCTCAACCAGAGCACTTGTCGACATGAGATAAAAACAGAAGGTTGTTAAACTGAAGAGCAGTTTCAATCAAATTAATAAAAGCTACCTTCTGACCTGAGCACGTTTAAATCAAAAAGAGAGAAAGAGAAAGAAAAGAATGAATCGACATAGAACCATACATGACCAAACAAAGAGATGAGAGAGCTGGAGGGGACCTTCCATCGAGTCGAGGCTGGTAGGTTCGGAGCAGACAAACGAAACCCAAGAAGGAGGCTCCTCTCTACCGGTGGAGAAGAAGCATTCCTCGAGATTCCTTTGGCTGTCGGTGTTGTCCCAGTCGCTGGCCGTTGTACTTCCTACCTGCCTACAGAGACAAGACGGGGTCAGTGAGAGCAAAATAAGAGCAGCATAACAATTCATTCGTTGTCATGACACGAGCACAACAACAAAGCAGCTAGCTAGCTATAAAGTAAATACTCAATCATGTGGATCTCATACTTGACATAGATATGCACAGAAGAGGCATCTTGTATTTTTAAAGCAAGTAAATTGCTGCAGACAGTTTGATGTATCAGCCACTTTGGGGCATCTTGTAAGACTGGAAACTAACTTTGTACTGGAATATGCGTGTAAGTAGAGTTGGTCAGATTTCATGGCTAATTGCAAGCAACGAATGATTGGTGGCAAGAAAGTTAAGCTTCCAAATTAATAACCTACAGATCAGCTTTCAGTAGTATTGTAGTCAAATATGGGGCATGCATCTTCTTCTACCTGGGAATTAAGTAATTAAGTAACAAGGCACCGTTAGCATGGTCCGAGTTTCTCTCGGATCCATGGCAACCATGCTCCGATGAAGCGACCAAGCTTAGGATATGCTGCTCCTGGGCAGTGCCTCTCACATGTGCTCTAATATGCATGCATCCTGGCTAGATAGGAGAGAGAAGCATGTCACATGTACCAAACAGGAGGAGATTTAAACCTTAAACATTGCATATAGATACCAAAACAACAGTAGCCTCTAATGCTGAGAAACTGAAACCTTAAACAATATAGAGCAACATCTAATAGCAGCCTCCTGTTATTTTGACAAACGGTTTCTTAACATTCCAATCATACCGTTAGTTCACAATCCAATGATCTGACACAATCGCACTTTACAAAACAAGGAGATATAATGCTTACATGCTCAGTTTTGTAAGGCTACATTTACCATTATGATACCTTCCAATAGCACATGCATATTTCTAATCTGGACGCAACAGCAACTGCAAGTCAAAATCATCTCTTTGTTATGACACAACAGTAATCAGTAGTAAATGATCCCCTAACTAATTATACTCCAACCACACACAACACAGCAACCGCTAATTGGCTCTTGTTACATGACTAAGTGCCTGAGTATGGCAGAAAGTAAGCTGATGATTCTGGCCATTTTCAACTTTTTGTCTATCTTCTACTGATTTGAGTAGAATGTGTCTATAGCTCTCATCATAACCTCCACATGCCATTGTTTTCTTTTTCTTGGAAAATGGAAAGAGTTATGGGTGTCTTCTACAAGATACTATCACTACAGCGAGCAAGTTTCTGTAGCCAAAACTGATCGTTATCTTAAAACAGGTTTGTTAACGCAAACCAAGGAACTTCTAGTTCTCGATTCTTTAATCTGACACGATTACGAGCATGGCTCTGTTCTAAGTACTTCAAGTCAACTGCCAGGACAACCAATTCACTATAGTACAATGTATACCTTGGTCATTAGGCCCTCTTTCTCCTTGGCATCCTTGTTATACTTGTCTCTGTGGAAGTCCATGATCTTGCAAACATGAGGGTCACCTGCGCAGGCGGCGACAAGGCAACCATGAGAAATAGAAATGCCGACAGCTGTGCACAAACAATTGAAGAAGAATCTGAAGCAAATGGCAACACTTGGGCACAAACAATTGAAGAAGAAGCACATGCGGTACTACCTCAACTGGGTCCGATCCCATCCTGAGAGCCATCTGAAGAGCCTCATGGCGGGGTAAAACATTATGCCCTGCCTGCGAAAAATTGAATCATGCCATGATTAGCATCCAAATGGTGAAACGGTGCAGGTTCAGGTTTGTACATGCACCAGTCAAACTCCCTAGTAGGTACATTTACATTTGGCCGACTTTATAATTGTACACTTGATATATAGTTGACTTAAAGCGATGGTCATCGCTGGGAAAAAATGCAAATAATCAATGTGATAAATCTGCTCCTAAAAGAAAATAGCATGCCAAGTATAAAAATTTAGTTGGTACTACTACACTGGTCTCTTTACAAGTAATGCTAGAACAAAGAGAGAGAGAGAGAGTGTGTGAGAGAAGAGACCTCTTGTATATAGAACTTAATGAGGCCAGAGGAGAATTGAGTGGTTTAACTCACTAACAGCGCAACCTTAGCAACCACGAGGTGCGCATCATTTACAAAATCAGGTGAGGCTACTCTACAGTGCAGGTGGATTGCAGTTTCTAGCTCGAAATTGGACAAGAGCAGAGCAGAGATAAGAAGAAGGAAAAGAGAGTACCTTCTTGTGCAGTGTGTCCCCTCATGGTCGGGCTGGACGACCATGCCCTCGTCGCCGAGCTCGGCGGTGGGGTCCCGCATGTCCCAGTCATCGTCCTCCTCCGGGTGGTCGTCATCCCCGCCCATGGAGAGCGCCTGACAAACAGTTTCTTAACACAGATAAAACTGTTAGTTCACAGTCCAGTGATCTGACACAATTAAGATTAACAAACAAGGAGATGTATTGCTTAACATGCTGAGTTTTGTAAGGCTACATTTAGCATTGTGTTACTATCCAAAAGCACATGCATATTTCTAATCTGATCGAAACAGCAAGCCAATATCATCTCTTTTTTGTGATACAACAGTAATCAGTAAATAATACCCAAAAAAATTATACTCCAACACGCACAGGACAGCAACCACAAATGGGCTCTTGTTACACAACCAAGTGCATGAGTATGGCAGAAAGTAACCTGTGGATTCTGGCCATTTTCAACATCTTGTCTATCTTCTACGTACTTATTTGAGTAGAATATATATATATGTATAGCTCTCAACATAACCACCACATGCCATTGTTTTCTTTTTCTTAGAAAAATGAAAAGAGTTATCCGTGTCTTTTACAAGATACTATCACTACAGCAAGCAAGTTTCTGTGGCCAAAACAGATGGTTGTCTAAAAGCAGGTTTGTTAACGCAAATGCAGTAGTAACTCAACTGGGTCCGTTCCCATCTTAAGAGCCATCTGAAGAGCCTCAGGGCTGGGTAAAACATTATGCCTAGCCTGCGAAAAACTGAAACATGCCATGCTCAGCATCCAAATGGTGAACGGTGCAGGTTCAGGTTTGTACAAGCCCCAGTCAAACTCCCTAGTAGTTTACCTAAACTGATCACATTCACATTTGCCTGACTTTATAAACATACACTTGATATATAGTTAACTTAAAGTGATGGTCATCGCCGGGGAAAAATGCAAACAATCAAGGTGATAAATCTGCTCTTAAAAGAAAATAGCATGCCAAGTAGAAAAATTTAGTTGATACTCCTACACTGTTTTCTTTTTCTTAAGAAATGAAATCTTTTACAAGATACTATCACTACAGCAAGCATGTTTCTGTGGCCAAAACCAGGATTATATGGTCTGACACGATTACGAGCATGGCTCTGTTCTAAGCAACAAACTCGAGGAATATATGACCAGTTTAAGTAAGAGAATGGCATTTCTATTACGGACAATTCCATTTAAATTAGCGAGGCCAAGATGAGACACATCTACATGGCCAGTTTCAGTATTCTTCGCACACTCTGCTAATGTGGTGCACCTGCGGGCATGACAAATTCACTATAGTACAATGTATACCTTGGTCTTTAGGCGCTCATTCTCTTTGTTATACTTGTCTCTGTGGAAGTCCATGATCTTGCAAACAGGAGGGTCACCTGCACAAGCAAGCAGCGACAAGGCAACCATGAGAAATAGAAATTCCGACAGCAGCGCACAAACAATTGAAGAAAATGGCAGCAAACGATTGAAGAAGAAGCAGCTGCGGTACTACCTCAACCGGGTCCGTTCCCATCCTGAGAGCCATCTGAAGAGCCTCATGGCTGGGTAAAACATTATGCCCAGCCTGCAAAAAACTGAAACATGCCATGCTCAGCATCCAAATGGTGAAGGGTGCAGAAGAAGAGAGGTGGGGGAGGAGAAGAGCGACCTGTGGTGACGAGCTCCAACAAGCCTTCCTTCCATGTTCCTGGTGAGGCTGCCGGTGCCGTGGTTGTGGCCGAGGTGGATCCGGCGTCGTGCGGGGACTGGAGTAGAGGAAGGGAGGCGTCCCGGGCAGAGAGACAAGGTGGCCGCCCCTTGTCACTCCTACTCTCATGGAGCAGATAGCTCAAAGACGACGGCCAGAGGAAGGGCGCTCAGTCGCGGCCGCGGTGGATCTTCCACCCACCCCGGAGGTCGATCCGCGAGCACGAGCTGCCACGGAGAGGATCCACTATGGAGGGGGTCCATCAGGAGGAGGGGAGAGACTCCACTTGGCGGCGCCCAGGACGAGGAGAGGAATCGACTGCCCGGTCGCCGTCGCAGTAGATCTCCCACCCCGGATTTGGTTTTGGATCCACGACGACGAGCTGCCATGGGGAGGATCCGCTATGGAGGGCATCCAGCAGGTGGAGGGGAGGGGAGGGGAGGAACTCCGGTGGCCGGAGATGTGGCGGCGGCGGCGCTTGAAGAAGTTCTCTCTCTCTCTCTCTCTCTGTTTGTTTGGTTTTCCAACCCTTTGCCGTTTGCGCATGCCACGGATCGATGCTTTCTAATTGGTTGATCGAGCGTTGCCACGGATTGAGACCTTTTGAGACAATCTCAGCGGTCTAACATCTGACAATCCGACGGTCTATAGCGTTTGTGTTTGTTTGGATTGGGCCAAAAACTTTGGCTCACCTTGCACTCCAACAAAATTCGTTGGAATCGCCCGCCAAAAGTTTGGCAGCGGACTTTTCTCATACTCGTGGCTACCTATTATTGGTTGTTTATATAAAAGAGAATATTTTATCATTCATCATAGGATTAAACCACTGATTAATCACCGCCGAGCAAACTATGTTCTTTTCTTTTTGAACATAGTGCATTCACGGACGCTCGTAGACACAAACACACACTCCTATAAACGCACGCACACACAAACTATCCCTGTGAGCATCTCCGAGATACTGAGTCGGCACAACATCTTGAGATTTATCAAGTCACTGAATGGACATACAAAAACTAGCCCCTGTAAATATGGTGTTTCCTCCCATGCAGTGTCACGAAAATCATGTTGGAATCAGAAAATTTCAACTGGAAAATCCAACGGAGACGTACAATAGTGAGAGCACAAGTTGCGTGTGTCCCATTGCGACTATGTTGGATGGGTATTCATTTCTATTTTAACTTCAGAACCGGCATTTTTTTTCTTCCTTTTGTTGCTTCCGAAAAACGAGTCAAGAACCAGATCTATAATATTTCCACACAAAAAACGGGAGCAATCTGGCAGGGAAATCTAGCTTAACCACACAACAAGAAGAATGGCAATTGTGTGGGAGCCACGGCGGCTAGGTTAGGTTAGGGGTTTCATTTTTGTCTCTTTTTTTTTTTTTTGAGGGGAGGTTTCATTTTTGTCTGAACTCATGAATCGGGAGTAGGCCAGAAAAATTTCTAGAGTTTTGGGCCTACGCGTGAGAGTGAGAAAGGAACCCGAAGTATGTCGACACGAAATTTGGGCTAGCTCCAAAATATACTGGCCACTGAATCGCGCAACGGGGAGAACACCAATTGCATAGGACCCGTCATGACTAGGGTACACTGATGAATATGTACATCCGCTGATGTCATCTCTAGGGGATTAAGGAGTTAGTTTCGCATCCAAGGAGAGGCAGGGCATGGCCGGGTAGGACGGAGAAGGGAGGCTTGCATGCAATCACAAGCGTTGGATCCGGCCTTCTAGGTGCGCATATCAAAGAGACGAGGGTGAAGTGTCGGCGCTCACATCGGGATGGCCATGTGAACAATAAACGGGGAGGAATGGATTAGTGTTGAACTGACAGAGATTCAACAAAACTAAATGTGCATGTCCTAGTTGACAAGATATATCGTCAACATTGCAGTCGATGTGAGGCATGCATGTGCTAAGAGAGATTATCACATGTGGCTATTTGATTAAGGCCGAACCAAATATTTATTATCACATGTGCCTTTTTACTTCTAAACTTTCCATCCAAAACAAATGAACATTCTCATGTCATATGTGATAGTATATTATGGTTGTAAATATTTAGTTTCCTCCTAAATAATTCAATGATAAATGATATAATATTTAAATGACTCAAATATTTAAGTTTCGTCATTTATGAAAATATATGTTTTAGGTTTATTGTAAAAAATATTACAATATGTTTCGGCCAAGATAAGATTTGTTGCTGCTGCTGATGATGATGATGACAACACGATGATGATGATGGTTTTAAGTTTGACCTCACAAGACATGCAATACATGTGAAGTATTGAGTAAAATTTACATTAAAAATGGTAGGTATGAACTATCCCCCTAAATACGTGTCTGAGAATAGGGTGTAACTAAACTAGGATGACAAATGTGATGGAATAATATTTAACAACATAGTGGAACATGAAAACGATAGGTATGAACTATCCTATCACATAAAATAATGATTTAGATTTAATGGTCTGTAAATTTTGCCCCAATGACTACAAAATACCATGTTTAAAGTGTTATACGTCTTCCCACTCCATATACTAAAATTATGGAGCATAATTAGACTAAATACTATAATTAAATATCCCAAAAGGTACATCCGAAGGCTCCATGTAATCATACAAGGAAGAGAATGGTAGTAAAATAATGTTTACCAACGAAATGGCACATGAAATATTATACATTTTAGTATTTCCCAGCATACGATAACAAATTCTGAAGCAACCACACGGAGTTGGGAGTCCCCAGCCCCTGCGTCTCCTTCTGGGCTAGGGTTCCTCCCGGCGCCCCCTCCCCCCTCCCCATCACCGCCGGCCCCCCTTCCCTCCCGCCACCGCCGGCCGCCGGTCGCGCGCGCCCCCATCCCGCCTCCCTCTACCCCCTCCCAGCACGCACCCTCCCCCACGTCGCATCCCCGAGCAAGGCGACCAGGGGCTTCTCCTCGTTCCTCGTCCAGCGCCCCCCTCACCCCTCCCTCCTCCCGTTGCCGCCAGAGGGCGAGCCGGGCCTTGCCCGCGTGGTGCTAGCGGCGGCAGGCCTGCGCTTCCCCGCGCGGTCCCCTGCTCGTGCGGTGGTGGCCAGCGGCGGTGCCCTTCGCCCGGCGGTAGTGTGGCCCATGCCATAGTGGCTCTCGACGCGGTGGCGCGACCGTTGGTCGTGGGGCGGTGCGGTGGCGCTGTTGACCGACGGCCCCCGCCCGACCCAGATCTGGGCCCGTTTGGCCCATCTGGGTTTGGTCGGGCCGGTGGCACGGTGCTCGGCGGCGTCGCTCCCTGGTGGCGGTGGCGAGGCAGCGGGTATCTATGGGCGGCGAGAATTTCGTCGGTCTGCGAGTTGCAGCGCGGTGACAGGGACTGTCCGGGCCCACGTGGGCCCCGCAGGGCCATAGGGCCTGGCAAGTCCTCGTCGCCGCGTCCGGTCGGCTCCGCTTTTACGATGGAGGTTGTTCCATCCCACCGGTCGAGTAGTGGTCGCTCTCATGGTCATTGTCTCCTTTCCCTCTCTAGGCCTCGTGTTGGCAGCTCCAGAGACGGCGAGGGTGGTCCGATAACCGTGGTGGCACAGGCTGGTGGGCGGCTGCGTGGGTGGCCAACTACATAGTGTGTGGGTTTGTGGCGGTGGTTGTGGATCAGGAGAAATCCCTGTCGACTAGCCCAGCACCGACGTGGTGACGCCTGCGGGCGCCACGGGGCCTTCCTGAGGGGTGTCGGATCTATCCCTTCCTTTGTTCCCTCCGCGTACCGGGGGAAACCCTAGATCTTGTTCAGACAACAGCGGCATCGTCGTCGCATTCCTTATTGAGGGTGTTGCTTGGTGCGCGGCGCTTCGAAGTGCAGGGTTGCAGTGGTACTTCTCCGGAGGGTGCAGTGGTTGCCGGTCGTCTTCTCTTCGTTGCTCTGCCGATGTCGGCATTTGTTTCTCTTTTCTTTCTTATCTTTTTTCTCTTTGGGCTTGTTTGTGTTGTGGCCCGAACGAGCTGGATGTATCGGATGGTTGCTTTATTTATAAAGCGCGCGGGGGGGGGGG
>LR738711.1:82921042-82980469 GCA_902687465.1 Secale cereale | reverse complement strand
GGGGAGAGGGGCTCGAATGGCGGAGAGAGGGGAGGAAGTGCGGCGGCGAGGAGGGGGAAGACTGCCGATGGATGGGTGCCTCACCGGCGCGGCCAGGGACGCCTTTTATAGCGGCTCGGGGGTAGCTGCGTGCGAACGCGTGGCGGAAGGCGGGGCGGCGTCGCCGCACCGCGCCGCCCGTGAATCAATGGCAGGCTGACCGGCGGCAGCCTTGACATTGATTCCCCACGGGAAAACCGAGACGATGAGGACGACCAGCCTTCGTCTCGCTGACGCGCCGGTCCCACCACTCTTTCACGCCAAAACGTTCGCGCCGGCGCCCCCGGGCGCCCCCAGCGCGCCGGGTTCGAGATGGGAGCGCCGGCGCCAATTTCGACCCAATCCGGCGAAAAACAAGCTCGTGGAGACGCGACTGGGCCAATTTTTCGACGCCGACGTTAAAAAACGGCCTTGGGGGGCCTGTTGGGGACGCGGCTGGAGATGGTCTGAAGGAAGCTGAAGCTTCCCGCCCAGCACTTCCGCTCGGTTTAAGAGTGTAGTCTAAACGAACCTCTCATCTCTAAATATAAAGGCTTGAGCTTAGTTTTAGAGTACTACAATTTACATAGAATTGGATAGACTTTTTTCACTGTGTCCTTTAAAAGTGGTGGTTATTATAAAAAGAACAAGTAGGATGGGGAAATAGCCTCTGAACCCAGCAACTCCCGCTCACTGCACGTGGCGGTGCTGGCCTCGGCATTCATTTGTGCCTCTCGTCCTTGGGTTGAGCCCATGTCCTGTATACTAACCAAGTGAGAGAAAGTACAATAAAGCCCGGTCAGCTGGCTATAAGGAATAAACAAGTAGAGGGAGATGGCTTTCGACGTACGCTGACACGTCTCGTACGCGGCGGACCTCACGTCAGCCCGAGTCCTACACTTCACCGACGACGAGATCTTCCTCCGCCGCGACGCTCTCCGGATCGTGTTGATCGACGATAGAGGAGTGACGGTGGATGCGTGTTACCTGCGCGAGGGGGAATCCATCGATGTAGGTCAGGTCGTATCCTTTCCCTGCCACATAGCGAGGGTTCGGGACCGGATTCTGGTGAGCGATCTGGCCGCGGGCACACGCTTGGAGCGCCGGCAAGCAGTGGTGCATTCGGTGCACCGAATCGCATCCTGGGCGATCGATGGCGGGGCCCAGGGATCCTCGGGCCACATCCAGCCACGGTCGAGGCAGCCGCCATTGATGCTCGACACGTGGACGGAGATCCACGCGATGGTGGTGGGTGGCAGGGGTGCGCGGATACAAAAGCCCATCTCACCCCGGTCCGCGACCTAAACGCCGCTCTCTCCCACTTTTGGAAGACACCGAGAAACCCTAGATCGAGAATTCCCTCCTCCTTCCTCTCGTGGGAGGGGAAGATTGGAGGTGATAGCAGATCCTATGCGGCGGTGGCGGCATCCACACCGCGGGAGCAGGTGGTGATGGAGGATCGTGGCGGCCATTTCTCCCGAGGGAATCGAAGGGAGGGCTTTGGATCTGGACGGATGGGGCGCTGAGAGGGTCGATTTGACCGGGGTCGTGGCCGGGGTCGCTTCTCGTGGTCCAGGGAAGTCGACGGCGATGACCTCTCCACCAACAAGAAGGCGGCGTCGGCGTCGGACGACACCGAGCCATGGGATGAAGCTGCGGAGCACGCCAAGTGGGCGAGATGTGGGGGGTCTGGGTTGAGAAGAACCCTAATTCCCCTGGGTTTTTTGCAGTGGACTTCCACAAGAAGAAGCATATCTACGATGCTGCTTCGCGCGCCGAGTCTTCTTCCCAGGTGCCTCCACCCAACACTTATGATCCATGTCTGATATGCAAATCCACTAGCCATACTCCTGCTAGTTGTCCGCAAGCATTTCGTGAGAGATGCAGTAAGATGGAGCATTTGGCGTCTATTTGTACTACCTTTCTTCCTTGGGACTTGGGAGTGTGTGGCACCGATGTGTGCCTTTCAGGCCAAGGGCTAGTGATTCTTCTACATTCCTGACTCATGCACTGCTAAGCAGCTTAAAGAGAGGGCTACTAGTGTAGTGATTACTGTGATTGAAGGAGAGACTAGTGTGAAGGAATTAGAAGATACTTTTTCTGACTATATTTGGACGAAATGGCACTGTACTACACGCGCTATAGGTCCCAATACTTATGTCATGCATTTCCCCAATCAGAGAGATGTCAAAAAAGCATGTTACGATGATAGGATGACCTCAAGATCATGTGGAGTAGTGGTGAAAATAGTTCCTTGGTCGGCTAATGTCGGGGCAAAAGGTGTGATGGAAATTGCTTGGGTTAAAGTAGCAAATGTTCCATTAGAGAGACGAAATGAAAGAAACATGGCTTATGTAACTTCTCTGGTAGGAGTTCCACTTGAAATCGACATGGCCACCCTACATAAGCCTAAATTTGTACGGGTCCGGCTGGGTTGTCGTATTGTGGACGAACTACCAGGAGTTGCTGAAGCAGTTTTGGGCACGCATTTCTTTGTTTTCTTCTATGAAATCAATAAGGTACTAGTCAGGGATCCTGAGAGGGAAATTAAGAACACTAAGGTTCACACTGATAAGTTCAACTCACCTTACAACAGCCAAAGTGCTCAGATATATCCAAAGTCCTTTGAAAAAAAGAAAGATGCTGGTCCCAGTACGTTTATGGATGCTGGAAAATATGCACCTAATGATTCTGTAGAAGATGACCAAGTGGAATCCGAGAAAACTGAGGATAATACACTGCTTATTGATACTATTGTTAATGAAGCATGTAAAAAAGAGGATCTACTTAAATCCATCACAGTTCCTGCTACAAACATTAAGAAGCATGTTGATGAGATTCAGGTTGAATAGCTTGAGGGAGATGTGCATGACAAGGGGGAAGAAAAAACTGAGTATATGGTACATTACAGTACCCCACCTCCTCTGATGATATGGGGGATGTGATTCCCACCCCCCCTCTTATCCCCGAGGCTGGACCGAGGCTCAGTGTGAGGAATATGCAGCACATGGAGGACAAAATGCAAGACAAGGCTGCAACTATCTCCAAGAAAAGAAACCTAGAAGGTAATGAGCCGACCCGTAATTCGTTTGATGTGCTCTCCAATCATGATTTGATGCTTAGAGCTACACAAATGGGGGTTCTAATTCCTGATAATAACTTTTCTAACATTGACATTTTAAGAGAGTTAGAAAAGGTTAGAAAATATGGGGATAAAAATGAAACCATATCTGAGAATGTTGTAGAGGGAAAAATGATGTATATCACCAATGGCAAAAGGGACAAAACTCCTATTAGTGCTGACTGGGGAGAAGAAGAGGAAGAATTTGATGAGGAAATTACTCTAGTCAGGTCTAGGAAAAAGAAAAGCCCAAAAATTCATGTGGCTATATCTAGACCTATGACTAGGAGTCAAAATCCTGATGTAGGTGGAAAAAAGAAAGCTGGCAACCCTGTCCATTATTCCAGGGCTACCAGGGGGAGAAAAAATAAAAATGGGGTTAGATGATAGGTCTGATATGGAATTGTAGGGGGGCAGGAAAGAAAGGAATGAGTTCATGCCTCTCTCACCTTATTAGAGATCATTCCCTTGATTTTATTGGTCTACAAGAGACTCTTAAGAAGAACTTTATGGGCAGTTTCTTTAGGAAAATTGATCCATACAAGACTTATGAGTGGAATTTTGTTCCATCCGCGGGTAGATCTCGGGGGATCCTTTGTGGTGTGAAAAACGATATATTTGATATGATTACATGGAAAAAAGGCAGATTTATTCTGCAAGTTTCTTTCTATGATAAAAAAATAACAAAGAACTGGACATTATGCACTGTTTATGGTGCTGCCCATGATAGGGATAAGGAAGAGTTCTTGGAAGAGCTTTCTGACTTTTGCAGTCATATAACAACTCCACTCTTGATCGGAGTTTTTTTTAATATACTTAGATGTAATGCCGCGGATGTAACACTTTCCCTATATGGCAATATATAAACTTTGGCTTCATCATTTACGTTCCGGGTTCTCCTGTCTTTTTGGGTTTCTTCGTTTTGTCGTGTGCGTGTGTGCATTTCATCCATATCATGTTGTCATGTGCATTGCGTTGCATTTGTGTTGTCGTTTGCATCCGGTCCCACTCGTCTCTTCCCGTTGTCCGTTTCGAGTTTCGACGCTCTCACACGTGCCCGTGGCATCCCCGAGTCCTTCTTTCGTGTTTGGCCGTGTAACGTTTCCGGAGTGGCATGAGACTTGTCGTGCGATGTTGTTTTGGTACGTGTAACCCGCCTGTCAAGTTTCGTCGCGTTTGGAGTTCATTTGGTACTCCAACAGTTAACCTAGTGGGCTAAAAGTACCTCCTCTTTGAGGCCCAAGACCCCCTCCACAACAGCCCACCAACCCAGCTCAACCCTTCCCATCATCTCGGTCGTTGAATTGTGATCGCGTGGCCAAAAACCGCTCCCCATTTGGACTTTCCTAGCTCCTTGTGCCTATAAAAACGCCCCCTTGCCATTTTCGTCCAAAACCCTAGCCTCCTCCTAGCTCCAGCCGCCGCCTCGTTTTCCGTGCCGGGCGGACGCGTCCGTCTGTGCCGGACACAACCGCCGCCTCCTCCGCCGCGCGGGCCCGCAGGCCCAGCGCCGGCCCGCCGCCACCGCCGTTTCGGGCCAGACATCCCGTGCCCCCGCGCCCTTCGTCCCCGCCGCCGGCCGGGCGCGCCGCCGCCGCTGCCGGAGCCCCGCCACCAAGCGCCGCCGCCTCCGTGCTGCCCCGAGCCGCCGCCTCGCCTCCTCCGGTCGGGCCCAGCTCGCCGGCCGCGGATCCACGCCGCCCCGGCCTCCTCCAGCCTGCCGCCGGCCACCGCCGGGAGTTCCAGCCGCCGCCGCCGATCCAGCGCTGAGGCTGGATCCAGATCGGCCGATCCAGGGATGGAAACCCTAACGGGTACGGGCGCGACCCGCTCCAACCCGCGACCCGCTCCGTTGACCGCCCGCGACCCGCGTTGACTCCATCGAGGTGGTTCCTCTGTCTTATTTTGGCTAAGTCTTTTAGTTATATTGTTGACTGATGCATTCTTGTAATGGCAATATCTTTTTGTGTGCATGTTCGTTTTGTGCGTATGATATGTCAAAATGATCGTGGTGACATGTACTATGTTTTGTTCCATTGTGTCATGCATGTTTGAGTCCATCCAGATGTCTTAATCTTCATGACAAGAGTGCTATATGATATAAACTGCTGCTATTAGTTGTTTTCATGCCATGTTTGAGATGTGATAACTTGGTGCATGTTTATCCAAATGAAGCAAATGATATGTCCAAATGTTCATCATGAGATGCTCTACATGTTGGTTGCTTTAGCTTGCATCTTAGAGTTCATATTGCCATGTTTATCTCTGTTGCAAAAGTGCATGTGGCTGTTAGGTTTTTAAACTTGTTACGATATGCCTAGTTGATGAGCTCGTTGCTATTGATGTGGTTGTACCCATGTTGCATGCTTATATGTTTTGGATTCCCCATCATGTGTTCTTTGCTGTGGTGCAAACCACTTGCCATGTTATGCTTTGAGGTGACTTAAACTTGCTCACAAACATGCCATGATAATATTGCTGCTTTAACACTTCGTGAAATTTCACTAAGTCTGGAATCTGTAATATCCTGAAGCTATGTTTGCTTGTTGTCCTAGGCAAATCCATGTTAGTTTTGGGGTGGCTATTGATCATTCCTTGTTGTATATGTTGTTGTCTATCCATCCATGCCCTCATGATCAAAATGCTGTAGCCTGTTGCTATTGATCCATGCCTCCTATGGAGATGCTCCAATGGAGTTGTTTGCTGTAGGATATGTCTACTTCATGTCCATGCTTCTTGTCACCATGTTTGAGTCCTGTAGAGTATATAATTATTGCTCCGAAGTTGCTATGTGGCTGTTAATTTCAGCTTTGCATTGTTTCTTGTTTCGGGTGTATCTTTTAGTCCGTTGCTCCGTTTTGAGCAAGTACTATATGAAACTTATGTGATTTTGCATGTAGATTCATAATATCATCTTGTTAACATGTTTGGAGTATGTTTGCTTGATGTTTGGGTGCATCTTGCACCGTTGCCATGCTTATCTTGTTTTGATCATATCTTCTAGACCGTAGCTCCGTTTTAAACAAACTTTAAATGAAAATTGACTAGAATTTCGTGTAGATTGTCATGGTGCATGTTAACTTGCTGTTTAACAACTTTAACTTAAGGTTTGTTCAGATCTGGACTAATTTCAAACTTGCATATGAGGACTTACCGGTTTTGTCTTAAGTAGTTTCCGGCCTCATTTAAACCTGCTGTTTCTTGTGTTGTTTCTCTGTGCTTCCTACCTTGCCATGTTTTGCATCCTAAATAGACTTGTCTTGCATCCTACTTGCTTGAGCATATTGTCATGTTTCTTGTGCTGTTTCTCTATGCTTCCTATGTTGTCATGCTGTGCATCCTAAGTCCATCTGCAGTGCTTCCTTAGTGCATCAGCCATGCATCCTGTAGTTTGTGCATTGCATCTTGTTTGATTTTGTGCCTCGTGTGTTCTTGTGTTGAGTAGAGTCGGAAGCCGAGATCGAGTACGAGAACGAGGTTACTACCGAGGTTGAGAACGAGGAGCCCTCTTACGATCCCATCGACGACTCGACAGGCAAGATGACCTGACCCATATATCATTACTATCTTTGCCTATTGCTAGAAGTCTCGCTCTTTAGCTTATTGCCTCGATGCCCATGTTTGTTTGTCAGCCTCCTATTGTAACCATGAATTTGTTTAACCACCCAACCTATGCAAACCTTTGATTGGCTACGTAGGCTTCGCTCAGCCCCTCTTATAGCATTGCTAGTTGCAGGAGAAGAATTGAAGATTCTTGCTTCATGTTGAAGCTTGTTGGGATATCACACTATATAAACTCTTTAATGAAATAATCTATATATTGGTAATGGGTGGAAGGCTAAGCCTCTTGCTTGGTGATTTGTTCCACTCATGCCGCCCTAGGAACCGTATAAACCGGTGTTATGTTCCTTGATTTTGCGTTCCTCACACGGTTGGGGTTATGGGACCCCCTCGATAAACCGCTTAGCGCTAAGTCTTTTCCAGCAAGTCCCGACATTGGTACTCCATTTGCCTAATAACTAAAACTTGCATAGGGACTAGCTATCCCCTTTTATTAATCAACCCCCCCGGGCCAGTGCTCCACATGAGTGTTGGTCCAAACTAGAGCACTGTGCGGGTCCGCCCCTTGGCAACTTGGGGTATCTGGTATCTGTACGCTTCGCTCATCCGGTCGTGGCCTAAGACTAGATACGCGTGGCTACTGTCAGGGTGTCGGCACGCCGGGAGGATTTTCTGGATTAGTCTTACCTTAGTCGGAGTATCTTGAGCACGGGATTTCGAGGATACTCGGGCCTTCCCACCTTGGAGTTGCGACTCCGCGGATCGTGGGCTTGTAATGTTCCAAGTTGGAACACCCCTGCAGGGTTTTGAACCATCAGAGAGAGAAAGAGAGAGAAGAGAGAGAGGCTCACTACGTTCCAAGGCTGCACAAACCATACGTCGAGATTCAGCTACCAATCGATGTGTTTGGCACCAGTTGGCACGTACTGTAGACAGTTCATTCTCCTGCACAAGCAGAAAAAAGGCAAGCAATAAATCAGATAAAACAAGCTGAGCAAACTATTCCACTAGCTGAGACACAAGCTTATGCATTCACATCAACTGGAATTAAGCTAATGCAACTTGGTTAGCTGCTGAGCAGTGGGTGCATGCGTATAGTACTACAGTGGGGTGATTTGAGACGATATGGCATGCAAAAGATGGCGAGATCTAATCTGGTTGGCTGACTGGATCATTTGCCAAGAACCCTAATACAACCAGGCATAGCAGCAGCATGCTTGTACAGATCAAACGTACTTGAACACAAAACATTGGTCTCAAAGTCAGGAAACCATTACTGACACAGAACCAGTTGCTAACCAAAGTAGACCCCAGGTCTCGTGCAAGACTAGACAGAACCAGAACACGTCCGCCCGTGCCGGACACAACCGCCGCCTCCTCCGCCGTGCGGGCCCGCAGGCCCAGCGCCGGCCCGCCGCTACCGCCGTTTCGGGCCAGACATCCCGTGCCCCCGCGCCCTTCGTCCCCGTCGCCGGCCGGGCGCGGCGCCGCCGCCGCACCCCTCGAGCTCGCACCGCCGCCGGCGCAAGCCCCCGCCGCCGGAGCCCCGCCACCAAGCGCCGCCGCCTCCGTGCTGCCCTGAGCCGCCGCCTTGCCTCCTCCGATCGGGCCCAGCTCGCCGGCCGCGGAGCCGCGCCGCCCCGGCCTCCTCCAGCCTGCCGCCAGCCACCGCCGGGAGTTCCAGCCGCCGCCGCCGATCCAGCGCTGAGGCTGGATCCAGATCGGCCGATCCATGGATCGAAACCCTAACGGGTACGGGCGCGACCCGCTCCAACCCGCGACCCGCTCCGTTGACCGCCCACGACCCGCGTTGACTCCAGCGAGGTGGTTCCTCTATCTTATTTTGGCTAAGTCTTTTAGTTATATTGTTGTCTGATGCATTCTTGTAATGGCAATATCTTTTTGTGTGCATGTCCGTTTTGTGCGTATGATATGTCAAAATGATCGTGGTGACATGTACTATGTTTTGTTCCATTGTGTCATGCATGTTTGAGTCCATCTAGATGTCTTAATCTTCATGACAAGATTGCTATATGATATAAACTGCTGCTATTAGTTGTTTTCATGCCATGTTTGAGATGTGATAACTCGGTGCATGTTTATCCAAATGAAGCAAATGATATGTCCAAATGTTCATCATGAGATGCTCTACATGTTGGTTGCTTTAGCTTGCATCTTAGAGTTCATATTGCCATGTTTATGTCTGTTGCAAAAGTGCATGTGGCTGTTAGGTTTTAAAACTTGTTACGAGATGCCTAGTTGAGGAGCTCGTTGCTATTGATGTGGTTGTCCCCATGTTGCATGCTTATATGTTTTGGATTCCCCATCATGTGTTCTTTGCTGTGGTGCAAACCACTTTCCATGTTATGCTTTGAGGTGACTTAAACTTGCTCACAAACATGCCATGATAATATTGCTGTTTTAACACTTAGTGAAATTTCACTAAGTCTGGAATCTGTAATATCCTGAAGCTATGTTTGCTTGTTGTCCTAGGCAAATCCATGTTAGTTTTGGGGTGGCTATTGATCATTCCTTGTTGTATATGTTGTTGTCTATCCATCCATGCCCTCACATGCTCTTTTGGGTTGCTGTAGCATATTTAATTCTTGCTCCCAAGTTGCTATAAAATATTGCTGTCAGGTTTTTATTGTCATGATCAAAATGTTGTAGCTTGTTGCTATTGATCCATGCCTCCTATGGAGATGCTCCAATGGAGTTGTTTGCTGTAGGATATGTCTACTTCATGTCCATGCTTATTTTCACCATGTTTGAGTGTTGTAGAGTATATAATTATTGCTCCGAAGTTGCTATGTGGCTGTTAATTTCAGCTTTGCATTGTTTCTTGTTTCAGGTGTATCTTTTAGTCCGTTGCTCCGTTTTGAGCAAGTCCTATATGAAACTTGTGTGATTTTGCATGTAGATTCATAATATCATCTTGTTAACATGTTTGGAGTATGTTTGCTTGATGTTTGGGTGCATCTTGCACCGTTGCCATGCTTATCTTGTTTTGATCATATCTTCTAGACCGTAGCTCCGTTTTAACCAAACTTTAAATGAAAATTGACTAGAATTTCGTGTAGATTGTCATGGTGCATGTTAACTTGCTGTTTAACAACTTTAAGTTAAGGTTTTTTCAGATCTGGACTAATTTCAAACTTGCATATGAGGACTTACCGGTTTTGTCTTAAGTAGTTTCCGGCCTCATTTAAACCTGCTGTTTCTTGTGTTGTTTCTCTGTGCTTCCTACCTTGCCATGTTTTGCATCCTAAATAGACTTGTCTTGCATCCTACTTGCTTGAGCATATTGTCATGTTTCTTGTGCTGTTTCTCTGTGCTTCCTATGTTGTCATACTGTGCATCATAAGTCCATCTGCAGTGCTTCCTTAGTGCATCAGCCATGCATCCTGTAGTTTGCGCATTGCATCTAGTTTGATTTTGTGCCTCGTGTGTTCTTGTGTTGAGTAGAGTCGGAAGCCGAGATCGAGTACGAACCATGAATTTGTTTAACCACCCAACCTATGCAAACCTTTGATTGGCTACGTAGGCTTCGCTCAGCCCCTCTTATAGCATTGCTAGTTGCAGGAGAAGAATTGAAGATTCTTGCTTCATGTTGAAGCTTGTTGGGATATCACACTATATAAACTCTTTAATGAAATCATCTATATATTGGTAATGGGTGGAAGGCTAAGCCTCTTGCTTGGTGATTTGTTCCACTCATGCCGCCCTAGGAACCGTATAAACCGGTGTTATGTTCCTTGATTTTGCGTTCCTCACACGGTTGGGGTTATGGGACCCCCTCGATAAACCTCTTAGCGCTAAGTCTTTTCCTGCAAGTCCCGACATTGGTACTCCATTTGCCTAATAACTAAAACTTGCATAGGGACTAGCTATCCCCTTTTATTAATCAACCCCCCCGGGCCAGTGCTCCACATGAGTGTTGGTCCAAACTAGAGCACAGTGCGGGTCCGCCCCTTGGCAACTTGGGGTATCTGGTATCTGTACGCTTCGCTCATCCGGTCGTGGCCTAAGACTAGATACGCGCGGCTACTGTCAGTGTGTCGGCACGCCGGGAGGATTTGCTGGATTAGTCTTACCTTAGTCGGAGTATCTTGAGCACGGGATTCCGAGGATACTCGGGCCTTCCCACCTTGGAGTTGCGACTCCGCGGATCGTGGGCTTGTAATGTTCCAAGTTGGAACACCCCTGCTGGGTTTTGAACTTTCGAAAGCCGTGCCCGCGGTTATGTGGCAGATGGGAATTTGTTAATATCCGGTTGTAGAAAACTTGACACCATGTTCAGAACACACTACCAGCGTGAGTACCGTGACGGTCATTTTCCGAAAGGGGTTCGGGAAATGAACACGGTGGGGTTATGTTTGACGTGCTTAGATAGGATCACTTCGTGATCACCTTGTCGTCCGTGGCACTTCTCTTCTCGCTCTTTTTACGTAAGCTAGTGCTAGTGCAGCTACAGCCCTTTATTCTTTCTTCAGCCTTGTTCCACACCTAAGGCTTAGATAGTTTTGCTACCCGGGAACGGGATTGCTGAGTCCTCCGTGGCTCACAGATTCTACACCACACCAGATGCAGGTACCATGGTGAACTACTCAGGTGACGACATAGAGCTATACTGGGAGTACGATGAGGAACGTAGCCGTTACTATGTGCACTATCCCAATGATCAGTAGTGGTTTCTACTAGGGGCGTTTCGAACCTGTGGCTTTATGTATGTTTGGTATCTTTCATTTGGATCTTCACCCGTAGACGGGTTGTGATGTTATTTGGATGATGTTTGGCTATGTAATAAATTGTGTGACGTGGCGAGTGTAAGCCAACTATCTCTTTTCCTTTTCATCCCTATTTTTACATGAGATGTGCAAAGATACCGAACTTGAGATCATTCCAGAATGGGCTTATACCTTTAAGTCATGCCTCGACACGTAGGAGGTATAGTCCCATCCTGGGCATTACAAGTTGGTATTCAGAGCCTTCTCCGACCTAGAAGCCCCCACTGATTGATCGAATCGTTGACGGTTGAGTCTAGGCACACACTTAAAATGTTTTGAGTCCTATATATATATATATATATATATATATATATATATATATATATATATATATATC
This sequence comes from Secale cereale, assembly GCA_902687465.1. Taxonomy (NCBI): domain Eukaryota; kingdom Viridiplantae; phylum Streptophyta; class Magnoliopsida; order Poales; family Poaceae; genus Secale; species Secale cereale. Next base: position 82,968,645 of record LR738711.1, on the reverse strand, counting down.
GGAGAGTAGGATTTCTTTTGCTCCTCATCTCTTTTCACTCTGGTGAGGACTCTTGACGATTACTCTTGCCTCTTCTACTCTCAAAATTTCACCAATTCTTTTAGGAATCTCGCGAGTATTGTTTGGATTGTTTCGATGTCTTTGTGACGAGAACATTGTTCTCGATGCCTCCTGTCATTTAGGGGTTGTGGCAGTGTCCCGGGGAGTTGAGCTCCAAGGTGTTGTCGTCACAAATATATCGCAGCAGTTCTGGAATACTTAAGACGGCCGACATCGAAAAATCTCCTATGCGGTTAGTGGCAAGATAACCCCGACATCACCCAGTACTGGGGAGGTAGTTCGGGAGTATTGCCATAGCTTGTATAGTAGATGCATTTCGAAGGTCCGAGGTAGACGGTTTCCGGAAATAACTGGTTATGTGTTGAAGGATGGATACAGCTGGATGTAGGATTAGAGTTGAGTGCGCGATGCTTCCCCTGTATCCCCAACACCTGATTGCATAACTGGAAACTTTTGGAAATTAGTAGGTGGGTTCATCTAGTAGCTCATAGGCATTCTTCCAACGAATGCATGATATGGAGTTCGGGGTTCTACATTGAGTGAAGTGGTTTTATGGCGTTGTTCCGATCGGGAGTTGCATCTTAAAGGGTCTTTGGCTATGCTGATCCGGGGATTGCAAAACCCTTTTGTAACACGTCCATAAGCTTTCAGCACGAATATGTCGAACGAAGCTTCTATCTTGTATTTGTTCTATCTGCACCTTGTTGTTTTATTTACCTTTTGTCTCCCAAGTGGCTTCTCGTGAAGAATGTTGTTACTATTAAACTGAGAATTTCATTCGTTCCTCTTGTTCGAATGATTCTTGTGAAGACTATGTTGCAATTCTAGCCGTAGATTTAGCTTATATCTTTTTTTTCCAATCAAATGGCTAATAGTGGTCATCTCTTTCAGGATGGCTCCTAAAAGGGTTACCAACGCTAACCCAGAGGGTGAAGAGGTTCCTGATCGTCCTCCTTCCCCTCCTCCTCCGTCTGAGGCTTGGAGAGCAATTATGCAAGCTACGAACCAGAATACCCAGATGCTTATGCAAATGATGCAAAATATTCAAGCAAATCAAGGTGCTCATGGGAACCAAGGCAATTTGTTCAACCAACCTCATTTTGCTACGCTCAACCAGTTCCTGGCAAATCAACCAAAGGCATTCAGTTACTGCGTGGACCCTCTAGATGCTGAAGACTGGATAACATATATCAAGAAGCATTTCGAGTGCAGCAACGTCAGGCCCGAGGACTATGTGAAGTTTGCAGCCTTCCAACTCAATGACCAAGCAGCTGATTGGTGGCAGCAGTACAAAGACTCCAGAGCAGGGCGTGTAATCTCCTGGGATGACTTCTGCAAGGATTTTCGCTCTCACCACATTCCAACAAGTGTCATCGAGGGTATGCGTGAGCAATTCCGCAACCTGAAGCATGGCTCTATGTCTGTCTACCAATATAATGTCAAGTTCCAGAACCTTGCCCGCTATGCCAAGCAAGACATCCCAGATGCCAAGAGCAAGATCTATCAGTTCCGAGGTGGTCTGAAGGATGAACTCCAACTAGCTCTCACCCTGTTCGAGCCTGATGAGTTTGATCAATTCTATAACATGGCACTTAAGCAAGAGGCAGCCCAGCTCAAGATGGAAGCTTCCAAAAAGAGGATCAGAGACGCTGTTCACTCCTCCTCTTCTTCTCAAGTGGTCGCGAAGCAACAGAAGTTTTGGCTTCCACCTCCTCCAGTGATCCGAGCTCCCAACAACAACAACAAGAACTCTGGTGGCCGTGCTTTCTCCCACCCACCCAACCCAAGCAATCGGTCAAAGAACCACTTTCAAGCTTCAAAGTTAAGTGCTCCTCATTACCGTCCTCTCTCAGAAGTGGTTTGCAACAAGTGTGGCCAGAAGGGTCACTATGCTAACAAGTGCCCCAACCAAAGGTGCCTTCCGCCTCCTCCACCTGTCAGCACTGCTATTGTCAAGCACAACCCCAAGTCAGCAAGAGTGAACCTGATGAGTGCAGCTGAAGCGGTGAATTCTTCTGATGTGATACTTGGTAACCTCTCAGTTAACTCAATTCCTGCAAAAGTATTGTTTGACTCCGGTGCATCACTCAGTTTCATGTCAAGGCCATTCTTTACCAAGCATGAGTTCTCATCTTCTTATTTGGATAAACCTTTGCGCATTATTTCTCCGGGTTCTCTGTTGAGATCCAACTCAGTTGTTCGGGACGTATCTATTCGCATGGGTGATTACCGCTTTCTGGCTTCTCCGGTTGTTCTCGGCAACTCCGACATTGATTTAATTCTCGGGATGGATTGGCTTTCTCGGCACGATGCTCACATTGATTGTGCAAATAAGGAAGTCAAGATTACTCATCCTAACGAAGATGTGATTATCTTCGCCTCTCGGGATAACACAATCAGGCTATTCTCTCTCAATGACAAGGGCGAGATTAATGCCATCTCTCAAATTCCGATGGTCAATGAATACGAAGACGTTTTTCCCGAAGAGCTTCCAGGCATGCCTCCGCATCGTCAAGTTGAATTTGTCATTGAACTCGAGCCTGGTACTGAGCCAGCATGTTGGCGTTCGTACAAGCTCTCCCCTGAAGAGTTGAAGGAGTTGAAGAAACAGCTTGATGAACAAGAGCGTATGGGTCTGATCAGGCCTAGCACGTCTCCTTGGGGCTGTGGTGTCTTATTTGTCAAGAAGAAGGATGGCACGGAGCGCCTTTGCGTTGATTACCGGCCATTGAACAAGAAGACAATAAAGAACAAGTATCCGCTCCCCAACATCAATGAATTGTTCGAGCAGCTCAAAGGAGCAAAAGTGTTATCAAAGCTCGATCTCCGGATGGGTTATCACCAAATTCACATTCGTGAAGAAGATATCCACAAGACTGCCTTCAGAACCAGCTACGGCTCATATGAATATACAGTCATGTCTTTTGGCCTCGCTAATGCTCCACCTACCTTCTCGAGAATGATGCACTACATTTTCAACCCCTACACCAACGAATTTGTGCTTGTGTATCTGGATGACATCTTGGTATTCTCCAAGAATGAAGAGGATCACGAAAAGCACCTCCGTCTGGTTCTCGACAGACTCCGTGAACATAAGTTCTATGCCAAGTTCTCCAAGTGCGAATTCTGGCTCGATAAGGTCTTGTATCTGGGCCATAGCATCTCCGCTGACGGTATTGCGGTCAACCGCGAGAAAGTTGAAGCGATTGTCAACTGGGAACCTCCTCAGAACGTCAAGCAACTCCGAAGCTTCCTTGGTCTTGCTAGCTATTGCAGAAGGTTCGTTGAGAACTTCTCCAAGATTGCCAAGCCTCTCTCCAACTTGCCGCAGAAGAATGTCAAGTACAACTGGTCTCCGTATTATGATGTGGCATTCAAAACTCTCAAAGAAAAGCTCATCTCTGCTCCAGTTCTTACCCCTCCAGATGAGTCCAAGCCCTACGAAGTATTCTGTGATGCTTCTCTTCAAGGACTTGGTGGTGTGCTAATCCAGGACAAGAAAATTGTGGCATACACCTCTCGTCAATTGAAGCCAAGTGAGAAGAACTACCCCACACACGATCTCGAGCTAGCAGCTGTGGTACACGCCTTGATCACGTGGAGACACCTTCTGTTGGGCAGAAAAGTCGACATCTTCACCGATCACAAGAGCTTGAAGTACATCTTCACACAGCCAAACCTGAACCTTCGTCAGACTCGTTGGGTTGAAATGATCCAAGAGTATGATCCAAGCATCGAATACACACCTGGCAAGGCCAATGTCATTGCAGATGCCTTGAGCAGAAAGGCATATTGCAACAGTCTCCTTATCAAGCCGTTTCAGCCTGAGCTTTGTGAAGCATTCAGGAAGCTGAACCTCCAAGTTGTTCCGCAAGGCTTTCTTGCAAATCTTCAAGTTGCTCCTACCTTGGAAGATCAGATCCGTGAGGCCCAACTCAGTGATGCTATGGTGCAGAAAGTGAAACATGGTATTGCAAAGGGTACTCCCAAATACAAGTGCTATCGCGTTGATGAGAGAGATACCTTGTTCTTTGAGGACAGACTTGTGGTTCCCAAGGGTGATCTCAGGAAGCTCATAATGAACGAAGCACATGACTCCCTCCTTTCGATTCATCCTGGAAGTTCCAAGATGTACCAAGACCTCAAGCAATCTTACTGGTGGACTTGCATGAAAAGGGAGATTGCCCAATTCGTGAATGAATGTGATGTCTGCAGGAGAGTGAAGGCAGAGCATCAACGTCCAGCCGGTCTTCTCCAACCTCTTCCTATTCCTGAGTGGAAATTCGACCACATTGAAATGGATTTCGTCACTGGCTTTCCCAAGTCCAAGAAGGGAAATGATTCTATCTTTGTGGTGATTGACAAGCTTACCAAAGTAGCTCACTTCCTTCCAGTCAAAGAATCCATCAATGGAGCTCAACTGGCAGAGTTGTACACTTCCAGAATTGTGTCCTTACATGGCATTCCTCAAGTTATCTCCTCAGACCGTGGAAGTTTGTTCACATCCAAGTTCTGGGACTCCTTTTAGTCTGCCACGGGCACTAAGATCCGTTTCAGCACTGCGTTTCACCCTCAGACTAGTGGTCAGGTCGAGAGAGTGAACCAGATTCTAGAAGACATGCTCAGAGCTTGTGTCATCTCTTTTGGCATGAAGTGGGAAGACTGTCTTCCATTTGCCGAGTTCTCTTAGAACAACAGTTTCCAAGCAAGTGCCAGCAAAGCTCCATTTGAAATCCTCTATGGAAGAAAGTGCCGTACTCCTCTCAACTGGTCCGAGACTGGTGAACGTCAACTTCTTGGCAATGACTTGATCTCAGAAGCTGAAGAAATGTGCAAAGTCATACGTGAGAATCGCAAGGCCGCTCAGTCGCGTCAGAAGAGCTACTATGACGGCAAGCATCGTGATTTGGCCTTCAACATTGGTGATCATGTCTATCTCTGTGTTTCTCCTATGAAAGGCACCCAAAGATTCGGTATCAAAGGAAAGCTTGCTCCTAGATACGTGGGCCCTTTCAAGATCCTTGGCAAAAGAGGCGATCTAGCCTATCAACTTGAGCTCCCTTCCAACTTCCCTAATGTTCATGATGTGTTTCACGTGTCTCAACTCCGCAAGTGCTTCAATACACCTGAACGCACCATTCCGTTCGAGGAGATTGATCTTCAGCAAGACTTGTCTTACCGAGAGCATCCCGTTGCTATTCTCAAAGAAACCGAGCGCAAGACCCGCAACAAGTCAATCAAGTTCTTGAAAGTCAAGTGGTCACACCATACCGACCGAGAAGCTACGTGGGAACGAGAAGATCACCTTCGTTCCGAGTACCCTTCCTTCTTCCAGTCCTAGATCTCGGGACGAGATCTTTTCGTAGTAGAGGAGAGTTTGTAATGCCCCGAATGTAACACTTTACCTATACGCAATATATAAACTTTGGCTTCATCATTTCCGTTCCGGGTTCTTCTGTCTTTTTGGGTTTCTTCGTTTTGTCGTGTGCGTGTGTGCATTTCATCCATGTCATGTTGTCATGTGCATTGCATTGCATTTGTGTTGTCGTTTGCATCCGGTCCCACTCGTCTCTTCCCGTTGTCTGTTTCGAGTTCCGACGCTCTCACACGTGCCCGTGGCATCCCCGAGTCCTTCTTTCGTGTTTGGCCGTGTAACGTTTCCGGAGTGGCGTGAGACTTGTCGTGCGATGTTGTTTTGGTACGTGTAACCCGCCTGTCAAGTTTCGTCGCGTTTGGAGTTCATTTGGTACTCCAACAGTTAACCTAGTGGGCTAAAAGTACCTCCTCTTTGAGGCCCAAGATGTTGGAAATATGCCCTAGAGGCAATAATAAAAGTATTATTATTATATTTCCTTGTTCATGATAATCGTCTGTTATTCATGCTTGAATTGTATTGTACGGAAACAGCGATACATGTGTGAATATATAGACCACCATGAGTCCCTGGTGAGCCTCTAGTTACCAGCTCGTTAATCAACAGATGATCACGGTTTCCTGATCAGGGACATGTGATGTCAGTGATAACGGGATCACATCATTAGGAGAATGATGTGATGGACAAGACCCAATACTGAGCATAGCACGAGATCGTATAGTTCGTAATGCATAAGCTTTTCGGTGTCAAGTATTTATTCCTTAGACCATGAGGTTGTACAACTCCCGGATACCGTAGGAATACTTTGGGTGTGCCAAACGTCACAACGTAACTGGGTGGCTATAAAGGTACGCATCGGGTATCTCCGAAAGTGTCTGTTGAGTTGGTACGAACCGAGACTGGGATGTTGTCACTCCGTATGACGGAGAGGTACCTCTGGGCCCACTCGGTAAGACATCATCGTAATGAGCTCAATGTGACTAAGTAGTTAGTCACGGGATGATGGATTACGGATCGAGTAAAGAGACTTACCATGACGAGATTGAACAAGGTATCGGGAATACCGACGATCGAATCTCGGGCAAGTACCGTACCGATGGACAAAGGGAATAACATACGGGATTGAGTGAATCCTTGACACGGTGGTTCATCCGATGAAGATCATCGAGGAACATGTGGGAACCAACATGGGTATCCAGATCCCGCTGCTGGTTATTGACCGGAGAGTGGTCTCGGTCATGTCTACGTGTCTCCCGAACCCGTAGGGTCTACACACTTAAGGTTCGGTAACGCTAGGGTCGTAGAGATACATGCACGTGGAAACCCGAAAGTTGTTCGGAGTCCCGGATGAGATCCCGGACGTCAAGAGGAGTTCCGGAATGGTCCAGAGGTAAAGAATGATATATAGGAAGTCCAGTTTCGGCCATCGGGTGATCTCCGGGGGTCACCGGGAGTGTCCCGGGACAACCGAAGGGGTCCCGGGGGTCCACCGGGTGGGGCCACCCATCCCGGTGGGGCCCCTAGGCCGCAAGGGGGAAGTGGCCAGCCCTGGTGGGCTGGCGCACCACATGGACCCTCCTCCCCATGCGCCTAGGGTTGAAACCCTAGGGGGGAGGGGGCGCCACCTTGCCTTGGGGGGCAAGGATCCCCCCTTGGCCGCCGCCCCTCCCTGGAGATGCCATCTGTAGGGCCGGCGCACCCCCCTGGCCCCCTATATATATGTGGGGGGGGGGGGAGAGGGCAGCCGCACCCTTGCCCTGGCGCCTCTCCCCCTCCCGTCACACCTTCGTCTCCTTAACGCAGGGCGCCCGGCGAAGCCCTGCAGGAATCTCCACTGCATCCACCACCACGCCGTTGTGCTGCTGGATCTCCGACGACCTCTCCTCCCCCCTTGCTGGATCAAGAAGGAGGTGACGTTGCTGTACCGGACGTGTGTTGAACGCGGAGGTGCCGTCCGTTCGGTGCTAGATCATCGGTGACGAAGAACGCGAAGAGTACGACTACTTCATCCATGCTTCTTCGAAAGCTTCCGCTCGCAATCTCCATAAAGGTATGCAGATGCACTCTTATTTGCTCGTTTCTAGATGTCTCCTTAGTTGGATCTTGGTGAAAGCATAGAATTTTTTTGAATTCTGCTACGTTCCCCAACAGTGGCATCTGAGCTAGGTCTTATGCGTAGCATCTTGCACGAGTAGAACACATAGCAGTTGTGGGTGTTTGAGTTTGTTCAACTTTCTTGCCGTTACTAATCAATCTTGATTCGGCGGTATTGTAGGATGAAGCGGCCCGGACCGACTTTACACGTACGCTTACGTGAGACTGGTTCCACCGACAGACATGCACTAGATGCATAAGGTGGCTGGCGGGTGTCTGTCTCTCCTACTTTAGTCGGATCGGATTCGATGAAAAGGGTCCTTATGAAGGGTAAATAGAAATTGACAAATCACGTTGTGGTTTTGGCGTAGGTAAGAAACGTTCTTGCTAGAAAACCTATAGAAGCCACGTAAAAACTTGCAACAACAATTAGAGGACGTCTAACTTGTTTTTGTAGCATGTGCTATGTGACGTGGTATGGCCAAAATGAAGATGTGATGAATGATATATGTGATGTATGAGATTGATCATGTTCTTGTAATAGGGAATCACGACTTGCATGTCGATGAACTTGACAACCGGCAGGAGCCATAGGAGTTGTCTTAATTATTGTATGACCTGCGTGTCACTGAATAACGCCATGTAATTACTTTACTTCATTGCTAAACGTTAGCTATAGTAGTAGAAGTAATAGTTGGCGTGACGACTTCTTCAAGACACGATGATGAAGATCATGATGATGAAGATCATGGTGTCGAGCCGGTGACAAGATGATCATGGTGCCCCGAAGATGGAGATCCAAGGAGCAAGATGATATTTGTTGGGGAGCGTAGTTTTTTAAAATTTTCCTACGATCACGCAAGATCTATCTACCAGATGCATAACAACAAGAGGGGAGAGTGAGTCTACGTACCCTCGTAGACCGAAAGCGGAAGCGTTAGAACAACGCGGTTGATGTAGTCGTACGTCTTCACGGCCCGATCGATCAAGCACCGAAACTACGACACCTCCGAGTTCTAGCACACGTTCAGCTTGATGACGTCCCTCGAACTCCGATCTAGCCGAGTGTCGAGGGAGAGTTCCGTCAGCACGACGGCGTGGTGACGATCTTGATGTTCTATCGTCGCAGGGCTTCGCCTAAGCACCGCTACAATATTTATCGAGGAGAACTATGGTGGAGGGGGGCACCGCACACGGCTAAGAGATCAAGAGATCAATTGTTGTGTCTAGAGGTGCCCCCTGCCCCCGTATATAAATGAGGGAGGGAGACGCCGGCCCTAGAGGGGGCGCACCAAGTGTGGGGAGTCCTACTAGGACTCCCAAGTCCTAGTAGGATTCCCCTTTCCTTTCCGGAGTAGGAGAGAAGGAAAGAGGGGGAGAGGGAGAAGGAAAAGGGGGCTGCACCCCTTGTCCAATTCGGACCAGAAGGGGGGTGCACGCCTCCTTCCTTTTGGCCTCTCTCCTCTATTCCCGTAACTCCCCGGTACTCCGAAAATACCCGAATCACTCGGAACCTTTCCGATGTCCGAATATAGTCGTCCAATATATCGATTTTTACGTCTCGACCATTTTGAGACTCCTCGTCATGTCCCCGATCTCATCCGGGACTCCGAACTCCTTCGGTACATCAAAACTCATAAACTAGTAATAAAACTATCATCGAAACCTTAAGCGTGCGGACCCTACGGGTTCGAGAACTATGTAGACATGACCGAGACACGTCTCCGGTCAATAACCAATAGAGGAACCTGGATGCTCATATTGGCTCCCACATATTCTACGAAGATCTTTATCGGTCAAACCGCATAACAACATACATTGTTCCCTTTGTCATCGGTATGTTACATGCCCGAGATTCGATCGTCGGTATCTCAATACCTAGTTCAATCTCGTTACCAACAAGTCTCTTTACTCGTTCCGTAATACATCATCCCGCAACTAACTCATTAGCTGCAATGCTTGCAAGGCTTATAGTGATGTGCATTACCGAGTGGGCCCAGAGATACCTCTCCGACAATCGGAGTGACAAATCCTAATATCGAAATACGCCAACCCAACAAGTACCTTCGGAGACACTTGTAGAGTACCTTTATAATCACCCAGTTACATTGTGACGTTTGGTAGCACACAAAGTGTTCCTCCGGTATTCGGGAGTTGCATAATCTCATAGTCATAGGAACATGTATAAGTCATGAAGAAAGCAATAGCAGTAAAACTTAAACGATCATAGTGCTAAGCTAACGGATGGGTCTTGTCCATCAGATCATTCTCCTAATGATGTGATCCCGTTGATCAAATGACAACTCATGTCTATGGCTAGGAAACATAACCATCTTTGATCAATGAGCTAGTCTAGTAGAGGCATACTAGGGACACTCTGTTTTGTCTATGTATTCACACATGTATTAAGTTTCCGGTTAATACAATTCTAGCATGAATAATAAACATTTATCATGATATAAGGAAATAAATAATAACTTTATTATTGCCTCTAGGGCATATTTCCTTCAGTCTCCCACTTGCACTAGAGTCAATAATCTAGTTCACATCGCCACGTGATTTAACACCGATAGTTCACATCGTCATGTGATTAACACCCAAAGGGTTTACTAGAGCCAATAATCTAGTTCACATCGCTATGTGATTAACACCCAAAGAGTACTAAGGTGTGATCATGTTTTGCTTCGTGAGAGAAGTTTAGTCAACGGGTCTGTCACATTCAGATCCGTATGTATTTCGCAAATGTCTATGTGTCTACAATGCTCTGCATGGAGCTACTCTAGCTAATTGCTCCCACTTTCAATACACATCCAGATTGATACTTAGAGTCAGCTGGATTTAGTGTCAAAGCTTGCATCGGCGTAACCCTTTACGAGGAACTCTTTATCACCTCCATAATCGAGAAACATTTCCTTAGTCATCCAGTTACTAAGGATAATTTTGACCGCTGTACAGTGATCTACTCCTGGATCACTATTGTACCCTCTTGACAAACTCATGGCAAGGTACACAACATGGCATACTTTATAGAACCTATGGCTGAGGCATAGGGAATGACTTTCATTCTCTCTATATTTTTCTGCCGTGGTCTGGCTTTGAGTCTTACTCAACTTCACACCTTACAAGTCAGGTGAGAACTCCTTCTTTGACTGATCCATTTTGAACTACTTCAAAATCATATCAAGGTATGTACTCATCGAAAGTCTTATCAAGCGTCTTGATCTATCTCTATAGATTTTGATGCCCAATATGTAAGCAGCTTCACCAAGGTCTTTCTTTGAAAAACTCCTTTCAAACACTCCTTTATGCTTTCCAGAAAATTCTACATCATTTCCGATCGACAATACGTCATTCACATATACTTATCAGAAAGGTTGTAGTGCTCCCACTCACTTCTTGTAAATACAGGCTTCACCGCAAGTCTGTATAAATCTATATGCTTTGATCAACTTATCAAAGCGTATATTCCAACTCCGAGATGCTTCCACCAGTCCATAGATGGATCGCTGGAGCTTGCACATTTTGTTAGCACCTTTAGGATTGACAAAACCTTCTGGTTGCATCATATACAAGTCTTCTTTAATAAATCCATTAAAGAATGCATTTTTGTTATCCATTTGCCAGATTTCATAAAATGCGGCAATTGCTAACATGATTCGGACAGACTTAAGCATCGCTACGGGTGAGAAAGTCTCAACGTAGTCAACTCCTTGAACTTGTTGAAAAACTTTCGCAACAAGTCGAGCTTTGTAAATAGTAACATTACTGTCAGCGTCAGTCTTCCTCTTGAAGATCCATTTATTTTCGATGGCTTGCCGACCATCGGGCAAGTCAACCAAAGTCCACACTTTGTTCTCATACATGGATCCCATCTCAGATTTCATGGTCTCAAGCCATTTTGCGGAATCTGGGCTCATCATCGCTTCCTCATAGTTCGTAGGTTCATCATGGTCCAGTAACATGACTTCCAGAACCGGGTTGCCATACCACTCTGGTGCGGAACGTACTCTGGTTGATCTACGAAGTTCAGCAGTAACTTGATCCAAAGTTTCATGATCATCATCATTAGCTTCCTCACTAATTGGTGTAGGAATCACTGGAACCAGTTTCTGTGATGTACTACTATCCAATTCGGGAGAAGGTACAATTACCTCATCAAGTTCCACTTTCCTCCCACTCACTTCTTTCGAGAGAAACTACTTCTCTAGAAAGGATCCACTCTTAGCAACAAAGACCTTGCCTTCGGATCTGTGATAGAAGGTGTACCCAACAGTTTCTTTTGGGTATCCTATGAAGATTTACTTCTCCGATTTGGGTTCGAGCTTATCATGTTGAAACTTCACATAAGCATCGCAGTCCCAAACTTAAAGAAATGACAGCTTAGGTTTCTCGTCAAACCACAGTTCATACGGTGTCATCTCCACGGATTTAGATGGTGCCCTATTTAACGTGAATGTATCTGTCTCTAATGCATAACCCCAAAAGCGATAGTGGTAGATCGGTAAGAGACATCATCGATCGCACCATATCTAATAAAGTACGGTTATGACGTTCGGACACACCATTACACTATGGTGTTCCAGGTGGCGTGAGTAGTGAAACTATTTCACATTGTTTTTACTGAAGGCCAAACTCGCTAACTCAAATATTTTACCTCTACGATCATATCGTAGAAACTCTTATTTTCTTGTTATGATGATTCTCCACTTCACTCTGAAATTCTTTGAACTTTTCAAATGTTTTAGACTTGTGCTTCATTAAGTAGATATACCCATATCTGCTCAAATCACCAGTGAAGGTCAGAAAATAATGATACCCGCCGCGAGCTTCAACACTCATTGGTCCACATACATCTGTATGTATGATCTCCAACAAATCTGTTGCTCGCTCCATTGTTCCGGAGAACGGAGTTTTAGTCATCTTGCCCATGAGGCATGGTTCGCAAGCACCAAGTGATTCATAATCAAGTGATTCCAAAAGTCCATCACTATGGAGTTTCTTCATGCGCTTTACACCATTATGACCTAAACAGCAGTGCCACAAATAAGTTGCACTATCATTATTAACCTTGCATCTTTTGGCTTCAATATTATGAATATGTGTATCACCACGATCGAGATCCAACAAACTATTTTCATTGGGTGTATGACCATCGAAGGTTTTATTCATGTAAACAGAATAACAATTATTCCATGACTTTAAATGAATAACCGTATTGCAACAAATATGATCAAATCATATTCATGCTCAACGCAAATCCCAAATAACATTTATTTAGGTTTTACACTAATCCCGAAAGTATAGGGAGTGTGCGATGATGATCATATCAATCTTGGAACCACTTCCAACACACATCGTCACTTCACCTTTAACTAGTCTCTGTTCATTCTGCAATTCTCATTTCGAGTTACTAATTTTAGCAACTGAACCGGTATCAAATACCCAGGGGTTGCTATGAACACTAGTAAAGTACACATCAATAATCTGTATATCAAAATATACCTTTGTTCACTTTGCCATCCTTCTTGTCCGCCAAGTATATAGGGCAGTTCCACTTCCAGTGACCATTTCCTTTGCAGTAGAAGCACTTAGTTTCAGGCTTGAGTTTTAGCTTTGGGTTTCTTCACGGGAGTGATAACTTGCTTGTCATTCTTCTTGAAGTTCCCCTTCTATCCCTTTGCCCTTTACTTGAAACAAGTGGTCTTGTTAACCATCAACACTTGATGCTTTTTCATGATTTCTACCTTCGCCGACTTCAGCATTGCGAAGAGCTCGGGAATTCCTTTCGTCATCCCTTGCATATTATAGTTCATCACGAAGTTCTACTAACTTGGTGATAGTGACTAGAGAACTTTGTCAATTACTATCTTATCTGGAAGATTAACTCCCACTTGATTCAAGTAATTGTAGTACCCAGACAATCTGAGCACATGCTCACTGGTTGAGCTATTCTCCTCCATCTTGTAGGCAAAGTACTGTCAGAAGTCTTATACCTCTCGACACGGGCATGAGTATGAAATACTAATTTCAACTCTTGGAACATCTTATATGCTCCGTGGCGTTCAAAAGGTTTTTGAAGTCCCGGTTCTAAGCCATAAAGCATGGTGCACTTAAACTATCAAGTAGTCATCATACCGAGCTTTTTTCAAAACGTTCATAACGTCTACATGTGCTCCTGCAATAGGTATGTCACCTAGCGGTGCATTAAGGACATAATTCTCTATGCAGCAATGAGGATAATCCTCAGATCACGGAACAGTTCCGCATCATTGCTACTAACATCTTTCAACTTAGTTTTCTCTAGGAACATATAAAAAATAAACGGGGAGCAACATCGCGAGCTATTGATCTACAACATAGATATGCTAATACTACGAGGACTAAGTTCATGATAAATTAAAGTTCAATTTAATCATATTACTTAAGAACTCCCACTTAGATAGACATCACGTGATCCAAATCAACTAAACCATGTCCGATCATCACGTGAGATGGAGTAGTTTCAATGGTGAACATCTTATGTTGATCATATCTACTATATGATTCACGCTCGACCTTTCGGTCTCCAGTGTTCCGAGGCCATATCTGCATATGCTAGGCTCGTCAAGTTTAACCCGAGTATTCTGCATGTGCAAAACTGGCTTACACCCGTTGTATTTGAACGTAGAGCTTGTCACACCCGATCATCACGTGGTGTCTCGGCACGACGAACTTTCGCAATGGTGCATACTCAGGGAGAACACTTATACCTTGAAATTTAGTAAGGGATCATCTTATAATGCTACCGTCGAACTAAGCAAAATAAGAAGCATAATAAGATAAACATCACATGCAATCAAAATATGTGACATGATATGGCCATCATCATCTTGTGCTTTTGATCTCCATCTCCAAAGCACCGTCATGATCACCTTCGTCACCGACGCGACACCTTGATCTCCATCGTAGCATCGTTGTCGTCTCGCCAACTATTGCTTCTACGACTATCACCACCGCTTAGTGATAAAGTAAAGCAATTACATGGCGATTGCATTTCATACAATAAAGCGACAACCATATGGCTCCAGCCAGTTGCCGATAACTTTACAAAACATGATCATTTCATACAAAACCGTATAACTCATCATGTCTTGACCATATCACATCACAACATGCCCTACAAAAACAAGTTAGACGTCCTCTACTTTGTTGTTGCAAGTTTTACGTGGCTGCTACGGGCTTAGCAAGAACTGTTCTTACCTACGCATACAAAACCACAACGATATTTCGTCAAGTATGTGCTGTTTTAACCTTCACAAGGACCGGGCGTAGCCACACTTGATTCAACTAAAGTTGGAGAAACTGACACCCGCCAGCCACCTGTGTGCGAAGCACGTCGGTAGAACCAGTCTCGCGTAAGCGTACGCGTAATGTCGGTCCGGGCCGCTTCATCCAACAATACCGCCGAATCAAAGTATGACATGCTGGTAAGCAGTATGACTAGTATCGTCCACAACTCACTTGTGTTCTACTCGTGCATATCATCTACGCATAGACCTGGCTCATGATGCCACTGTTGGGGAACGTAGTATTTTAAAATGTTCCTACGATCACGCAAGATCTATCTACCAGATGCATAGCAACAAGAGGGGAGAGTGAGTCTATGTACCCTCATAGACCGAAAGCGGAAGCGTTAGAACAACGCGGTTGATGTAGTCGTACGTCTTCACGGCCCGACCGATCAAGCACCGAAAGTATGGCACCTCCGAGTTCTAGAACACGTTCAGCTCGATGACGTCCCTCGAACTCCGATCCAGCCGAGTGTCGAGGGAGAGTTCCGTCAGCACGACAGCGTGGTGACGATCTTGATGTTCTACCGTCGCAGGGCTTCGCCTAAGCACCGCTACAATATTTATCGAGGAGAACTATGGTGGAGGGGGGCACCGCACACGGCTAAGAGATCAAGAGATCAATTGTTGTGTCTAGAGGTGCCCCCCTGCCCCCGTATATAAAGGAGGGAGGGAGAGGCCGGCCCTAGAGGGGGCGCACCAAGTGTGGGGAGTCCTACTAGGACTCCCAAGTCCTAGTAGGATTCCCCTTTCCTTTCCGGAGTAGGAGAGAAGGAAAGAGGGGGAGAGGGAGAAGGAAAAGGGGGCTGCACCCCTTGTCCAATTCGGACCAGAAGGGGGGTGCACGCCTCCTTCCTTTTGGCCTCTCTCCTCTATTCCCGTAACTCCCCGGTACTCCGAAAATACCCGAATCACTCGGAACCTTTCCGATGTCCGAATATAGTCGTCCAATATATCGATTTTTACGTCTCGACCATTTTGAGACTCCTCGTCATGTCCCCGATCTCATCCGGGACTCCGAACTCCTTCGGTACATCAAAACTCATAAACTAGTAATAAAACTATCATCGAAACCTTAAGCGTGCGGACCCTACGGGTTCGAGAACTATGTAGACATGACCGAGACACGTCTCCGGTCAATAACCAATAGCGGAACCTGGATGCTCATATTGGCTCCCACATATTCTACGAAGATCTTTATCGGTCAAACCGCATAACAACATACATTGTTACCTTTGTCATCGGTATGTTACATGCCCGAGATTCGATCGTCGGTATCTCAATACCTAGTTCAATCTCGTTACCAACAAGTCTCTTTACTCGTTCCGTAATACATCATCCCACAACTAACTCATTAGCTGCAATGCTTGCAAGGCTTATAGTGATGTGCATTACCGAGTGGGCCCAGAGATACCTCTCCGACAATCGGAGTGACAAATCCTAATCTCGAAATACGCCAACCCAACAAGTACCTTCGGAGACACCTGTAGAGTACCTTTATAATCACCCAGTTACGTTGTGACGTTTGGTAGCACACAAAGTGTTCCTCCGGTATTCGGGAGTTGCATAATCTCATAGTCATAGGAACATGTATAAGTCATGAAGAAAGCAATAGCAGTAAAACTTAAACGATCATAGTGCTAAGCTAACGGATGGGTCTTGTCCATCAGATCATTCTCCTAATGATGTGATCCCGTTGATCAAATGACAACTCATGTCTATGGCTAGGAAACATAACCATCTTTGATCAATGAGCTAGTCTAGTAGAGGCATACTAGGGACACTCTGTTTTGTCTATGTATTCACACATGTATTAAGTTTCCGGTTAATACAATTCTAGCATGAATAATAAACATTTATCATGATATAAGGAAATAAATAATAACTTCATTATTGCCTCTAGGGCATATTTCCTTCAATATTGGCCATATCATGTCACTTTAATTGATTGCATGTGATGTTTATCATGTTTATGCATCTTGTTTACTTAGAACGACGGTAGTAAATAAGATGATCTCTCACTAAAAATTTCAAGAATTGTGTTCCCCCTAACTGTGCACCGTTGCTAAAGTTCGTTGCTCCGAAGCACCACGTGATGATCGGGTGTGATAGGTTCTAACGTTCGCATACAACGGGTGTAAGCCAGATTTACACACGCGATACACTTAGGGTTCACTTGACGAGCCTAGCATGTACATACATGGCCTCGGAACATGGAAGACCGAAAGGTCGAACACGAGTCGTATAGAAGATACAATCAACATGAAGATGTTCACCGTTGATGACTAGTCCGTCTCACGTGATGATCGGACACGGGCTAGTCGATTCGGATCGTGTATCACTTAGATGACTTGAGAGATGTCATTCTGAGTGGGAGTTCATTAAAATCTGATTAAGATGAACTTAATTATCATGAACTTAGTCTAAATTCTTTACAATATCTCTTGTAGATCAAATGGCCCACGCTCCAGTTTCCCTCAACTTCAACGCGTTCCTAGAGAAAACCAAGCTGAAAGACGATGGTAGCAACTATACGGATTGGGTCCGTAACCTGAGGATTATCCTCATAGCTGCCAAGAGATCATATGTCCTTGAAGAACCGCTAGGTGATGCACCTGCTCCCGATGCGGCCCAAGACGTTTTGAACGTCTGGCAGTCGCGTAGTGATGATTACTCCCTGGTTCAGTGCGGCATGCTTTACAGCTTAGAGTCGGGGCTCCAAAAACGTTTTGAGCACCACGGAGCATATGAGATGTTCGAAGATCTGAAAATGGTTTTCCAAGCTCATGCCCGAGTCGAGAGATATGATGTCTCCGATGCATTCTACAGCTGTAAGATGGAGGAAAACAGTTCTGTCAGTGAGCACATCCTCAAGATTTCTGGATTGCACAACCGCTTGTCTCAGCTGGGAATGAATCTCCCAGATGAAGCGGTCATTGACAGAATCCTCCAGTCGCTCCCACCAAGCTTCAAGAGCTTCGTGTTGAACTTCAATATGCAGGGGATGGAGAAGTCCATTCCCGAGGTGTATTCGATGCTGAAATCAGCGGATGTGGACATCAAGAAATAACATCAAGTGTTGATGGTCAATAAAACCACTAAGTTCAAGAAAGGCAAGGGTAAGAAGAACTTCAAGAAGGACGGCAAGGGAGTTGCCGTGCCCGGTAAGCCTGTTACCGGGAAGAAGTCAAAGCATGGACCCAAGCCTGAGACAGAGTGCTTTTATTGCAAGGGAACGGGTGACTGGAAGCGGAACTGCCCCAAATACTTAGCAGACAAGAAGGCCGGGAACGTCAAAGGTATATTTGATATACTTGTTATTGATGTGTACCTTACCAGCGCTCATAGTAGCTCCTGGGTATTTGATACCGGTGCGGTTGCTCACATTTGTAACTCAAAATAGGAGCTGCGGAATAAACGGAGACTGGCGAAGGATGAGGTGACGATGCGCGTCGGGAATGGTTCCAAGGTCGATGTGATCGCCGTCGGCACGCTGCCTCTACATCTACCCTCGGGATTAGTTTTAAACCTTAATAATTGTTATTTAGTACCAGCTTTGAGCATGCACATTGTATCTGGATCGCGTCTTATGCGAGATGGCTACTCTTTCAAATCGGAGAATAATGGTTGTTCTATTTATTTGAGAGATATGTTTTATGGTCATGCCCCGCTGGTCAATGGTTTATTTTTGATGAATCTCGAACGTGATGATACACATATTCATAGTGTAGATGCCAAAAGATGTAAAGTTGATAATGATAGTCCCACATACTTGTGGCATTGCCGCCTTGGTCATATTGGTGTCAAACGTATGAAGAAGCTCCATTCAGATGGACTTCTAGAGTCTCTTGATTATGAATCATTTGACACGTGCGAACCATGCCTCTTGGGCAAGATGACCAAGACTCCGTTCTCCGGAACAATGGAGCGAGCAACCAACTTATTGGAAATCATACGTACCGATGTGTGTGGTCCAATGAGTGTTGAGGCTCGCGGAGGCTATCGTTATGTTCTCACCCTCACAGATGACTTGAGTAGATACGGGTATATCTATTTGATGAAACACAAGTCTGAGACCTTTGAAAAGTTCAAGGAATTTCAGAGTGAGGTTGAGAATCAACGTGACAGAAAAATAAAGTTCTTACGATCAGATCGTGGGGGTGAATATTTAAGTCATGAATTTGGCACACACCTTAGGAAATGTGGAATTGTTTCACAGTTGACACCGCCCGGAACACCTCAACGTAACGGTGTGTCCGAACGTCGAAATCGTACTCTGTTGGACATGGTGCGATCTATGATGTCCCTCACCGATTTACCGCTATCATTTTGGGGTTATGCTTTAGAGACTGCCGCATTCACTTTAAATAGGGCTCCGTCAAAATCCGTTGAGACGACTCCGTATGAATTTTGGTTTGGCAAGAAACTGAAGCTGTCGTTTCTAAAAGTTTGGGGTTGCGATGCTTATGTCAAGAAACTTCAACCTGAAAAGCTCGAACCCAAATCGGAAAAATGCGTCTTCATAGGATACCCAAAGGAAACGATTGGGTACACCTTCTACCACAGATCCGAAGGCAAAGTCTTTGTTGCCAAGAATGGATGCTTTCTGGAAAAAGAGTTTCTCTCGAAAGAAGTGACTGGGAGGAAAGTAGAACTTGATGAGGTGACAGTCACCCCTCCTGAACCGGAAAGTAGCGCAGCGCAGGAAATTGTTCCTGAGGTGCCTGCACCGACAAGGGAGGAAGTTAATGATAATGATCATGAAGAAACAGATCAAGTAACTACTGAACTTCGAAGGTCCACAAGGGCACGTTCCGCACCAGAGTGGTACGGCAACCCTGTCCTGGAAATTATGTTGTTGGACAACGGTGAACCTTCGAACTATGAAGAAGCGATGGCGGGCCCGGATTCCAATAAATGGCTTGGAGCCATGAAATCCGAGATAGAATCCATGTATGAAAACAAAGTATGGACTTTGGTGGACTTGCCTGATGATAGGCACGCCATAGAGAATAAATGGATATTTAAGAAGAAGACAGACGCGGATGGTAATGTAACCATCTATAAGGCTCGGCTTGTCGCTAAGGGTTATCGACAAGTTCAAGGGATTGACTACGATGAGACTTTCTCTCCCGTAGCGATGCTGAAGTCAGTCAGAATCATGTTAGCTATTGCCGCATTCTATGATTATGAGATATGGCAAATGGACGTCAAAACAGCATTCCTTAACGGCTTCCTCGAGGAAGAGTTGTTTATGATGCAACCGGAAGGTTTTGTCGATCCAGAAAACGCTAACAAGGTATGCAAGCTCCAGCGCTCGATTTACGGGCTGGTGCAAGCATCTCGGAGTTGGAATATTCACTTTAATGATGTGATCAAAGTGTTTGGATTTATACAGACTTATGGAGAAGCCTGTATTTACAAGAAAGTGATTGGGAGCTCTGTGGCATTTCTCATATTATATGTGGATGACATATTGCTGATGGGAAATGATATAGAATTCTTGGAAAATGTAAAGGCCTACTTGAATAAAAGTTTTTCAATGAAGGACCTTGGAGAAGCTGCTTACATATTAGGCATCAAAATCTATAGAGATAGATCAAGACGCCTCATTGGTCTTTCACAAAGTACATACCTTGACAAGATATTGAAGAAGTTCAATATGGATCAGTCCAAGAAAGGGTTCTTGCCTGTTTTGCAAGGTATGAGATTGAGCAAGGCTCAGTCGCCGACCACGGCAGAAGATAGAGAAAAGATGAGCGTCATTCCCTATGCCTCGGCCATAGGTTCTATCATGTATGCCATGCTGTGTACCAGACCTGATGTGAACCTTGCCATAAGTTTGGTAGGGAGGTACCAAAGTGATCCCGGTACGGAACACTGGACAGCGGTCAAGAACATCCTGAAGTACCTGAAAAGGACTAAGGATATGTTTCTCATTTATGGAGGTGACGAAGAGCTCGTCGTAAAGGGTTATGTCAATGCTAGCTTCGACACGGATCTGGATGACTCTAAGTCTCAAACCGGATACGTGTATATTTTGAACGGAGGGGCAGTCAGCTGGTGCAGTTGCAAGCAAAGCGTCGTGGCAACATCTACATGTGAAGCGGAGTACATAGCTGCTTCAGAAGCAGCACGGAAAGGAGTCTGGATGAAGGAGTTCATCATCGACCTAGGAGTCATTCCAAGCACGTCAAGCCCGATGACTCTCTTCTGTGACAACACTGGTGCTATTGCTATTACCAAGGACCCCAGGTTTCACAAGAAGACCAAGCACATCAAGCGCCGTTTCAACTCCATCCGGAATTTTGTTCAAGATGGAGATATAGATATTTGTAAAGTGCATACGGATCTGAATGTCGCAGACTCGTTGACTAAACCTCTTCCACGGGCAAAACATGATCAACACCAAAACTCTATGGGTGTTCGATTCATCACAATGTAACTAGATTATTGACTCTAGTGCAAGTGGGAGAATGTTGGAAATATGCCCTAGAGGCAATAATAAAAGTATTATTATTATATTTCCTTGTTCATGATAATCGTCTGTTATTCATGCTTGAATTGTATTGTACGGAAACAGCGATACATGTGTGAATATATAGACCACAATGAGTCCCTGGTGAGCCTCTAGTTACCAGCTCGTTAATTAACAGATGATCACGGTTTCCTGATCATGGACATGTGATGTCAGTGATAACGGGATCACATCATTAGGAAAATGATGTGATGGACAAGACCCAATCCTGAGCATAGCACGAGATCGTATAGTTCGTAATGCATAAGCTTTTCGGTGTCAAGTATTTATTCCTTAGACCATGAGGTTGTACAACTCCCGGATACCGTAGGAATACTTTGGGTGTGCCAAATGTCACAACGTAACTGGGTGGCTATAAAGGTACGCATCGGGTATCTCCGAAAGTGTCTGTTGAGTTGGTACGAACCGAGACTGGGATGTTGTCACTCCGTATGACGGAGAGGTACCTCTGGGCCCACTCGGTAAGACATCATCATAATGAGCTCAATGTGACTAAGTAGTTAGTCACGGGATGATGGATTAAGGATCGAGTAAAGAGACTTACCATGACGAGATTGAACAAGGTATCGGGAATACCGACGATCGAATCTCGGGCAAGTACCGTACCGATGGACAAAGGGAATAACATACGGGATTGAGTGAATCCTTGACACGGTGGTTCATCTGATGAAGATCATCGAGGAACACGTGGGAACCAACATGGGTATCCAGATCCCGCTGCTGGTTATTGACCGGAGAGTGGTCTCGGTCATGTCTACGTGTCTCCCGAACCCGTAGGGTCTACACACTTAAGGTTCGGTAACGCTAGGGTCGTAGAGATACATGCACGTGGAAACCCGAAAGTTGTCCGGAGTCCCGGATGAGATCCCGGACGTCACGAGGAGTTCCGGAATGGTCCGGAGGTAAGGAATGATATATAGGAAGTCCTGTTTCGGCCATCGGGTGATCTCCGGGGGTCACCGGGAGTGTCCCGGGACCACCGGAGGGGTCCCGGGGGTCCACCGGGTGGGGCCACCCATCCCGGTGGGGCCCCTAGGCCGCAAGGGGGAAGTGGCCAGCCCTGGTGGGCTGGCGCACCACATGGGCCGTCCTCTCCATAAGCGTAGGGTTGAAACCCTAGGGAGGAGGGGGCGCCACCTTGCCTTGGGGGGCCAGGATCCCCCCTTGGCCGCCGCCCCACCCTGCAGATGCCATCAGCAGGGCCGGCGCACCCCCTGGCCCCCTATATATATGTGGGGGGGGGGAGGGGCAGCCGCACCCTTGCCCTGGCGCCTCTCCCCCCTCCCGTCACACCTCCGTCTCCTTAACGCAGGGCGCCCGGCGAAGCCCTGCAGGAATCTCCACTGCATCCAACACCACGCCGTTGTGCTGCTGGATCTCCGACAACCTCTCCTCCCCCCTTGCTGGATCAAGAAGGAGGTGACGTTGCTGTACCGGACGTGTGTTGAACGCGGAGGTGCCGTCCGTTCGGCGCTAGATCATCGGTGACGAAGAACGCGAAGAGTACGACTACTTCATCCACGCTTCTTCGAAAGCTTCCGCTCGCAATCTCCATAACGGTATGTAGATGCACTCTTATTTGCTCGTTGCTAGATGTCTCCTTAGTTGGATCTTGGTGAAAGCGTAGAATTTTTTTGAATTCTGCTACGTTCCCCAACACAAGACCCCCTCCACAACAGCCCACCAACCCAGCTCAACCCTTCCCATCATCTCGGTCGTTGAATTGTGATCGCGTGGCCGAAAACCGCTCCCCATTTGGACTCTCCTAGCTCCTTGTGCCTATAAAACCGCCCCCTTGCCATTTTCGTCCAAAACCCTAGCCTCCTCCTAGCTCCAGCCGCCGCCTTGTTTTCCGTGCCGGGCGGACGTGTCCATCCGCGCCGGATACAACCGCCGCCTCCTCCGCCGCGCGGGCCCGCAGGCCCAGCGCCGGCCCGCCGCCACTGCTGTTTCGGGCCAGACATCCCGCGCCCCTGCGCCCTTCGTCCCCGCCGCCGGCCGGGCGTGCCGCCGCCGCCCCGGCGACAGGCCGCCGCCGCACCCCTCGAGCTCGCACCGCCGCCGGCGCAAGCCCCCGCCGCCGGAGCCCCGCCACCAAGCGCCGCCGCCTCCGTGCTGCCCGAGCCGCCGCCTCGCCTCCTCCGGTCGGGCCCAGCTCGCCGGCCGCGGAGCCGCGCCGCCCCGGCCTCCTCCAGCCTGCCATCGGCCACCGCCGGGAGTTCCAGCCGCCGCCGCCGATCCAGCGCTGAGGCTGGATCTAGATCGGCCGATCCAGGGCTGGAAACCCTAACGGGTACGGGCGCGACCCGCTCCAACCCGCCACCCGCTCCGTTGACCGCCCGCGACCCGCGTTGACTCCAGCGAGGTGGTTCCTCTGTCTTATTTTGGCTAAGTCTTTTAGTTATATTGTTGTCTGATGCATTCTTGTAATGGCAATATCTTTTTGTGTGCATGTCCGTTTTGTGCGTATGATATGTCAAAATGATCGTGGTGACATGTACTATGTTTTGTTCCATTGTGTCATGCATGTTTGAGTCCATCTAGATGTCTTAATATTCATGACAAGAGTGCTATATGATATAAACTGCTGCTATTAGTTGTTTTCATGCCATGTTTGAGACGTGATAACTTGGTGCATGTTTATCCAAATGAAGCAAATGATATGTCCAAATGTTTATCATGAGATGCTCTACATGTTGGTTGCTTTAGCTTGCATGTTAGAGTTCATATTGCCATGTTTATATCTGTTGCAAAAATGCATGTGGCTGTTAGGTTTTTAAACTTGTTACGAGATGCCTAGTTGAGGAGCTCGTTGCTATTGATGTGGTTGTCCCCATGTTGCATGCTTATATGTTTTGGATTCCCCATCATGTGTTCTTTGCTGTGGTGCAAACCACTTGCCATGTTATGCTTTGAGGTGACTTAAACTTGCTCACAAACATGCCATGATAATATTGCTGTTTTAACACTTAGTGAAATTTCACTAAGTCTGGAATCTGTAATATCCTGAAGCTATGTTTGCTTGTTGTCCTAGGCAAATCCATGTTAGTTTTGGGGTGGCTATTGATCATTCCTTGTTGTATATGTTATTTTCTATCCATCCATGCCCTCACATACTCTTTTGGGTTGCTGTAGCATATTTAATTCTTGCTCCCAAGTTGCTATAAAATATTGCTGTCAGGTTTTTATTGTCATGATCAAAATGTTGTAGCTTGTTGCTATTGATCCATGCCTCCTATGGAGATGCTCCAATGGAGTTGTTTGCTGTAGGATATGTCTACTTCATGTCCATGCTTCTTGTCACCATGTTTGAGTGCTGTAGAGTATATAATTATTGCTCCGAAGTTGCTATGTGGCTGTTAATTTCAGCTTTGCATTGTTTCTTGTTTTGGGTGTATCTTTTAGTCCGTTGCTCCATTTTGAGCAAGTCCTATATGAAACTTGTGTGATTTTGCATGTAGATTCATAATATCATCTTCTTAACATGTTTGGAGTATTTTTGCTTGATGTTTGGGTGCATCTTGCACCGTTGCCATGCTTATCTTGTTTTGATCATATCTTCTAGACCGTAGCTCCGTTTTAAACAAACTTTAAATGAAACTTGACTAGAATTTCGTGTAGATTGTCATGGTGCATGTTAACTTGCTGTTTAACAACTTTAAGTTAAGGTTTGTTCAGATCTGGACTAATTTCAAACTTGCATATGAGGACTAACCGGTTTTGTCTTAAGTAGTTTCCGGCCTCATTTAAACCTGCTGTTTCTTGTGTTGTTTCTCTGTGCTTCCTACCTTGCCATGTTTTGCATCCTAAATAGACTTATCTTGCATCCTACTTGCTTGAGCATATTGTCATGTTTCTTGTGCTGTTTCTCTGTGCTTCCTATGTTGTCATGCTGTGCATCCTAAGTGCATCTGCAGTGCTTCCTTAGTGCATCAGCCATGCATCCTGTAGTTTGCGCATTGCATCTTGTTTGATTTCGTGCCTCATGTGTTCTTGTGTTGAGTAGAGTCGGAAACCGAGATCGAGTACGAGAACGAGGTTACTACCGAGGTTGAGAACGAGGAGCCCTCTTACGATCCCATCGACGACTCGACAGGCAAGATGACCTGACCCAGATATCATTGCTATCTTTGCCTATTGCTAGAAGTCTCGCTCTTTAGCTTATTGCCTCGATGCCCATGTTTGTTTGTCAGCCTCCTATTGTAACCATGAATCTGTTTAACCACCCAACCTATGCAAACCTTTGATTGGCTACGTAGGCTTCGCTCAGCCCCTCTTATAGCATTGCTAGTTGCAGGAGAAGAATTGAAGATTCTTGCTTCATGTTGAAGCTTGTTGGGATATCACACTATATAAACTCTTTAATGAAATCATCTATATATTGGTAATGGGTGGAAGGCTAAGCCTCTTGCTTGGTGATTTGTTCCACTCATGTCCCCCTAGGAACCATATAAACTGGTGTTATGTTCCTTGATTTTGCGTTCCTCACACGGTTGGGGTTATGGGACCCCCCTCGATAAACCACTTAGCGCTAAGTCTTTTCCAGCAAGTCCCGACATTGGTACTCCATTTGCCTAATAACTAAAACTTGCATAGGGACTAGCTATACCCTTTTATTAATCAACCCCCCCCCCCGGGCCAGTGCTCCACATGAGTGTTGGTCCAAACTAGAGCACTGTGTGGGTTCGCCCCTTGGCAACTTGGGGTATCTGGTATCTGTACGCTTCGCTCATCCGGTCGTGGCCTGAGACTAGATACGCGCGGCTACTGTCAGGGTGTCGGCACGCCGGGAGGATTTGCTGGATTAGTCTTACCTTAGTCGGAGTATCTTGAGCACGGGATTCCGAGGATACTCGGGCCTTCCCACCTTGGAGTTGCGACTCCGCGGATCGTGGGCTTGTAATGTTTCAAGTTGGAACACCCCTGCAGGGTTTTGAACTTTCGAAAGCCGTGCCCGCGGTTATGTGGCAGATGGGAATTTGTTAATATCCGGTTGTAGAAAACTTGACACCATGTTCAGAACACACTACCTGCGTGAGTACTGTGACGGTCATTTTCCGAAAGGGGTTCGGGAAGTGAACACGGTGGGGTTATGTTTGACGTGCTTAGATAGGATCACTTCGTGATCACCTTGTCGTCCGTGGCACTTCTCTTCTCGCTCTTTTTACGTAAGCTAGTGCTAGTGCAGCTTTAACCCTTTATTCTTTCTTCAGCCTTGTTCCACACCCAAGGCTTAGATAGTGTTGCTACCCGGGAACGAGATTGCTGAGTCCTCTGTGGCTCACAGATTCTACACCACACCAGATGCAAGTACCATGGTGAACTACTCAGGTGATGGCACAGAGCTATACTGGGAGTACGATGAGGAACGTAGCCGTTACTATGTGCACTATCCCGATGATCAATAGTGGTTTCTACTAGGGGCGTTTCAAACCTGTGGCTTTATGTATGTTTGGTATCTTTCATTTGGATCTTCACCCGTAGACGGGTTGTGATGTTATTTGGATGATGTTTGGCTATGTAATAAATTGTGTGACGTGGCGAGTGTAAGCCAACTATCTCTTTTCCTTTTCATCCCTATTTTTACATGAGATGTGCAAAGATACCGAACTTGAGATCATTCCAGAATGGGCTTATACCTTTAAGTCGTGCCTCGAACGTAGGAGGTATAGTCCCATCCTGGGCATTACATTAGACATGCAGGAGAGAAGAACAAGAAATGGCAACATTCATCTTATTCTGACTGGTTTAATTCAGTGATCAATGCCATGTGTTTGAGTGAGATACATATGAATGGGGGATATACACTTGGACCAATAATCAATCTCCCCCAACACTTGAGAAATTAAATCGAGTCCCTATGAGTAGTGATTGGGAGGACATTTTTCCTCAAGTGAATATTACGAAACTGGTTAGAGACATGTCAGACCATAATGCTCTCTTGCTGTCCACTGACAATCATGTTGTCGGGACTCCGCGGGCAAGAGAGTTCAGATTTGAACTTAGCTAGTTGAAAACAGAGGAGTTTCTTCCTCTTGTGGAGAAAATTTGGAATCAATCTGTTAAGGCGACATATCCTATTGATATTTTAAATATCAAGCTCAAACGCATTAAGAAGTTTTTTAAAGGATGGGGCTCAAACAAATTTGGTCACGAGGGGATCAGGAAAAGGGAAATTAGAGAAGAATTGCGATCTATCGAAGAGGTAAAAGAACAAGGAAGTGTAGATCCAGTTATCTTTTGTAGGAAAATTGAACTCTTAGTAGAGCTGAATGAAATCCTAGTTAATGAGGAATTGTTTCTGCTACAACAATCTAAAGAGCACTGGTTACTTAAAGGAGACAGTAACACTACGTACTACCAGAAGATTGCGAATGGTAATAAAAGAAAGAACACCATACATTCTTTGAATGTTGGTGATGTTGTTGTTGAAGGAACTGATAATCTCCTAAAACACGCCACTAACTTTTACAAGTCCTTGTTTGGACCTGCTCCTTGGAATTTGTTCCACCTCGATTCTGGGGTATGGGGGGATAAGGAAAAGCTTGATGAGGCTGATAATATAATCTTGACTAGACCTTTTTCTGAAGAGGAAGTCAAAACAGCTTTGTTCTCGATGAATAGTAACAGGGCCCCTGGACCTGATAACATACCTGCTGAATTTTACCAGCACTGCTGGGAGATTGTTAAAAAAGACATAATGAGTTTATTTCTAGCCTTTTATGAGGGGATGTTAGATGTGCATAGACTGAACTATGGCATTATCACTTTGATTCCTAAGATCAATGGGGCTAATAAGATACAACAATTCAGACCTATTTGCCTTCTTAGGTGTCCTTACAAATTGATTACCAAGGTGCTTGACAATAGAGTGGCCCCTATGCTGATGTGCTCTTCAGTAAACATCAGAATGCTTTCATTAAGAACAAACATATTATGGATGGGATTATGTCTCTCCATGAGATCCTACACTATACACATGTCAGGAAAAAAAGTGGGTATTGTCATCAAGCTAGATTTGGAAAAAGCTTATGACAAAGTGAACTGGGAATTTTTGATGAAATGTCTAGAGGATAGAGGCTTTGGTAATACTTGGTGTGGGTGGATGAGGAAGATCATACAAAATGGGACAGTGAGTGTCAAACTGAATAACACGTTGGGGCCGTACTTTCAGAGTTTCAAAGGAGTAAGGCAGGGATATTCTATCTCCCCGTTCTTATTCAATATTGCCGCTGAATGCCTGTGTAAGATGGTACTTCAAGCACAGAAAAATGGGCTGATTACTGGCTTAGCACCTAAACTTATGGAAAATGGTGTGGCTATCCTGCAGTATACAGATGACACAGTGATGTGTATTGAACATGATCCTGAGAAAGCGTTGAATCTTAAAATTCTACTTTATATGTTTGAACTAATGTCTGGCTTAAAAATTAATTTTCAGAAAAGTGAGATATTGTGTGTTGGGGGGGGGGGGGACGACAATATCCTGTCAACATATGCAGACATGTTCAATTGCCAAATTGGGCATTTCCCCATGAAATATTTAGGTGTTCCAGTAAGTAACTCCTTGTTAGGAGGGGTGGATTGGGATTTTTTGGAAGAGAGATACATTAAAAGATGTGAATTAGGTTTAGGCAGCAATGCTTCTTCGGGTGGGAGATTGACTCTACTTAATGCTAACATTTCAAGCATCACTTTCTATTACATGTCTATGTTCCTGCTCTCGAAAACCATGATAGCTAGACTTGATAAACACAAGAGAAGATTCTTCTGGCAGGTTACTATAAGAATAAGAAGTGGTATTATTTGGTCAAATGGACTAGAATTTTCCGTTCCAAAAGTAAAGTGGGTTTGGGGGTCAAGGACGTTGATAAGCAGAATTTGAGTCTGCTTACGAAATGGTGGTGGAAACTTGAGACTAAAAATGGCCTATGGCAAGATATTGTTAAGGCCAAATACTTTCGGAGATAAACTGTTGCTTCAATTAAGGGGAAGATCAATGACTCCCCATGTTGGAAAGCTATCATGAATGTTAAAGAGCTGTATATGGCTGGAAGGCGGGTACTGGTCCAATCTGATAATATTGCCAGACTTTGGATGGATCATGCGGGGAACCAGGTGCCTTTTGCTAAACAATTCCCTAGATTATTTTCTATTTGCAATTATCCTGATTGCACTGTCAACTCTTGCTTGGGGGCTGACCCTCTATCTTTCTTTTGAAGAAGATTAAATCATGAATTGGGGGGTCAATGGCATCAGATGATTGAGATAGTGAGTAAGGTTTGTGTCAACGAAAACAATGATAAAATCCAATGGGGCTTAGGATCTAAGACTTACTTGACTACGAAATCGGTCTATTCTTTTCTGACAAGAAACATCTCAGGGAGTGATTACCGTTCACTACAAGAAATATGTCAACTAGTGACCTTCTGTCAGTGACCCTGGAAGAATTGGTCATAGATCTATGACCATTTCAGACCAATTGGTCAAAAGCTGTTCGGGGGGCTCCAAACCCTAAACTATAACGACCATTTTGGTCAGAAAGGTCATAATTTCCTTACACGAAATGGTCATAAAGCAGATAGCACTGGTCCGCTGCCTTATTTCTAGGTGATCATGACCAATATAGATGGTCATAACCTTGTAAATTGTGGTGGGTTGCTACGACTAGGCGCCACCTCATTAGTTTTGCCTATGTGTCATGTCCATGTGGCAGTTTTTGCCCTAGGTTGTGAAGCAACCTATATTTCTGTCATTCCCAAAATTCCCCCAAAATTCTCATAAATTCTTTGGGTCATATCTTCGTCAAATATGTAAAAAACCTTCCTTGCCTAGTTCAAAAATAATTCAAAAATATTCATTTTCCTATTCTATTCAAAAAAACACTTTGTGAAAGAAGTATCACTTTGGCATGTCCAAATGGTATGCATTTTCTACAGTCCTTTCCTATGCCCAAATAACTATCCTCCACCAAATTCCAGCTCAATCCATTCATTATTTTGAGCCCAGCTTCAACATTCGTATTTATGTCCAGTGTGGTACTTTGCAAAGCAAGTACCACCTAGACTCCTCCTTTTGAGCTGAAAATTTGTGAAGACGGTCTTCTTAGTAACTGATCATTCTCAAGCAAAACTCACGCCCATTAGCCATGTGCATTTCCCGTACCGCTAATCAAAAACTTGGCTGCTAATTCATGTTTGAGCATCGATCGGTCTCCTCGTGAGAATCTTATGTTGTAATTTTCTTCCTAGCACCTACCTGGGGAGTGCCCAACCCACTAGACATGCGTAGGCCTCCCAGAACACATGGCAATGCCACAATCACGCGGTGACCACGCGGCGGGCATGCGAGTTTACGCGCTCTAGAGTTGGAGCCCTCGACCACCGCCCAAACCTGGACGTATCGCCACCAAACCATGTATTTATGATTAAATAGGTACTTATGTAACTAGAAATGATTTTTGTAAAAAATAAATAGCAAAATATGAGGCAGCTGCAGTTCAAAATTGACCCGCTTCCAACTGAATCGGCGGAAATTTGTCTTTTTCACGAGAGGTGGATCAAAACTTTTTACACCCAACCATTTTGTCAATTGTGCATTAAATATGTCCTAGTATTTTATAAAATTGATTTGGTCCAATTTTGCAACAATTATTTGGGAGGTCCTTCACAAAAAAACCTCCTTTTAGGCACTCGAAAAATGGAAAATGATTTTTTCGTCCAAAGAAAATGAAAACTTCCTTAGGCAATATTGTTTGCCATTCCAAGATGCACCCTTGTGCACAATATGAGATCATTCGAACAAACTATGCCATGAATGTGGCCATAGGATTGAT
Source organism: Secale cereale (assembly GCA_902687465.1). Classification (NCBI taxonomy): domain Eukaryota; kingdom Viridiplantae; phylum Streptophyta; class Magnoliopsida; order Poales; family Poaceae; genus Secale; species Secale cereale. Next base: position 82,937,416 of record LR738711.1, on the reverse strand, counting down.
CATTTGGCTTGAAAGCCATGAATCTTCACGCATGATAGCTCATTTCTGAGAACACTTTTTTAAAAGAATTGTCGTATTACAAGTTTATTATTTTTCCTGGTAACTTGGTCATATATAATGACACAATGCGAAGGTTTTCCAATTTTTTGATTTTTTTTTTCAATTTTTTATGCCCGTTTCAAAATGCGGTCAAAACGACGGGAATGACCGTTCCTAGCTAGTGGTTGAAACTTGGTATTTTTTTGGTGTTTCTCTGATTAAATAGATACTTATGTACCTAGAAATGATTTTTGTAAAAAATAAAGAGCAAACTACAAGGCAGCTACAGTTCAAATTTGACCCACTTCCAGCTGAATCGGCCGAAATTTGTCTTTTTCATGAGAGGTGGATCAAAACTTTTTACACCCAACCATTTGGTCAATTGTGCATTAAATATGGCCTAGAATTTTATAAAAATGATTTGGTCCAATTTTGCAACAATTATTTGGGAGGTCCTTCACAAAAAAACCTCCTTTTAGGCACTCGAAAAATGGAAAATGAATTTTTCATCCAAAGAAAGTGAAAACTCCATAAGGCAACATTGTTTGCCATTCCAAGATGCACCCTTGTGCACAATATGAGATCATTTGAACAAACTATGCCATGAATGTGGCCATAAGATTGATCATTTGGCATGAAAGCCATGAATCTTCACGCATGATAGCTCATTTCTGAGAACACTTTTTTAAAAGAATTGCCGTATTACAAGTTTATTATTTTTCCTGGTAACTTGTTCATATATAATGACACAATGCGAAGGTTTTCCAATTTTTTTGATTTTTGTTTGAATTTTTTATGCCCGTTTCAAAATGCGGTCAAAATGGCGGGAATGACCGTTCCTAGCTAGTGGTTGAATCTTGGTATTTTTTTTGGTGTTTCTCTGATTAAATAGATACTTATGTACCTAGAAATGATATTTGTAAAAAATAAAGAGCAAACTACAAGGCAGCTACAGTTCAAATTTGACCCACTTCCAGCTGAATCGGCCGAAATTTGTCTTTTTCACGAGAGGTGGATCAAAACTTTTTACACCCAACCATTTGGTCAATTGTGCATTAAATATGGCCTAATATTTTATAAAAAATGATTTGGTCCAATTTTTCAACAATTATTTGGGAGGTCCTTCACAAAAAAACCTCCTTTTGGGCACTCGAAAAATGATTAAAATTAGCTAGAAAGATCAGAAATGCATACAAATTGGTGCACATCCGTCAAATCTGGTCTAACTTGAGTGAAAATTGGTGTGATGCCATTTTGCAAAATATTTTTGATAGCTACTTCACAAAATAGCTCTATCTTTAGTACTTGGAAATTATTTTAAATCACAGATTCTCGGACCAATCAGAACACTTCTCCTGGATCACCCCACTCTATCTGATCTGAACCGTCCACACCAGGCAGAACCAAGGTCTCTCACTTCAGCAAGCCAACCCAAACCCTAACTCCAGTCCCCGATTCAGATGCACTCCTCGCAGCCGCCACCTACCCCCCTGATACGTCTCAAACGTATCTACTTTTCCAAACACTTTTGATATTGTTTTGACCTCATTCTTGCATGATTTGAACTAAACTAACCCGGACTGATGCTGTTTTCAGCAGAGCTGCCTGTATGGTTTTATTGTGTGCAGGAAAACGGATTTTTAGGTATCTCAGAAAAATCCACGAAAAATCACAGAAAATCCATGCACCCGAAGGAACCCGGAGCCAGAAGAGGGACCAGGGGGGCCAGGGGGGGCCCAGGCGCCCTGGTGGCGCGGCCCAGCCCCTGGCCGCGCCGGGGGGTCGCCTGGGTGGGCCCCACCTCCCCTGGTGCCCTACTTCGACTTGTATTTTAGCTCGTGACGGAGAAATCCCAGATGAGAAGTTCTTTTCCCAGTTTTCGTCGCGGAGCCGCCGCCACCCTCTGTTCTTCTTCGGGAGGGCTAATCTGGAGGCTGAATTGGCCTCCGGAGAGGGGAGATCGTCGCCATCGTCATCATCATCACCACTCCATCATCCCTCCATGACTTCTCCTTCCATGTGTGAGTAATCCCCTACTGTAGGCGAAGGGGATGGTAGGGATTGGATGAGTTAGATCATGTAATAGTTTGTCAGATCGTTGGGGGCATGTTGCCTATCATCTACTATGGTGTTTATCATCTTTGCTTCAACTTGTTATTCTTAATGCTTGACACTTAGGGCCCGAGTGCCATGATTTCAGATCTGAACCATATGTGTTTGCATGAATATATTTGTGTTCTTGATCCTATCTATGAGTTGTTTGCACCTATTACGGTTCGGAACCGGCGATCCCAAAAGTGACAGCTTGGGACACCAAAGGGGATGGTCCATAGTTTGAGGATTACATGTATCCATTGAGTTCATTTCTTTGTTCCGGTGCTCTTTGACAGGAGCACCTTAATCTCTATAAGTTCCTTTTGGCCCCGTTCGTAGCGGGATGGTAGGACAAAAGATGTTGTGCAAGTTCTTATTGCAAGCACGCACAACTACCTACGGGATACATGCCTAATGTTTGATATTTGCCTAGATGATCATTACTTTTCCGTGTGCCGTGCCCCAAGTTAGAATCATGATATATCTCATCCATGCAGCGCCCAACCATCCGTCTCCCTAGCCTACAGTGTTTTAAATCCTGCTTGTCACTAGTTGCTACTTTTTCCATTTACCTTTACTATTTACTTTTGCTGTTTACTTTTACTATCACTATTATCACTATGACATCACTGTTACCACTTATCTTTTGTTGCAAGTAAGTATATTTCAGGTGCGGTTGAATTGACAACTCAACTGTCAAAGCTTATAAATACTCTTTGGCTCCCCGTGTGTCGAATGAATAAATTGGGTTATTCTTACCCGCGAAGACTACCTCGATCCCTTACGGTTGAGGGTTATCAAGTACCGTTTTCTGGCGCCGTTGCCGGGGAGCATAGCAATATTTACAAGTCTACTTGAAGTATCCTACCTGCTGCACTTCATCCGCTATGGGTAAGAAAGGAGACCCCAAGGTTCCGATCTTACTATCCACTACAAGAAGAGGTACTGTTCTGAGCACTAGTGCTACACTTGATTCACCTTCTGTTATGAGTAAGTTTGCCTCACCACCACCACATGATGCTCCTACTGAATCTGTTACTATGTCCGATACTCTTGATGATGCTTCTACTACTGTTGATGATATTAGTTCACTTGGTTATGCTCTTGAGAAACAGATCACTGCTGCTGCTAAAAAGTCTGGAATTGAAATTCCTGTTACTCGCTACCCTATTGGTGAAACTTATGATTATCCTGATTTGAGTAAACTCAAGGAGAGACTCCTTGATGATGATTACTATATGCTTGATGAAGATTTATGTAGGGAACTGACAGAGTTTTCTGGCTCCGACCCTGAAGTTATTAAGAAACTGTTTGAAAAACACTCTTTGAAGAACAAAACCGTTCCTAATCCTGAATTTGCTACATCTCCTATATGCATTGATGATCCTGATTATGATTTCTCTGTTGATCTTTCACTTATACCTATGGTTGAAGCTGACCCCTTTTATGGTAGAGAAAATGATGATGCTATTGCACACCTAACTAAACTCGGTGAGTTGGGTGGCCTGTTTACCAAAGATGAGAAGATACGATACTTTTATATGACCAAGCTTCTTCCTTTCTCCTTGAAGGAAGGTGCTAAAGCATGGTATGATTCACTCCCATGCGGTTCCATTAAGAGTCCTCAAGACTTAGCTCACTCTTTTGTTGATAAGTACTTTCCTGCTCACATGCAACATGCTGCTTTACAAAGAATTTATAACTTTAAACAGTTGCAGGATGAGTCCCTCCCTAAAGCTTGGGGGAGGTACTGCGGTCTGATTCGGGCTAGACCAGGACATGAAGTCCCTAAGAACGAATTAATCGATATATTCTATGCTGGTCTAACTGATGAATCCAGGTCCTATTTGGACAGTTGTGCTGCTTGTGTTTTCAGGAAAAGGACACCGGACGATGCAGAAGATTTGATGGGCAGGATTGCCAAAAATCATGAAGATTGGTCCGTCCCTGAACCACCTCCACCACCAAAGAAGAGGGGCATGTTTGTTCTAAGCCCCGAAGATATGCGAGAAGCAAATAAGTCTATTAAAGAGAAAGGTATTAAAGCTGAAGACGTGAAGAATCTACCCCCTATTGAGAAGCTGTGTGAGCCTACCACTCACCCTCCTATGGTAGAGGTACACTCTCTTTTAGATTTCAACGCAAGTGACATCCCTCATGGTAAGCCTCCTGATCAATGTTTAGATGAGTTTGATAATTTTATTATGAAACAAAATCATTTTAATGAGAGGATACAAAGTCAGTTGCATGATAATTCCCTTGCTATCAAAAGTTTGCTTGATGTTCTAGGTAGAACGGTTAATGTTTTTCAATGTCTTGTGAAACATTTTCATATGGTTCAAACTCAGCTTGACCAAATTTCTAATGTGCAAAAAGATTTGCTTGCTAACAATGCCAAACAAGATAATTTGCAGGCTTTTGGGATTAAGACCTGAGGAGGAACTAGCACTCAAGATCCTCTCTATCCAGAGGGGCATCCGAGGAGAATCGAGCAAGATTCTCAAATGCAGGAAGAAGAAATTGTTGGCTCTCCAAAGAAGAAGAAGAAACATAAGGAGACTAACAATTCTAATGATGAAGAGCCAGCTGTTGATCCCAACAGTGTATCTATCTCCGATGCTGAGACTGAAGACGGTGCTGAACATGAATGTAAGGAAAATGAGAAGAATGATCCGCCTGAAGTTCAAGAAGAATCAGCACCTGACAAACGTAAGAGGTACACTAAAGAAGACTTCATCGCAAGAAAACATGGGAAGGAAAGAGAACCATGGGTACAGAAACCCATGCCCTTTCCAGGTAAGTCCATCAAATCTAAAGAAGAAGAGCATTACAATAAGTTCTGTGAGTGGATTAAACCTCTTTTTCTTCAAATCCCTTTGACTGATGCTATTAAGTTACCTCCTTATTCAAAATATATGAAAGATATTGTCACTAATAAAAAAAAAGTTCCTAATGAAGCAATATCTACTATGCTTGCTAACTACTCTTTCAGTGGCAAGATTCCTGAGAAGCTCGGTGATCCAGGTATACCCACCATTCCTTGCTCCATAAAGAATAATTATGTCAAAACTGCTTTATGTGATCTTGGAGCAGGAGTGAGTGTTATGCCTCTCTCTCTTTACGAGAGGCTTTGTTTAGAGAAACTAATTCCTACAGATATCTCCCTTCAGATGGCTGACAAGTCAACCGCTGTTCCAATAGGTATTTGTGAGGATGTTCCAGTAGAGGTTGCTAATTGTTTGATTCTTACTGATTTTGTCGTACTTGACATGCCCGAGGATGGGAGCATGTCCATTATTCTTGGTAGACCTTTTCTTAACACCGCAGGTGCTATTATTGATTGCAATAAAGGGAAGGTTACCTTCAATGTAAATGATAAAGAACACACGGTATATTTTCCAAAGAAGACCGACAGGAGGCATGGCCTCAACTCTATAGAAAATATCGAGACCGTTAAGATTGGAGAATGGGATTGTCCACTACATGTGCCTCACAAATACAAAACTACCATGGTGGGGACAATGTCCATCAAAATAAAGGTTCAGTGATTACTTCGTAAGAGGTGAGACTTTTTGCTCTATATATCGCCTGTTTGTTGGTAAGACTTGATGAACCTTACTAGTAAACGTGTTTTATATAGATAAAAAGTTGAGCTTGTTATGTTTTCATTTGTTTTTAGTTTTTGTCCTACTTGCTGTACCAAGTATTTATGTTTTGAAGCTTCACAATACTACTAACTGCTTCAAGTTTTCAGAGAGTTTCGCAGCTTTTTGAACTTCGAAAAAATTTCAACAGTGAAGTTTTCAGAAAAATTCCAGAAAAATTAGAATAAAAATTTCCACTTCGGGAGTGACCCAGAGGGACCTGGGGCCAGCCAAGGGGACCCACCAGCGGCCCAGGCGGCCAGCTGGCGCGGCCCAGCCCCTGGTCGCGCCCACAGGGTGCCTGGGGCCCACGAGCCCCCCCTCCAGGTATGTCTTCTTCCTCCCTCTCTCTTTTTCTCCAAAAACGTGAGTTCTGCACTTGTTCTTGTGTTCTTGCTGTTCTTGGAGGCGATTCTTCTATCTCTCTCTACAGCCCACCATTTGAGCTGAGATTTTGAACAAATACTCCCTGGTATGTGACTCCTCCACCCCTCCAATTAGATTTCTGATTGGTCGCTTCATTTGTGAGTATTTAGTAGTTCTTGGTGCTGTATAGATGAGCTTGCATGCATGTGTAGAAAGTTATTTTCCAAGTTTTGATGCAAGTTTATGCCTTGGGCAAGTGAGTTGAGTAGTTTGCCTTAACTCACCTTGTTTTAATCCTCGTTTTTGTAAATTGCCAAAAATTTCAGAAATGAGTTTGTTAGGAAGGGCAAAAGGGTGGCTTGAGAAGAGGAGGCCTGCACACTCCGATCGAGTTACTAGAGCCGCAGCTTCGCCCTCGACTGCTAGGGTGAGCTACAATGAAGATCATGTACCCCTGGAGTTGTTGGAAGACACAAGTCCAGCGCGTGCGATGACGTTTCCATGTGATGAATTCCTTGCAGCTGCGGGAATCAAGGATGAGTTTTATAATCTTTGTGCTAATGCAGGTTTGACACGGCTCGTCACGTGCCGTGTTACTCAGTATAAAAAACTCACCTCCAGTTTCATTAACAGTTTTAGATATAATCCTGATTCAGGTGCTATTGAGTTTAAAATTTACAATGATCTTATCACCATGACTTTGGGGAAGTTTTGTGAAATAATAGGTGTGCCGAACGTTGGGAGGACGGCTAGGATGGCCACTTAGCCCTCCGAGCTGAAAACCATCATCAACTTTCTCTGCAGCATGGGTACGAGGGATATTCATCGGTCGAAGATCTCCAGCATCTTATTTCCTCACCTCAGGTATTTTGCATATTATGTTGCTAGAGGGGTGTTAGCTCGTGACAACACGAGTAACATTTCTACTCCAGATATTGCTATCCTGGCAGCAGCCCTCTCAGGGAGGTCTGATTATAATCTGGGTGCCTTAATTGCTCGACGCCTTGCTATGAACGGTAACAAGGGAGACTTATATGGTGGCATTTATGCCACACTTATCTTAGAACATCTTGGAGGCACCCCACACCCTTTTTACTTATTTAAGCTTTGATCTTGCTGCTATGAAAAGGCATAAGTTTGTTACCATGGCTTCTGAGCTTGATAATCTTGTTTATATCTTGCGTTTCGGAACTGCTGCGGAACGCGAGATCCATCTACCTGCACCTCTTTTGTTTGATTTTTCTCGCAGGAGCGGATGGTCCTTTGATGTTGTCCAGTTCGATGAGTTCATGGCCCAGTATCAGTTTCATAACCCCATGGAGGGGGTTGTGCCCGACGAGGAGGAGCACGGCGAGTTACCACCTTTTCAGGGAGATACCGCCACCGAGTTTGGTGAAGGGTCTTCCTCTGCTTGGCGTACGGACCCTTCCTCGTGGGAGACTCCGAGGAGTTCGGTATACGTGCCAGCATCCTTCTACGACCCTTGGACTCACTACCATACCCCCGGAGCAGGAGGCTCCTGGGGGCAGTAGCTGCTACCAACTTAGGCCAAAAGCCTAAGCTTGGGGGAGTACGTGCCCCTCTCACTTTCCCATTGTATTATCCGTTTTATTCGCTTTGATCTTTTTGAAGTTTTTGCCCGTTCTTCTTTATTTCTCTCTTTGCATAAACAACAAAAAGATTTTCTCTTTCTTTTGCTTTCATTCAAACTTTGAAATAATCCAAAAAGATTTCCTTTTCTCTTTAGTTTGCTTTGCTTCCAGAGTTCAGCTCGAGTCCGTGATGGCATTTAATTATATTTCCTACGTTCGATCGTGCAAGTGACGAGGCAGTAATGACGAAGACCGACTGAAGGGAAGCAACAAGGAAGACCGGTATGAACTCTTCTTGTTTCTACTTTTGTACATATGCCTGTACTTATGATCTAGAGACCAGCTTGTAGCGACATAGTGCTATGTTTACAATGCTCTTCCAGTGGTTCATGCTTTCCTTGTGGCTAGTCTCGAATAGCTAGAGTATATAATGTGTTATTGAAATGATCTACATGCATTGCACTGTTCATAGTATGGTATACTAAGGTGGTATTTCCCTTTAGAGAATTTTTGGATTGACTTGGCACATGCTTACACATGTTTGAGACTAAAAAGTCTGCTCTGCCTTGATGATATTTGAGTTTTAGAATAGTTATATCACTTTCATGCCCGATTCAATGTTGCTTTGTCGCTCTGCATGATTATGACCGTTATTGCTCTCTAGTTGGTCGCTTCCCAGTCTTTTGCTAACCTCCACCTGTACTAAGCGGACTGACTGCTTGTGCATCCAAAATCCTTAAAACCTGTTATGCCATATGAGTCCACCATACCTTCCTATACATGGTATTTACCTGCCATTCCTAACGAAGACTTTCGTGTACCATCTCGAAATTAATCAAAAGCAATTCTCTTTTTGTGCCTCTGTTTTAGCTCATGAGGAAGTAGTAGTTAATTCATGATCTTTTTAAGTTGGACAAGTTTCACCCCTGGATTGCATGTCTAATGTGCAAACCCCTAATACGAGAAGGAACTGGCATAGAGTGCGCCCAGCTCATAAAAGATAATACAACAAACAAACCCTCCTTCACGCTTTGTTCATGAGAAATCAGAAAACTTTGGCAGTGATAAACAAAGGAGATTAAGAGGATGTGATCGTCCTCATGCGGGAGCCGTTCCTCGAAACTTGTCCAGCTCAAGAAGTGATTGAGTTATCTGCTAGCATTCGTTGACGAAATATGCACCCCTCAAAAACATTTTTTTTACCTCTGTTTTTAAAACCAAGAGCTCTGGTACATGTTTAGTTTTTGTTTCCGACCACGGGTTTTCAACCTTGCCAACAAAAGCCACGGTTCGAGAGTCTTCACCTTCTTTCTTAAAAGCACCAACTAGGAGAGCATAATTGTCATTCTGAGTGTAATGTGCATTGTCCCAAAGTATTACATTGTCTTCTGCATGCTTGTGATATGATTTATTCTGAAATTCTTAGTTCTAGTATCCTTTAAAAAACTCTGGAGGAGTTTCTGCATTTATGTTTTGCTTCACTTATGGAGGCTAGCGAGATACCACCCTAATATGCTCAAGCTATGTGCAATGTAATCTTGTCTTGATTTTCAGTAGTATATTATTTACTTTTAGGTATTTGTGATTGGTCACTTGAAAGAAGGATTGCTCCGTGCATTGTCCTCATAGTACCGTTTCAATACTTGCTACACTCTTTTCGTAGTACATGCTTATATACATCTAATGAAGCAAAAGAGTTTGTCAAAGTTTTCTTTGTCGCGTTCAGTTCGTTGAACTGAATTGCTTGAGGACAAGCAATATGCTAAGCTTGGGGGAGTTGATACGTCTCAAACGTATCTACTTTTCCAAACACTTTTGATATTGTTTTGACCTCATTCTTGCATGATTTGAACTAAACTAACCCAGACTGACGCTGTTTTCAGCAGAGCTGCCTGTATGGTATTATTGTGTGCAGGAAAACGGATTTTTAGGTATCTCAGAAAAATCCACGAAAAATCACAGAAAATCCACGCACCCGAAGGAACCCGGAGCCAGAAGAGGGACCAGGGGGGCCAGGGGGGCCCCAGGCGCCCTGGTGGTGCGGCCCAGCCCCTGGCCGCGCCGGGGGGTCGCCTGGGTGGGCCCTACCTCCCCTGGTGCCCTACTTCGACTCGTATTTTAACTCGTGACGGAGAAATCCCAGATGAGAAGTTCTTTTCCCAGTTTTCGTCGCGGAGCCGCCGCCACCCTCTGTTCTTCTTCGGGAGGGCTAATCTGGAGGCTGAATTGGCCTCCGGAGAGGGGAGATCGTCGCCATCGTCATCATCATCACCACTCCATCATCCCTCCATGACTTCTCCTTCCATGTGTGAGTAATCCCCTGCTGCAGGCGAAGGGGATGGTAGGGATTGGATGAGTTAGATCATGTAATAGTTTGTCAGATCGTTGGGGGCATGTTGCCTATCATCTACTATGGTGTTTATCATCTTTGCTTCAACTTGTTATTCTTAATGCTTGACACTTAGGGCCCAAGTGCCATGATTTCAGATCTGAACCATATGTGTTTGCATGAATATATTTGTGTTCTTGATCCTATCTATGAGTTGTTTGCACCTATTACGGTTCGGAACCGGTGATCCCAAAAGTGACAGCTTGGGACACCAAAGGTGTCGTGGAATTAGCACGGCAGATGTACGGTTTAACGGACTTGATGATGGAACCATCGCACGGGTTAGCTTGAAGGGGTTCATAGCACACAAAGGACACAGAGAGTTTATACTAGTTCGGCCCCTTCGATGAAGGTAAAAGCCTACGTCTAGTTGGTTTGGTATTGCTTGGGCGTCGGTTTACAGGGAGCGGATCGCTTGCCTGTAGTTTCGACGGGTTGATTCTTTCTTGTCCCTGAACCGTCGCCGGGTCGTCCCTTTATATAGAGGTGATGCCTGGTCTGGTTTACAGAGTCCCGAGGCCGGCTCATACTTGTGTCCGCCTCTGTCTCTGTCCTTTCTTCCTTATACCTCAAGTTACATCACTTGGCGGTTTACAAACCATAATTCTATACATGGGCCCTAAGATCTCATGGGCCGTAGCCTTTACTAAATACTACAACCAAACATATTATAATTAAGCTGGTTTACACTAGCCGTTTCATACCTGCTAGTCATATCCCTGACATTAGGCCCCAGAATGATTTGAACTTGTTCATATCAATCTCCCTTGTCTTGTATAATTTTCTTCTGTGTCTTCTCATTTTTGTAAACCGGCTCTGACGTCATCCTCGAGAATCATTGAGTCTGACCGTGACATCATCTCCGCATTTAACGCTGCAAGCTGTACTGTGACTTTGTTTTAATGGTTATCCCGAAAATCGAGGCGTCAAGGGATCTTTATCCGATCTTTGCTCCCTCGAATCCCGCACCTGTCGCTTCATATCTGACCTTCCCTTATAAATACTGCTGCCCCCATCGGTTATTCTCTTCCCGCATCTTCTTCCTTCGTCCGTCGCCCGAGCTTCTAGACGCCATTGACGCCCGAGCTTGAAGCGCCGCCGTCGCCCGCCGAGTCGAGACCTCACTGGCCGCTGCATCAACCTGACTTGACTAGAGAACCTCCGCCGCTGATCTCCACCGTTCCAGGTATGTCTTTCCTCCTCATTATTGATCCGTGTTTTCTAGGGTTCTTCCTCGTGCTTCCGCCATTAGAGCCTCTATGAGAGCTTCGCCTTGTACACAGAAACTTTAACCTCTACGTCCTGCCCTTAGATCTTACCTTTATTTTGCTGCCTCTATGCTTTAGATCTTGTTACTTTACATAACCTGTAGATTCATCCGCTCCGTCTATCACCCTTGTAGTTCTTCCCGTTCGTCCTTGTATTTATTTTCCTTTTTCTTGCATGCTCAGATCTGTTCTTCCTTAGTTGTCTGTAAAAACTTGTTTCTTCTCCTTTGTAGATCTATTAGGTATACCCCGGTTTATACTGTCATGCCCTGTTCCTGTAAATATTTTGAAGTTGAACGTGACGGTTTAGCTCTTCCTCTTTTGCTTTCATGAACCAGCAGTGACATAGTTCCCTGTTTATTGCCGGTTTAACCATATCATTAGTCCCCTGTCTAAACCGTTGCGTAATCTTCGTAGATATCTTCCGGTTTATACTACTGTACCCGCATAATCCGTTTTTTGCACTTTATCTTTTCAGCACTCGTTCTTCTGCCATTATGGCCAAACAATTTGTGTCTTGTGACTGGGTTCCTTCCATCATCACGGAAGAAGACTTGGTCAAAATTTCTGAAATTGGTACTTTAGGCCCTCAATCCGTTTTGAAGTGGCGGGCTCCAGGAAACGAATGCCCTCCTACCCCCAGAGAAGGGGAGGTTATTGTTTTCTTTGATCACATAACTCGAGGCTTCACACCCCCCGGTTCAAAGTTTTTCCGGGATGTACTCGCCGCCTTTCAACTCCATCCTCAGGACATAGGTCCAAACTCTATCTCCAATATTTGTGACTTCCAAGTGTTTTCAGAGGTGTATCTGCAAGAAGAACCGTCTGTTGATCTGTTCTGGGATTTCTTTCACTTGAACCGGCGTACGGAATTCACCAGCGGACCGTATCAGGAACTCGGTGGTGTTAGTATCTAGAAAAGGAGAGATGCCGTCTTTCCCCACGCCGCTCTTCACACGCACCCAAAGGACTGGAACAAATCATGGTTTTACTGTGTTGACACTTCTCCTGAAGGGGAGAACCCACTGTCGGGTTATCGCGAGCACCGTCTTCCGGAGGATCATCCTCTGCCACAACGACTCAGCTCTGTTGAACAGACCCGGTTTGCATCTCAGCTTTCCAGACTGAAAGCTTTCTTGGCCAATGGTTTAATTGGAACCGATTTTATGCGCTGTTGGCTCTCTTGGAGTATCCTTCCCTTGAGTCGGTGATCGCAGTTAATGTGCTAGTATTCTGATAAACCGGACGACCCTCAACGGTTTACCAAGGAGAAACTTTCTGAATCGGAGGTTATTGAATCGGCTAAGAAGATGCTCAACGTCTCTTTAGCAGACTGCAGCAAGGTCGGATTAGCCCCGTATTACAAGAAAAACAAGTTGCCTGCGGTAAGTTTTGCTTTGTCATGCATTTGTACTCCGTTCTTTTGAACCGTTCTTTCAATTATCTTTTCTTCCTTCGAATAGGCTGATGATCCTTTCTGGAAGAGAAAACCTCAGGAGAAAGCCGACAAACAAGCACGCCGGAAGACCTTTGCTAATAAGAAAAGAAAAGCAGCTGTTGGCTCTAGTTCTCACGCTGAGGATGATGATCCGGATTCCGAGGTATGAATTAATCCGGTTTTTAATTTTCTTGCTTGTGCTCATATCTGTAGCTAATGATAACTTTCCACAGGAGTTGGCTGAAGGTGATAACCCGGCAGAAGTTGAGGTAACTATCCTTTCCTCCGATTCAGAACCTCTTCCACAAAAAAGTCGTCGGACCGTCCGAAAATACCAATTTTCTCACCCTTATGCTCAATTGGATCCTAATTTTCTTTTGAAGAAACAACAACATGAAGCTCTTCGCCGGACCACTCGCCATAGCGGCCTGGCAGTGGAATCATCCGGGATTTCTCTAACTCCGGTTCGGAAGCGCCGCACTGAGGTGATACTTTCTCCGACCCTCCTTCATCCCAAGGCCGGGCTTATCCGCAAACCTCTTAAATCGTCTGACCCTAATTATCAGGAAACTCCACTATCCTCTTCTGGTGAATCGACTGCCACGCAGCTTCCTCCACTGAAAACCGTCCCAGGGTAAGTCCTTTTAACTTACCCGGTTTATGATTACCTTTTATTTCATAATCTTAACTCATCTTTCCAACTTCTTCCAGCAAACCAAAACCTAGCAAGAAACCCAAAACCAACAAACCTACTGCGGAGACTACTGTTGATGATCCGGCAGTTGATCCGGCAGCAACCGTCCCTCCAGAAGGCGAGCCCACAATTCCTCTTGAGGATCCTGCACCTACGGACTATATTCAATGCTCGAGAACCCTACTGCTGATGATGTTCATAATGCACCAAGTCCTGCCCGAGCCAATTCTCCTCCGGCTAATCCGGCATCTCCCAATCCGGCTCACACTGCAACTCCACCAACAGCACCTGCTTCCCCAGACGTTGTAGTAACTGGGACTGCTTTTGTTGCTCCGGCGGAGCCCACCATTTTAGCCAAGCATACGGCTAAAACGGAGAAACTATATAAGGAGAAGGGAAACTGGAGTACTGAGTTATCCAATCTTGCTGATATGAGTGCCCAAGAAATCTATTCCGGATACTTAAACCGGCTCCACAGCAGCCGAGATTACGAAGCGGGCTTGGTTAATTTGATGAAGGAGAAATATGAGGTAATCTTTTGTTTCTGACTTTGTGCTTTTTTGATATGCCTCTAACTCATAGTAGCCCCAAAGTTCCGGTTTAGCTGCGTGTTGAAGGTGAACCGGAACTTATAACTTGAACAATTGATCTTACATTAGCCCCCAAGTATCAAGTAGATAACTTGGTTATGTATTTGATACTTGTAAGATTTTCATCCGATACCTCAATTATCCATTAGCCCCCAAGTGTCAAGTAGACAACTTGTTTGTGTGCTTGAGACTTGTAACTTTGAACTGCTATTTTTTATTGCTTCAACTGCCCATTAGCACCCAAGTGTCAAGTAGACAACTTGTTTGTGTGCTTGAGACTTGTCTGATTTTTGCTTCTTAGCACTTGATTATACTTGCAGGCTGACTTAAACCGGAACGCTGATGAAATCAATGAGCTTCGGAGCCGTCTTGCTGAGACAGAGTCTGCTGCTTCGAAAGCCAAGAAAGATCTTCAGGTGAGTTTAAAGACTGCTGAAGATCTGAAAAAATTCTTTGAAGAAGAGCGGACCACTTTTGAGGTTCAGAAGAAAGAGCTAGAGAAAAGGGTTCAGGATGCCGAAGGGGCGCTTAATCCGGTTACTGAAGAGTTAACCGGCTTAAAGCGGCAAATTGAATTGATGACTTCTGCAATCTTTGGTAAGTATAACCTGAACTCCTGCTTTATCCTTGCAAGCTTCCATCTGTGTCGGTTTAACTGTGACATTCATATGCAGGGCGCCGTGTCACCCATCTTGGGGATGACCTACGGAAGAAACTTAAGGCATGTTACACTTTGGTCGAGCAGCTGTATTCCGGTGCTCAGAGGATCATCAGTGCAACATCTTTCAGTAAACCGGCCCCTGCAACCATCCAAGGTACATTAGAAAAGTTGTCTGTTTTACCAGTATGTTTGGAGGAAGTCAAGAAATCTGCTGCTCGAGCCGGCGCCCTCATGGCGCTTACCAGAGCCAAGGCCTGGGTTCCGGATTTTGATCCGGAAGAGGCTTTAAATGGGTGTCCAAATACCAAGGAAGACGGATCATCGTTTACTGCAAAGGATCTCTATGCTTTGACAAAGGAGATGCGTCCTCTTGCCAGCAAACTTGCGGCTGAAGCAGATTTATCCAGGTATCATCCAGGATATGACTTGCAAAACGAGCGGATGGAGCAGCCGGTTTATGAAACCGTCAATCTAATCCCACCAGTGCGTCCTCATACATTCGCTCCAGATATTGAATCGTCGGAACTCATCAATGAAGAGATGTATTTCCGCACTTTAACGAAGATCGACTGGTGCGCCCCGGATTTCCAACCGCTTCAAGAGGAAGAAGAAACTCCGGATCAAGTTGATGCTCAGCCGTCTCAGCAAGAAGGAGCATAACTTATAACTTATTGTTGTAATTGCAGTCCCGCTTTATCGAACAATCTTTTGATCTGTCAGGCTTGCTATGCCTTGTAATAGGATAGCTGAAACATTATCCGCTTTGAACCGGATATTCTGACTTCTTGTTTTAATGTTTGCCAAATTAAATTTCATCTGATGTCGCTTATCTTGCGCGTCATCTGTTCCTACATAAGTAAGACAGAAAACATGTCCTAGCGGTTTACCAATGGACAGATTAAATTGCCCTCACAGTATATCAAACAAGTATATACTTATGTCAGAAATAAATTTATACCTGAGGCCAAGCATGCTCAATACTCTTAATCCGGTAGAATTTAAAATTTCTCGATGAAGACCTTCATGGATCCAATAACAAACCTGGGCTTGATAAAAGATACCGGTTTATATCGTTCTGAAACTTTGTCCAGAAGTTTGTAGCTTGTTGCCTGATGGATGATCCGGGTTATAATGAACACCGGTTTATTCATGCTGGTATTCATGACCCAGACTTTTCACTTTATAGATACGTGGTCAGCTTCTGTAGCTGTTCCACTCCGGTTTAAAGAGTTATAAAACATAAACACCAAAGATGCAAATTTGCAAATAAAACCATGTAGTCGAGGCTTTTTAAGAGCTGCCAGGCTCAAAGCAAGGTTCAGCCAATCACTGGATGTGGATTATCCATCTTTCCAGAGGGCCGTTGGATGTGGATTATCCATCTTTCCATATGAACCATAAGAAAAAATTTAGCCAATCACCGGATGTGGATTATCCATCTTTCCGGAGGGCCTAGCCAATCACTGGATGTGGATTATCCATCTTTCCAGAGGGCCGGTGGATGTGGATTATCCATCTTTCCACTTGAACCATTATAAATAATTTAGCCAATCACTGGATGTGGATTATCCATCTTTCCAGAGGGCCTAGCCAATCACT
>LR738711.1:82880698-82920905 GCA_902687465.1 Secale cereale | reverse complement strand
GGATGTGGATTATCCATCTTTCCACTTGAACCATCATAAATAATTTAGCCAATCACTGGATGTGGATTATCCATCTTTCCAGAGGGCCTAGCCAATCACTGAATGTGGATTATCCATCTTTTCAGAGGGCCGGTGGATGTGGATTATCCATCTTTCCACTTGAACCATCATAAATAATTTAGCCAATCACTGGATGTGGATTATCCATCTTTCCAGAGGGCCTAGCCAATCACTGAATGTGGATTATCCATCTTTTCAGAGGGCCGGTGGATGGATGCGGGTAAACCCGACTATTTATATAGTTTTCCCTAGCTCCATGGAATCATGGGTAGATCTTTAAGCGTCCTCTCTTGAACCCGATGTGACCTCATGCTCTTTAGAGAGTTTTATTGCTTCTGTGTATACTCTGCAAAAAATCAATTTTAAACCGGCCAATATGTTGAAATATAACATATGATAAAACATGCATGGTTGTCCTCACAAGATATTTGTATTTGGAAAAAAGGCTGAGCCCCCGGTTTACCGAGGGTGCCGGTTTATTCATTGATCATAATATATACATAGGATACAGTGGTGCTCATAGCTCAAGTATAGTATGGCCGTAAATGGGCGATGTTCCATGGCCTCTTCGTCTCCTCCTCTGATGTCCGTGAGTCTTTGTGTTCTCGAACGTCTAGCAGGTAATATGAACCATTGTGCAGATTCTTGCTGATCACAAATGGCCCTTCCCAAGGTGGTGATAATTTGTGCATATCTGTTTGATCTTGGATGAGCCGGAGTACCAAGTCACCCTCCTGGAACGTCCTTGTTTTGATCCGGCGGCTATGATACCTGCGTAAGTCTTGTTGATAAATTGCAGATCGTGCCGCAGCTATATCACGCTCTTCATCCAGCCGGTCCAAGCTGTCTTGCCTTGCTCTCTCGTTGGCCACTTCAACATAAGCCGCTACCCTTGGTGAATCATGACGGATATCACTTGGAAAGACCGCTTCAGCACCATAGACCATGAAGAAAGGTGTGTAACCTGTGGACCGGTTTGGTGTAGTGTTGATACTCCAAAGAACAGATGGTAACTCCTCAACCCAACATCCTGGGGTTCTCTGCAAAGGAGTCATAAGCCGGGGCTTGATACCTCGCAAAATCTCCTGATTTGCCCTTTCAGCTTGACCATTGGATTGGGGGTGGGCCACAGAAGATACATCTAAGCGAATATGCTCCCGTTGACAGAATTCTTCCATCTCACCCTGAGATAAATTGGTGCCATTGTCTGTGATGATGCTGTGCGGAAAGCCAAACCGGAAAATTACCTTTTTAATGAATTGGACTTCCGTTGCCGCATCACACTTGCTTATAGGCTCTGCCTCAATCCACTTTGTAAATTTATCCACTTCTACTAGTAGATGAGTTTTCTGATCTTGGAATCGCTTGAAGGGTCCAACCATATCAAGCCCCCAAGTCGCAAACGGCCAAGTTATTGGTATCATCCGGAGCTCCTGCGCCGGAACAAGGGCGCGTCTTGAAAACTTCTGACAAGCATCACACTTCCGGACCAAATCTGCCGCATCAGCATGAGTTGTTAACCAATAGAACCCATGTCGAAAAGCTTTAGCCACCAAGGATTTTGAACCGGCATGATGACCACAATCCCCTTCATGGATCTCGCGAAGAATCTCACAACCTTGTTCAGCTGATACACACCGCTGAAATACTCCAGAAGTACTGCGATGATGAAGCTCTCCATTTGCAATTGTCATGGACTTAGAACGCCGGACTATCTGTCTTGCCTCTGATTCATCATCCGGTAGCTCTCCTCGGCTTAGATATGCCAAATAAGGCAGCGTCCAATCCGGAATAACATGAAGCGCTGCAACTAACTGTGCCTCCGGATCAGGAACAGCTAGGTCTTCCTCCGTTGGTGTTTGAACCGAAGGGCTGTGCAACTCATCCAAAAAGGTATTTGGCGGCACCGATTTACGTTGGGAGCCCAGCCGGCTTAAAGCATCGGCCGCTTCGTTCCGTCACCGATCTATATGATCCACCTGATACCCTTTTAAATATCCTGCGACTGCTTCCACTTCTCGTCTATAAGCTGCCATGAGGGGATCTCTTGAATCCCACTTGCTTGAAACTTGCTGTGCCACCAGATCTGAGTCACCAAAGCACTTGACCCGGCTCAAATTCATCTCCTTTGCCATCCGCAAGCCATGAAGTAACGCTTCATATTCCGCTGCATTGTTAGTACAAGGAAACAATAGGCGAAGGACGTAACAAAATTTATCACCTCGGGGGGAAGTTAAGACAACTCCAGCCCCCGAGCCTTCCAACTATCTTGAACCGTCAAAGTGAATCGTCCAGTACGTGAGATCCGGTTTATCCTCAGGGGTTTGCAACTCCGTCCAATCATTGATGAAATCCACCAATGCCTGCGATTTTATAGCGGTGCGTGGTACATACTTCAACTCATCTGGGCTGAGCTCAATTGCCCACTTTGCTACTCTACCTATAGCTTCCCTGTTCTGGATTATGTCCCCCAACGGTGCTGAACTAACCACAGTTATTGGATGACCTTGGAAATAGTGCTTCAACTTCCGGTTTGCCATGAACACCCCATACACCAGCTTCTGCCAATGTGGGTACCTCTGCTTGGATTCAATGAGTACTTCACTCACGTAATAAACCGGGCGCTGAACCGGGTATTCCTTTCCTGCTTCCTTGCGCTCAACCACAATTGCGACGCTGACTACCCGTGCATTGGCAGCGACGTACAACAGCAATGGCTCCTTATCAATAGGGGCAGCCAGGACCGGCGGCTTTGCCAGTTGTCGCTTTAAATCCTCAAACGCCGCGTTCGCCTCATCACTCCATATAAACCGGTCTGTTTTCCTCAGCATCTGATAAAGCGGGATCGCATTCTCGCCCAAACGGCTGATGAACCGGCTTAATGCTGTGATCCGGCCAGCGATACGCTGAACATCGTTAATACAGACTGGTTTAGTCAAAGATGTGATGGCCTTGATCTTTTCCGGATTAGCTTCTATTCCTCTGTTTGAGACCAAGAATCCCAGTAATTTACCTGCCGGAACACCAAAGGCACACTTCTCCGGATTAAGCATCATCTTGTAAGCCCGAAGATTGTTAAAAGTTTCCTTAAGATCTTCTATCATTGTCTCCTCTTTCCTTGACTTAACCACAATGTCATCCACATAGGCATGAACATTCCTCCCTATCTGTCCTTTAAGACAATTCTGAACGCAATGCTGATAAGTTGCTTGAGCACTCTTGAGCCCAAAAGGCATAGATACATCGCAAAAAGCACCAAAAGGGGTTATGAAAGCCGTCTTCTCTTGGTCTTTAACTGCCATCTTGATCTGGTGATATCCTGAATATGCATCCAAAAAGCTTAGCCGCTCACAACCCGCTGTAGCATCGATGATCTGATCAATGCGAGGGAGAGCAAAAGGATCAATTGGGCAAGCCTTGTTGAGGTCTGTGTAGTCCACACACATTCTCCACTTCCCATTTTTCTTTAACACCAGCACCGGGTTAGCCAACCACTCTGGGTGAAAGACTTCCACTATGAAGCCTGTGGCCAAAAGCCTGGCCACTTCTTCCCCTATAGCCTTGCGCCTCTCTTCATTGAAGCGGCACAAATATTGTTTAACCGGTTTATATTTCGGATCAATGTTAAGGCTGTGCTCAGCGAGTTCCCTCGGTATACCTGGCATGTCAGAAGGCTTCCACGCAAAGATATCCTGGTTCTCACGGATGAACTCGATGAGCGCGCTTTCCTATTTGGGATCAAGGTTAGCGCTGATAGTGAACTGCTTGGACGAATCTCCTGGCACAAAATCAACTTGCTTGGTCTCCTCCGCCGATTTAAACTTCAACGCCGGATCATGTTCTGTAGTTGGCTTTTTCAGCGGAGTCATATCTGCCGGATCAACATTATCTTTATAAAATTTCAACTCTTCTGTGGCACATACTGCCTCCGCATAAGCTGCATCTCCCTCTTCACATTCCACTGCTATCTTGCGACTTCCATGAACCGTGATCATGCCCTTGTGACCCGGCATTTTGAGCTGCAGATAAACATAACATGGCCTAGCCATAAACTTAGCATAAACCATCCTCCCAAACAGAGCGTGATAAGGGCTTTTGATCTTGACGACTTCGAAAGTTATCATCTCTGACCTGGAATCATGCTCATCTCCAAAGGTAACTTGCAAGTCAATCTTTCCAACCGGATAAGCCGACTTACCTGGGACCACCCCATGGAACACTGTGTTCGATTGCCTTAACTTTTTATCCGTCAGGACCATACGACGGAAAGTCTCATAGTACAAGATGTTGATGCTGCTACCACCGTCCATGAGAACTTTAGTGAACTTATAACCTCCCACCTGGGGTGCTACCACTAAGGCCAAGTGGCCCGGATTGTCCACCCGCATCGGGTGATCCTCCCTACTCCATATAATGGGCTGTTCTGACCAGCGCAGAAATTGCGGCGTTGCCGGTTCAACCGCGTTAACTGCCCGCTTCAAAACCTTCTGATCCCGTTTGCACAGACTTGTGGTGAAGACATGGTATTGCCGACTGCTCAACTCCTTCGGATTATTCTGATATCCGGATTGCGGCTGCTGTTGCTGACGCTGCTGATTCCCCTGATTATTGTAATTCCCTTGGCCCTGCTGTTGATTGCCTTGGTTATTGTGATTACCTTGGCCCTGCTGCTGACTGCCTTGGTTATTGTAACCACCTTGGTTACGCGGTTGATTGCCCTAGTTATTATAACTTCCTTGACTATTTTGACTACCGGCCCGGTTTTGATAACCACTGTTATTGCCCCTATATCCTGATCCTGAGCTGCTCCCCTAATGACCAGGACCATAAAACCCTGGACCTGAACCACCATTGGGAGGCCTGTCATAAGGATTAAAGCGGCCCACTATTGCTTCCATAAGGGGCCTGCACTCTCTTATAGTGTGTTTTGCCGGTCGATTTCTCGAGCCATGCTTCGGACAAGGCTGATCTAACTCTTGGTCCCAGCTAACAGCCCCTCCGCCGGTTTGTGGAGGTGGGTTGCCCACGCTACGCTGAAAACCCCCTTGAACTTGAGTATTGGCCACGAAGTCAGAGCCACCTTCTGCCTTTCATTTGACCAAGAAACTTGTAGTAGCCGGATTAACTTGCGCCGGTTTACCAGGCTTGTTAACCTTCCCTGCCTTGTCTCCTTCAGCTTCTGGATACTTGGTATTATCAGAGTCCCCATATTTTACCAGAGCACTCATGAGAGTTCCCATATCATTGCAATCCCTTTTAAGCCGTCCTAGCTTTAACTTTAAAGATTCAAACCGGCAATTGTTTTCCAAAGTCACTATCGCCGTACTAGGATTGATACCATTTGAAGAGTGCAAGATCTCCGCTACTCTCCGCACCCAAGCACCTGTAGACTCCTGCTCTCCTTGCACACAAGCTGCTAAATCCACTACTGACATCGGTTGCTTGCATGTATCCTTGAAGTTTTTGATAAACTGGCTGCGTAGTTCCCCCCATGATCCGATGGAATTCGGGGGTAAACCCTTCAGCCAGGTCTGGGCTGTACCCTCAAGCATCATAGTAAAGTACTTTGCACAAGCCGATTCATCCACGTCCAGCATCTCCATTGCCATCTCATAACTTTCAACCCAAGCTTCTGGAGCCAAATCCGCTGTGTAATTAGGTACCTTGCGGGGCCCTTTGAAATCCTTAGGCAGTTTGACACTCCGTAAAGCGGGGATAAAACATTGCACCCCAAAAGAACTCGTCGTAACTCCTGTTTCTGCTGTGGCTGTGTGAACCGGCGTCGTTTGACGAACTTCCTCCCGGGCTCCTGATCTAACCTGGTTTGCATCTTGAGCTTGAACATCCGCACCCGCCGGATTATCCTGTCTGCGCCGATGTCGCTTGCGCTCACTGCTAGACACTTCCGGTTCCTCCCAATGCCTAGTGTAACTTCTGCTAGGACGTGGTGTTGAATGTATCCTCTCCCTACTATGAGAATATGCTTGCTGCTGCATTAGCGCCGTATTGAGCAGATCCTTGGCCCGGCGTGCCTCTAATGCTGCCCGGGATGTCCCCTCCACGGGTAAGGCGGCCAATCGTGCAGCAGCAACAACGATGTTATCCAAAGGATTGGAATAGTGACCTGAAGGGGTAGGAACATGAGGTGCAGGCGTGATCCGCCGATCTTGCTCTGCGGTGGGCTGCTGAACCGGCTCCTCTCTAGCCGGAGGTGCCCTCCAGTTTAAAGCCGGATCATTGCTAGTCCCTGCCCCAGGCGTCCTGAACAGATCTGTCGCCTCATAAACCGATGGTAGACGAGATTGGTATTTTCGACCCCTTACTCCTTGCACAGAGGCCTGCTCCATCCTTAGATGAAAAGCCTGATCGTCCAGCTCCGCTTGCCTTATTGTTATCATTGCCTTCTCTGCCTTCAAATCCTCTTTCAATTGATCAATCCGGCCTTTTAACTGAAGGAGCTCTACATCATGCTGCGCCTTGTCTGCTGGAGCTATTGTTTCCACCGCTTTAGCTGTGAACTCCTCGATCAAGGTGGATAGAACGTCAGTAGTTGAGAGGGCCGGACCGCTCCCCCCTACACCAGCTTCTGCTGTCGCCCCGTTGACCGTGGGCTGTGAACCGGCCATAAAGACAGCCACCCGGTTTGGCGGGTCGAAGGGGTCCGGAATACTATTTCCATCGGACTCGCCCTCAGACCGGCCGTCCTGCAACTGATACAAAGACTCAGTTTCTCCGGATGAAGATTCATCGTCGGAGTAGACAACTGTTGCACCATCGGATTCCGATCCGTCTTCGGCTCGAACTCCGTGGATTGCTCCAATGAACACGCGCTTCCTGGCGGGCTGAATCCGGGCTGATCTCGCACGCTGAGCCGGCTCGACGATGTTGGGGAAGATGTCCGGCTCAGGTCCCGGTTCGCCGATTTTGCCAATGAAGACTTGGATGCCACCGAAGGGAACCCGGTACCCGTATTCGATTGAATTGGCCTCTGGTCCCCAACCTACGTCGTCGATGTAGATCCGGCCGCGGCGACTCTTGGTCATCCGGCCGACCGCGTAACCCTTGAGCCCTTCAAAGCTGCCCTTCAAGAACTCGAAACCATCGTGCGGAGGCCCCAAGGTGGGCGCCAACTGTCGTGGAATTAGCACGGCAGATGTCCGGTTCAACGGACTTGATGATGGAACCATCGCACGGGTTAGCTTGAAGGGGTTCATAGCACACAAAGGACACAGAGAGTTTATACTAGTTCGGCCCCTTCGATGAAGGTAAAAGCCTACGTCTAGTTGGTTTGGTATTGCTTGGGCGTCGGTTTACAAGGAGCGGATCGCTTGCCTGTAGTTTCGACGGGTTGATTCTTTCTTGTCCCTGAACCGTCGCCGGGTCGTCCCTTTATATAGAGGTGACGCCTGGTCCGGTTTACAGAGTCCCGAGGCCGGCTCATACTTGTGTCCGCCTCGGTCTCTGTCCTTTCTTCCTTATCTCTCAAGTTACATCACTTGGCGGTTTACAAACCATAATTCTATACATGGGCCCTAAGATCTCATGGGTCGTAGCCTTTACTAAATACTACAACCAAACATATTATAATTAAGCCGGTTTACACTAGCCGATTCATACCTGCTAGTCATATCCCTGACAAAAGGGGATGGTCCGTAGTTTGAGGATTACATGTATCCATTGATTTCATTGCTTTGTTTCGGTGCTCTTTGACAGGAGCACCTTAATCTCCATAAGTTCCTTTTGGCCCCGTTCGTAGCGGGATGGTAGGACAAAAGATGTTGTGCAAGTTCTTATTGCAAGCACGCACAACTACCTACGGGATACATGCCTAATGTTTGATATTTGCCTAGATGTCATTACTTTTCCGTGTGCCGTGCCCCAAGTTAGAATCATGATATATCTCATCCATGCAGCGCCCAACCATCCGTCTCCCTAGCCTACAGTGTTTTAAATCCTGCTTGTCACTAGTTGCTACATTTTCCATTTACCTTTACTATTTACTTCTGTTGTTTACTTTTACTATCACTATTATCACTATCATATCACTGTTACCACTTATCTTTTGTTGCAAGTAAGTATATTTCAGGTGCGGTTGAATTGACAACTCAACTGTCAAAGCTTATAAATACTCTTTGGCTCCCCGTGTGTCGAATCAATAAATTGGGTTATTCTTACCCGCGAAGACTATATCGATCCCTTACGGTTGAGGGTTACCACCCCCGCACCCGATTCAGCCGATCTCGCCGCCCGCACCCGTGCGCCACCACCCGCTCCTCCTCGCCGCTCTTCCTCCGCCCCTGACGCACCCCGTGATCAAGCCGCGATGGGGTCCGGTTCAGGGACAACAGAGCCGGCCCATGGGTAGCACGGGGACTCCTCCTCCAACGCCGCCGCCGCCACCCCGAGCGCCTTGGCAGCCGATGTATCCGCCTCCTCCTTGCCGCCACCACCTCTCCCCCATGCGGCGCCCCTCGAGTGACCCCAGGAAGAGCGGGACCGCGAGCAGGCCGGAGGCTCATGCTCCGCTGCTGCAGTGGGGGTCGACCGGGAGGGCGAGGGGCTCGCCCCCTCAGCTCCTTCTTCGGCGCCTTCTCCTCCGAGCTCCGACAGCAGCAGCCTCGATGGCGCCAACACCGCGGGCTCTGGAGCCGGGCCGTTCGACTGCAGGCTGGTGTTCCAGTAGATGCTACAGGAGCAGACGTCCATCAAGGAGGCAGGTGGGCCGCTGGCCGAGGGGGCGGGCAGGAAGAAGAAGCCGGAGGAGGCGCAGGTGATGGCGCGTACCTCACCTTCCCGGCATTCTGTTGTTTCTTGGAGTTATTGGCTTCTCTGGGGTGCGTTCTTGAGCGTTTATTGGTTTCTATTGAGCAGGTGAAATCATCGCACGCCATAGGGGAGCTCTGGAACAATCTTAGAAAGGTATTATAGCCTTATCCTTGGACCTCCTTTTCTGTTCAGGATGTGGAATTGTGATCTCTAAGTTTGTTGAAATCTTGGGGACAGTCCAGAGTAATAGGTGCAGCATCTTGGGCAAATGTTGGGGCAGTTCGAGGTTCTGTAATAGTAGCAGAATGCACTAAATTGATTATTCTAGTTAGCGTGATAGCATATATGATTGCAACTGTAAAATGTGGGGAAATATGAGGGTCATCTCTTGGCAGTGGCTGCTGCTGCTGTGATATTTTGGCAAGAAATCTCAAAGCCGCATCAAATGTATCTGTTTTCAGTGTATAGGAGGAACCTTGGGTATTTTAGTTTGGCAGCAGGACAAATTCATTATTGGTCCTGGGTCTTTTCTCAGTCAGGCATCATATTTTAAGCAAATGGCTATCATATTTTAAGTCTGGCATCATCGGCTTGTTTCGCCCTCTGGAATGCTTAATTTGATTATTATCCGCGTTGTATGTTTTCTCTACTAGACCTCAACATCATTGTAATGATGCCGGCGAATTGCTGTGTGAAACAAGGGTGAGTGTTGAAACATTGAAATGAGATGCTCCTCTAGGTGTACTCCATTTATGCCCCCCTCTGCCCAGTGTTGTTTATGCTAACAGGATAGGTTTGTTAGTAGTGGTTCAGTTGTGGTACGTAGTGCTGAGTGGTGTAGGATACATATGAGTTTCGTTATTGAAGTCATCTTCTGTTCTGGTTAGGTGAATGTAGTGTAGGCTGCTGGGATACAACAACTGTTGGATCACACACTGTTGTTGGTTGAGATAGTCAATTGTCCATAGACTGTTGTTGGTTACAAAGTGCTAGTATCTGTTTCCTTGCCTCACCCACACAATGTACTAATATGTATGTCTCTTGGTGCGTTGCTAGGTCGGTTCTACGCCTTCGAGAAGGCCCATCGCCTCGACCCCACCTCCAGCGGCGCTGGAGCTCACCTTGTCGGCCGACGACTACATGCTCATGGAGGAGGTCTGCTTCGGCGCCAACGCCGTCGTGTACCGCGTCATCTTCCTCCCGGCCAACCAGACCATCGCTGTCAAGTGCCTCGATCTTGATCGACTCAACAGTAACCTTGCGAGCTCCCTCTCTATCTCTTGTTCTCTGTATCACGGCTCTGTCTTCGATTTTCCAATTCATCATCGATGACGCCCCTGTATAGGAATAGGATTGGGCTGTGATGACTTTGATCAGGTAGATATGGGATATTTTGGGTATGTGTTGTGGATGCAGTCCAGCTGGTCTGTGTTAAGCTGGGACGATCCATCCATTTATAGGTTTTTATATTTTATTACAGTGAAAATGGCAGTACTAGCTTTAGTAGCATCAAATAATCAAACACAAGCAAATTAAATGCTTTCTAGTATTCCATATAGTGCTTGCTATGCAGTGTATAGTTTTGAATGGTTCAATCATACAGAGCTCTCCATGCTCAAGATGAGAAATTCTCACTATCAATCTGGTTGATGCTATCATTTTCTTACCATCATATTATATGTGCCGCTCGACATTCAACCTGCTTTAATCTGTACTAGTATTCAGTTTGTACCAAATCTAGCACACTGCCTAAAATTGCCACTATTCTTTCAATGAAATTAGTAGAATTACCTTGTGATTCCTTTGTTTGCTTCATATTATGGTTGCTTTACTGCTAGTTTATTACTAGCTTGTTCTGGCTCATCGTGTTCCTGCTTGTAGTTGATTTTCCATGTGCCTAAGTATATGAGTAGTAAACGTGCAAGCAAACATTTGAACTCAAACCCATCCATTCTCTGTCCTATACTGTATTGAAGAAGTAATGTAGACGAATATACATGCAGTTTTATTAAGTGAATGCCATGCAAACAACTAACTTGCTCTTGTCCATGTAGATGGAGTAGAAGGATGAGCAGCAACAACAAATGAGCCTGATGGTGAAGAAGCACCAGATGACCTAAAATCCTTCAAGAGAGCTCTTTAGTCCTTCCAAAACAAGGTCTTGATGCCCCCTTTACAGAAAATGTTCATATATGTTCCTGCATGATGCGTGTGTGCATGTTGGATGGTCACGTTCTAGCTAGCTAGTAAGCTTGTTTTGCTACAGGATGATTGAATGTCATCTCAGTTTATATCTCATCTAGCTCACCACCTAAAATTGCCACTGTTTGGTCCCTTCTTGGTTGGCTAAACATATCAGTTTGCTGTTGCTATTGCTCGCACTTTGTTCCTGATGTATTCCTTTGACTAATGAACCTAGCAGCATCAAAGTCTAGAATATCCACACCAAAATGCATTGGCTTGCTGAACCCTTGTGCTGGTTAGAAATGCAGACTTGTGATATTGTGCTGGGAGCACTATTGCTACAGTCATCAGTTAGATTCCAGCTTTGCATCTTTTTAGGTTTAACTGTTGGTTTACATTGAAACTGTTAAGCAAGTATCAAATTGAGTACATGTTGTGCAATTTCTCTTTAGTAATCTAGTAGCTCATAAGCATCAGACCATATGTTTTCTTATAAGCAAACTATATTGATTGTTGCAAGATAAGTAAAAATATACTAGTGCTACCTTGATTTTTATACTGCTTGCCATTTATTTCTTCGTTTCATGTTTTATATGCTTCTGATGCGTGATCCTTCTAATGATAGTTGATTTGTTTCTTCAAATTTGGAAGAGGAAGACGATTAAGCGTGGCTATTATCTATCAATATTTTTGTGTTCTGGACCTTCTGGTTGTACTTCATAGCTAGTTACATTGTATTATGTACTTGTCTGGTTGTATGAACACTATGTAAAGATTGTAATAGGCTAATTTTGGCTATCATTTCAACTATATAGTCTTGTTTCATTTGAAATATTTGTCATATGTGTACTGTGAAAATGTGAGAAATAGAAAGTTGATGAGTTGGACCTACTTATTGGTAGAGGCCAAGGCCCAAAACGTAAATAGCCTGCAAAAAGGCTCATGCCCAAAAAAGAAGTCGACTGTAAAAAGGCCGATGCCCAACAAGAAATGGATCGTAAAAGTTAAACCAAAAAGGCTAAATTGTTGGGCTTGGCCCATGTAGCTGATCAAAATCGATATGAAAATAAATAATAAATGGGCTGAATTGTTGGGCTCGGCCCATGTAAGGCGTCGAATTGGACCGGGCTGAATCTTATTAATGACCTTTTCAATTGGTCGCAATTTTGCCACGTCAGATTGCCACGTCGGATCCAACGTGGTCTGGGTTCAATGACCTTTCGTTTTGGTCGTAAACGTCTTTGACCGTTCCAGAAGAAAGGTCATTAATTTTAGTTTACTTCGGCCAGCTTTTGACCATCTGTTTTTGGTCACAAAAAGGTCACAAATGGAAAATAATGACCATTCAGTGACCAATAGTCAAGGTCACAAGTTGACATATTTCTTGTAGTGGTTGGATTTGGAAGGCATGTATGCCTTTGCAAATACAAATCTTTATGTGGCAATTGTCACAGGATGCTGTACTGACAAGAGACGTGATGAAACACGGGGGATGGAAAAAAAGACCCTAAGTGCTCATTTTGTGCAGAAAAAGAAACAACCCATCACTTATTCTTCATCTGTCCAGTGGCCAGGTGATGGCTTCTCGCCCCTCGTTGGTTACCCCAAGTGGAAGGTGTGAGATGTAGTGTAGCGGAAGTTTTCCCTTGGCAAAGATACCAAGGATCGATTTCCTTGAGACTCCCAGTTTCAACAAGAAGGTGTCAACTGCTAACGGCGCCAGATATTAGCAATCAACGTGGACCTGCACACAGATACAAATAACTTTGCTCCCAACGAGTACAGAGAGGTTGTCAATCCCTCCGGCCTTGTCGTTTACAAAGGATCAAACACAAGTGATAGTAGTGATAGGTTTTGCTACAATAGTAAGTAAAAAGCGGAAAGTAAATAGCGGATGTGATCAATGATGGTAATATGGACCGGAGTCCCATGATGTTCACTAGTGATGTCTCTCTCCCAAAAGACGATAAAACTGCTATGTGAGGTAAACGAATTACAGCTGGGCAATTGACAGGACCATGTGCGCAAACCAATGCTAACTAAGTTGCAAGAAAGATAGAGGTTCAAAGCATGGGCGGTACGCCAAAGTAAGTAGACCGAAATCCATCTGCATCTACTACTAATCATCCACCTTGAGATATCTATCCAGAACATCTCGCTGGTATTAAGTTGCGAGTCCCACCCATAGTGTAAACTCAAAGCAACAGACAACTGCATTAAAAGAACTTTGCGTAAAGTAAACAATCCTTGCACCCACGGACACAAGCACCATTGTTTTCCCCCTTGTGGCAACAGCACATCCCCTAGACTCATGTTTCTGTCACTCAAGCTAGTCATCGAGGGGCATGAACCCACAATCAAGCATAACGTTCCCTCTTGGAGTCACTACCTACTACTTGGCCAAAGCAATAAATAACAACAGAGAACATGCAAGAATTACTTGAGAACATAAATATAAAAGAGGTAGATCAAATATATTACTCAAACACAATCTGAACATAATCTCACAATCCATCGAATCCCAGCAAACTCATCATAGCAATAGCATAAGGATTACATATGTGCCTCGATCATGTAGGGCAGCTCACGAGGACTAATTAGTGAAGCACAAGAACGGGAGGAGAACATCACATAGCTACTGGTCATGGACTCATGGTCCAAGGGAGACTACTCACAACTCATCCGGGAGGCGTCCATGGTGGTGGAGAAGCTCCCGGTGGTGATCCTCCCCTCCGGCAGGGTGCCGGGAAGAGTTCTCCTGGTGCTCCCGATCTTGGAAGCGGCGGCGGCGGCGGAACAGAGATGAGATTGCGAAAAAGAGTTTCCCTCTCGAGGGTTTCGGGACACGATATAAATATATGCCAATGGGGGCATCAGACGAGGCTCGGGGGGCCCAGGCGCCCCCCGGCGCGGCCCAGGGGGGGGCGCCACCAGGGCGCCTAGAGCCCTGGTGGCCCCCCTCCGGCTGTGCTTCAGGTGCGTGGTAGCTTCTGGAACGCTGATTTTTTATATAATTTTTCCGGGATTTTTCTGGCAGTTCTCGTAATGGGAAAACCTGAAATACAAAAATAGCCGAAAACAGAAACTGGCACTGGGGTGCACTGAGTTAATAGGTTAGTCCAAATATGATCAAAAGTGTATGGAAGTGTATAAATATCATAGCAATATCACCCAAAAGAGGCATGGAGCAAGCAGAAATTATAGATACGTTTTGGTCGTATCAACATCCCCAAGCTTAATTCCTGCTCGTCCTCGAGTAGGTAAATGATAACAAGAATAATTTCTGTGGTGACATGCTATTAACCATATAGGACTTTTTCATAGTCACATGACAAAAGCTTACTGAGACAATGAATCTATAGTAATTAAGTTGCCTCATGAGAAAATCACAAAGAACTGAAAGTTTTACAATATGATACTGAAATATCAAATAGATTTGCAATGAGCATGGTGTGCAAATATGATAAAGTGATATCTTGCTTGCCCCCTTTAGTGAAGCAAAACATAAATGCAGGGGCACCTCCAAGATTTAAGTGATGACTAGATACAATAATTTCTGAATAAACAATATCACAATCATGCAAAAGACAATGCTACTTTGGGACAATGCACATTACACTCAGAATGACAATCATGCTCTCAGTAGTTGGTGCTTTTAAAAGAAGGTGGAGACTCTCGAACCGTGGCTTTTGTTGGCAAGGTTGAAAGCCCGTAGTCGGAAACAAAGACAAAACATGTACCAAAGCTCTTGATTTTAAAAACAGAGGTAATAAATATTTTTTTAGATCATGCATGTTTTGTCAACGAATGCTAACAGACAACTCAATCACTTCTTGAGATGGACAAGTTTCGAGGAACGGCTCCCGAATGAGGACGATCACATCCTCTTAATCTCCTTTGTTTATCACTGCCAAAGTTTTCTGATTTCTCATGAACAAAGCGTGAAGGAGGGTTTGTTTGTTATATTATCTTTTTGAGCCGGGCGCACTCAATGCCAGTTCCTTCTCGTATTATGGGTTTACACATTATACATGCAATCCCAGGGTGAAGCTTGTCCAACTTAAAAAGATCATGAATTAACTACTACTTCCTCATGAACTTACAACGGAGGCACAAAATAGGAATGTTTTTTATTTTTGAATAATTTCGAGATGGTACATGCAAGTCTCCGTTAGGAATGGCAGGTAAATACCATGTAGGAAGGTATGGTGGACTCATATGGCATAACTGGTACAAAGGAATTTGGATGCACAAGCAGTCAGTCCGCTTAGTACAGGCGAAGGTTAGTAAAAGATTGGGAGCGACCAACTAAGAGAGCAATGACGGTCATAATCATGCAGAGCGACAAAGCAACATTGAATCTGGCATGGAAGTTATATCGCTACTCAGAAACAAAAGATCATCAAGGCTTGACAGACTTTCTTTACAGTCTTAAATATGCGTGAGCATACGCCAAGTCAATCAAAATAAATTCTTGAAGGAAGATATTACTAAACCATACCACATCATAGGCAAACAAATCATGTTGGTATTCCAATAACACATTGGGAACCCCCCAGCTATTTGAGACTAACCATAAGAAAACATAAACTACTAAGCGCTATTATGCACGTAGCATCTTTATCATAGACATATCAACCAATGCAACGGAAGCAAACTCTCTTAATAAGATAATCATGATAAATAAAGAGAGTTCAAGCAACCAACTAAACAAAAGCTCTTTAGAAAGATAAGCATGAAAGTTAAGAGCTAAGCATGATAGTAGCTATTAAAAGACAAAGAACACACACAGCAAAGATAGACATGAAAATTCTATGTTATGTTCTAGGTAGAAGTGGAGCGTGTTTCTCTCCCACATAAAGAAAGCTGAGTTCCGACTCGTTATGAAAAGCTAAGGAAAACTAAAAGCAAGACGCTCCAAGCATAGCACATAACACATGAAGTGATTAAAATATAGTGGAACGAAAGACGAACTGATAATGTTGATGGAGAAGGGGATGCACGGGGGCATCCCCAAGCTTAGACGCTTGAGTCTCCTTGAATATTTCTTGGGGGTGCATGGGGGCACCCCCAAGCTTGAGCGTTTGACACTCCTGAATCTTTTTATCATATTCCCTCGCACACTTGAAAACTCCCTTCATACATAACTCATCATAATCTGGTTAGCGAGGTTAGTACCCATAATAAAATAATTGTTCCTTGCTGGAAATAAGGATATTCTTGAAGATCTACTGTTTCTCAAGATTGCCAAAAGGTTTTTGCAAAGAAAAAGCAAGCTCTAGGTTTGCAAAATTAAGGAAAGGCAAAACAGGACAGAATCTGTGAAAAACAGAACAGCAGGTAGTAAATGATTTTTTCGGGGTACTTCTGCAACTCTAATAAAAAAACTCAGAACAGACGCACGAAAGACAATTATATAGAGCACGCTGCCGAAAAAAATTCAGACCAAAAAGATGATCTGGTGATTTTATACGAATTTTTCTATCCAAGGACAGAATCTGTTTCCTGGACAGCACGTCACAACTTTTGAACTTTCTTGCAATCAGAGGCTACACTTGGCACAAAATTGAAAAGAAAAGATACAATGATGTTGCTACAGTAGTAACAAACATCAAGACCACTAAAACTGAAAGAACAAACTGAAAGCAAAGATAACAAGGGTTGTCTCCCTAGAGCTCTTTCTTTATAGCCATAAAGATAGGCTTAAGACTTTAATGATGCTCTCGTAGGAATAAGAGTTGAAGAACAAAAGAGAGCATCAAGAAGCAAATACCAAACACATTTAAGCCTAACATGCTTCCTATGCATAGGAATATTGCAATACAATAATTCATTGAAGAACAAAGCAATAAGCATAGGAAGACAAAACAAGTGCAGCTTCAAAACCTTCAACATAAAGAGAGGAAACTTCTTATTATTAAGATATTTAGAACCATGTCTCCCTCTCTCATTATAAATTTCTGTGGCATCATGGATGAACTGAACAATATAACTATCACATAAGGCATTATTTCCATGATCCAAAAGCATAAAAGTGTCATCACTCTTCATATAAGCAAAATCTTTCTTATTAGGAATAGTGAGAGTAAGACTATCATAACCATCATCATATTTAGGAGGCATATCATAATCATAATAAATTTTATCCTCAATAGTAGGTGGACTACAAAGCTCACATTTATCATTGTAATCATCATATATAGGAAGCAAAGTATTATCAAAGTAAATTTTCTCTTCAAAAGTTGGGGGACTAAAAATATCATGTTCATCAAACGTGTCATCCCCAAGCTTAGAGCTTTCCATGTCATTATCAATATTGATATTCAAAGAAATCATACTAATAACATCACCACCATCATGATTGTTATGCAAATAATAAAGTTCCATAGGTTTTTTAACTTTCTCTTCAAACACATCATGTCCCAAAGCAAGGTAGAGCTTATAAAGCTCTCTCATATTTTTGTTGTTTTCCATTAAGCAAAACTAGTGAAAAGACATAAAGAAAACTGAATGGTAAACTAACAAGACTAAAAAGCAAAGATAAAAGATAGCGTGCAACTCCCTTATCTTGAAGAGTGGAGTCCCTGGCAACGGCGCCAGAAAACTTTGCTTGATGGCTTCTCGCCCCTCGTTGGTTACCCCAAGTGGAAGGTGTGAGATGCAGTGTAGCGGAAGTTTTCCCTTGGCAAAGATACCAAGGATCGATTTCCCTGAGACTCCCAGTTTCAACAAGAAGGTGTCAACTGCTAACGGCGCCAGATATTAGCAATCAACATGGACCTGCACACAGATACAAATAACTTTGCTCCCAACGAGTACAGAGAGGTTGTCAATCCCTCCGGCCTTGTCGTTTACAAAGGATCAAACACAAGTGATAGTAGTGATAGATTTTGCTGCAATAGTAAGTAAAAAGCGGAAAGTAAATAGCGGATGTGATCAATGATGGTAATATGGACCAGAGTCCCATGATGTTCACTAGTGATGTCTCTCTCCCAAAAGACGATAAAACTGCTATGTGAGGTAAACGAATTACAGCTGGGCAATTGACAGGACCATGTGCGCAAACCAATGCTGACTAAGTTGCAAGAAAGGTAGAGGTTCAAAGCATGGGCGGTACGCCAAAGTAAGTAGACCGAAATCCATCTGCATCTACTACTAATCATCCACCTTGAGATATCTATCCAGAACATCTCGCTGGTATTAAGTTGCGAGTCCCACCCATAGTGTAAACTCAAAGCAACAGACAACTGCATTAAAAGAACTTTGGGTAAAGTAAACAATCCTTGCACCCGCGGGCACAAGCACCGTTGTTTTCCCCCTTGTGGCAACATCACATCCCCTAGACTCATGTTTCTGTCACTCAAGCTAGTCATCGAGGGGCATGAACCCACAATCAAGCATAACGTTCCCTCTTGGAGTCACTACCTACTACTTGGCCAAAGCAATAAATAACAACGGAGAACATGCAAGAATTACTTACGAACATAAATATAAAAGAGGTAGATCAAATATATTACTCAAACACAATCTGAACATAATCTCACAATCCATCGGATCCCAGCAAACTCATCATAGCAACAGCATAAGGATTACATATGTGCCTCGATCATGTAGGGCAGCTCACGAGGACTAATTAGTGAAGCACAAGAACGGGAGGAGAACATCACATAGCTACTGGTCATGGACTCATGGTCCAAGGGAGACTACTCACAACTCATCCGGGAGGCGTCCATGGTGGTGGAGAAGCTCCCGGTGGTGATCCTCCCCTCCGGCAGGGTGCCGGGAAGAGTTCTACTGGTGCTCCCGATCTTGGAAGCGGCGGCGGCGGAACAGAGATGATATCGCGAAAAAGAGTTTCCCTCTCGAGGGTTTCGGGACACGATATAAATATATGCCAAAGGGGGGCATCAGACGAGGCTCGGGGGGCCCAGGCGCCCCCCCCGGCGCGGCCCAGGGGGGCGCGCCACCAGGGCGCCTGGAGCCCTGGTGGCCCCCCTCCGGCTGTGCTTCGGGTGCCTGGTAGCTTCTGGAACACTGATTTTTTATATAATTTTTCCGGGATTTTTCTCGCAGTTCTCGTAATGGGAAAACCTGAAATACAAAATAGCCGAAAACAGAAACTGGCACTGGGGTGCACTGAGTTAATAGGTTAGTCCAAATATGATCAAAAGTGTATGGAAGTGTATAAATATCATAGCAATATCACCCAAAAGAGGCATGGAGCAAGCAGAAATTATAGATACGTTTTGGACGTATCACCAGGGTGACTTGGAGGGTTGTGGCATGTATGTTCGGAACTGAGTTATGTCCTAACAATTTATGGCAAGCCTACTCTTGGTGCCATTCTGCTACCTCTTGAGCTTGCGTTGTATTCCCTCGAAGAGGAAAGGGAGATGCAGCACAGTAGCGTAAGTATTTCCCTCAGTTTTTGAGACCCAAGGTATCAATCCAATAGGAGACCACGCGCCAGTCCCTCGCACCTGCACAAACAAATAAGAACTTCGCAGCCAACGCGATAAGGGGTTGTAAATCCCTTTACGGTCACTTACGATAGTGAGATATGATAGAGATGATAGTTTATATTTTTGGTATTTTTGGTATAGAAACAGAAAGTAAAGAGAGCAAATAAACAACGGAAACAGAAATTGGCTAGTTGACGGGAAAGTAATATGATAAAGATAGACCCCGGGGCATAGTTTTCTCTAGTGGCTTATCTCATGATAGCGATATTCTACGACGGGTAAACAAATTACTGTCGAGCAATTGATAGAAAAGCGAGTAATTATGAGACTCTCTAGGCATGAACATTGTATATAGGCATCACGTCTGAGACAAGTAGACCGACTCCTGCCTCCATCTACTACTATTACTCCACACATCGACCGCTATCCAGCATGCATCTAGTGTATTGAGTTCATACGAACAGAGTAACACCTTAAGAAAGATGACATGATGTAGAGGGATAAACTCAAGCAATATGATGAAAACCCCATCTTTTTATCCTCGATGGCAACAATACAATACGTGCCTTGCTGCCCCTACTGTCTCTCGGAAAGGACACCGCAAGATTGAACCCAAAGCGAAGCACTTCTCCCATTGCAAGAACTTTAGATCTAGTAGGCCAAACCAAACCAATAATTCGAAGAGACTAGCAAGTTCATAGATAACCTTGATCATAAACTCACAATTCATCGGATCTCGACAAACACACCGCAAAAAGAGATTACATTGAATAGATCTCCTCGAAGACCGAGGAGAACTTTGTATTGATATCTGGAGAGAGAGAAGAAGCCGTCTAGATACTAGCTATGGACCCGAAGGTCTGTGGTAAACTACTCACAACTCATGGTGAGGGCGATGATGATGATGATGAAGGCCTTCGTGATGGATCCCCCTCCCGGAACAGGCTCCAAGATGGGATCTCCACGGGAACAGCAGCTACGGCGGTGGAATTAGGGTTTTCTCTCTGCGTACGGAGTTTCTGGGGTACGTAGGTATATATAGGAGGAAGAGGGGCACCAGGGGCCACAGGGGCTGCCCTCAAGGCAGGGGGCGTGTCCCCACCCTCGAGGGTGGGTCCCCTGTCCTCTGGCTTGGCCCCGAAGTTTATCTTGCGTGATTTCCTCCAAAAATATCTCCTGCGAAGGTTTCATTCCGTTTGGACTCCGTTTGATATTCCTTTTCTGCAAAACCCTGAAATAGGGAAAAAACAGCAATCTAGACTGGGCCTTTGGGTTAGTAGGTTAGTCCCAACAATGATATAAAAGTGAGTGATAAAGCCCATTAAACATCTAAGACTTCATAAATAATAGCATGGAACAATAAAAAATTATAGATACTTTGGAGACGTATCACATTCCTTTTTCCCAGAGGGAGAGATGTTCCATACTGTTGGGATTGCAGCTATTTGCTGGGCTATTTGGACTTGTCATAATAGAGCTACATTCAAATTTATCCCTTTGAGAAATCCTTTTGAATGTGCATTTTCCACCTCTGCTCTTCTGTGTTACTGGGCAGGGATGATGAAGCAGCAGAGGGATGCGGACGATCTAAGGATAGGAGCGGGCATGCTGAAGACAACACCTCAAGGCTGATGGAGATACGTGCCACAGCACACCAGGAGAGTGGGGCTTGTTGAAGTGACAAGAAACAAGGAGCTCCAGTTCGATCCTCGAAGAGAAAAGTTATATGCTTATGCTTGTGGTTGTTTTGCCATTTGAGATGGGCAGTTCTGTAGTGTTTTGGATGATATTAAAACTGTAATGGTGTCGTCGGGTTTTCGCCCTAGAGTGAGTAATCTCGATGGCGAGTGCTCACAGTGGGTTTCCCGGCGGTGCTTGAACTCGCTTTCCTCTTTCCCGTCTCATTTTCTGGAAAAAAGGTGATGTATTTCCGTTATGTCGCAGTAATGGAAAGGGGTAATGCTCGGTTCAAAAATAAAGGAATAAACTAGTATATTTCTGCTTAGTTGGAGGAAAGAGAAGAGGAGAGAGAAGATAAGCGGGCTCTTCATGAAGAGCCAGCTCTAGCATGTGCTCCTAGGCACTTTGTAAGAATGAAAGGTGGG
Source organism: Secale cereale (assembly GCA_902687465.1). NCBI lineage: Eukaryota > Viridiplantae > Streptophyta > Magnoliopsida > Poales > Poaceae > Secale > Secale cereale. The sequence continues at coordinate 82,899,328 of LR738711.1, read as the reverse complement.
CCACATAATAAAAAATTAGTACACTCTTTTGATCTACTATTGTACATGTTGAGTATAAAATGAGGTGTAGATGACATGGCACTGGCTTATAGCCAGCAGCTAGCTATACTATTAACCATGCTCCGATGAGAGGTGCTATGACAGGTAGGCGGATGACGATGATCGACTACCTTAGAGCATCTTCAATAGAAGATGTAGTATAAAAATAACTAAATTTTGCATCTTCGAGGCTCAAAAACCCCTCTTCAATAGATGGTGTACATGTATAAAATAAATAAGTTACATCTCCATCTCCCGAAGATGTAAACTACAACACCTCGCGGTGCAAATTTGCATCTTCACCTACACGGGATGTAAAAACAACAGCCGCGCGCCAATCACCCAACCGCTTTCATTTCGCTTCCGCCGCTCGACGGCCGTCGGCTCACCTTCGCTGACAGTGATTTCTACCAGGAAACGCCGCTGCCGCCGCCAACCCATCCATCCCCGTCGCTAGCCGCGCCACCGTAGCTGCCGATGACCCGCAGATTTGAGTCCGCCCTGCCGACGACCGCCGCCCTAGCCCGCCGATGACCTGTCGATTTTAGTCCGTCCCGCTAATGACCGCACGACCAATTCAGAGGTTTAGATAACTACTTTGTGTGCAAATATGCCAATGGATAACATCATCAGGATTAACAAGTTCCTGTGTGCTGCTGCTCTTACTATCTACCTGGTAGGATGGTCTGACATGTTATTGATTGCTTTTTCCTCAGGAGTACCAGGAAAAATAGCAAGTACCAAAAATTCTCTTTTTGTGACTTCGTAAATATTTGTTTCTTGAATGTGTCCACTCATTTGGTATTTCTCTATGCTATTGAAAGTTTTGTGATGCTTACTCCCTAGTTCATGTTTTTTGTAAACCATTAGTTAAGAAGGTTGTTGATAATATTTAGTTTGTATGCCAGTAACGGATGTATGTTAAGTGGTAAAAAAGCAGTAATATACTAATTAGATTCTTTTATATTTGTATTTGCTTTGCCTTTATATTCCTACAATAGTCAGTTGTTTTTCGGAGTCTACGCAAATGGTACATCATGGATAGGCATTGGATCACTGTTTTGCTTACTTGATCCATTTTTGTTTCAGCTTCCCAATTTGTGTCATGCTCGTTGTCTAGGATGAGTTTCACTTCTTTGTTTATATCACCCCTGTAGTAGAAGCCGTGCAAGCGCCATGTAAAATGGTTTTTTTAGGTTATGTAACATATGTAGGGACTGAACCTGTATGCGAGTCCCAGTAATATAGATTGAAGGCAATAATAACATTGTTTGTTGTTGGTTTATAGTGGGTGAGTTCCTAGTCCTTGGATTCACCGGTTTATGACGTGCACACCTTGGCTAACATATGTTGTTTCTTAAATTTACCTACAAGTCTGAATCTTTTAATTATTTGTACAATATTTTTCATTATATTGGCCATCGTTTATTCCTGGTATGCGCATCAATTTTTCAGATATTCTTAATAGTGGATGTGCCTTTAGGCTTTCGTGAAATAGATATGCATCATATATTGATGCATGTCCTAATCAGCAGATCATTACTATAGTTTGTGTAGTGTCAAAACCTTAAATTATGTGCCTTCTTTTAAGTTTTCACATAAAGCTAGGGTGTTCCTCTATTTAGAGAGTTTAGATAGAAGGCAATACTGAACCACCTCCGTTTGTTGTCTTGATATGATCTTTTAACATTGTTTCCCAATTCCTCTCATAAAAACCTTTTGTAAAATCATCCACACGGGAAGTGGATCCTCTGACTTACTAAGGGAAGTCAGGGAAACTACAGAAGTCTGACTTTCCTTCACAGCAGTTTCATGAACAGTGCTCCAATACAACGATTTCTTTTTTTGAGCAGGAATACCTTGCATTCCAAATATTACAGTGGACCGACCATATCGGCGGCCACAGCTTGGGCTACATTAGTGGGGAACTCTGAGAGCCAAACATACTGGCCATTTGGGAGGTTCCGACCATGAGTGGTGGCCAGCACATGCGCTGGTTTGTTACAGTTCTGTGATTGCCTGGCTTATTAGGGATGATAGACTACTCATATCAATAAGGAATTCCTTATTTTCCGGGAGCCCATTTGAACAGAAGTCCAAAGTTAAGCGTGCTCAGCTTGGAGTAGTTTCAGGATGGGTGACCGACCGGGAAGTTACTCCCGGGTGCGCACGAGTGAGGACAAAGTGCGCAGAAAAGACTAGTATTGATATGTAAGGCCAGTCTAGATCCCGCCAGGAGTAACGACCACCGGCGGGTGTGTCCGGGGCGTTACAAGTTGGTATCAGAGCCGACCCTCGCGGTTACACAGATGTTTGCGGACAGTTTGCAGTCATGTTGTGCATGACGTTTGTGACCCGTCGTGGCACACGGCATGGCACATGTGTTGTCCTGGAAGCACAGACGTTTGTGCCAAGAGGGAACATTCCTGTGGCCCGACGAGGACGTCGGTTCCTCTTGGTGGGGGTGTATGTGATAGCTTGGCTTATTAGGGATGATAGACTACTCATATCAATAAGGAATTCCTTATTTTTTGGGAGCCCATTTGAATAGAACTCCAAAGTTAAGCGTGCTCAGCTTGGATTAGTTTCAGGATGGGTGACCGACCGGGAAGTTGCTCCCGGGTGCGCACGAGTGAGGACAAAGTGCGCAGAAAAGACTAGTATTGATATGTAAGGCCAGTCTAGATCCCGCCAGGAGTAACGACCACCGGCGGGTGTGTCCGGGGCATTACAAGTTCCTAGGCTAGAAAACTATTTTTGCATCAATAAACGCTTGTTGCATTTGGAACTTAGCTTCCCTGAATAAGACTCCCAGGGGGTTGCGGTCAGACGCCGGTGAGGTCGTAGCCTGCTGCAAGGGAAGACAGTCCGTCTAGAAAACCACCCGGCCTATCCCCATGTGATCAGCGACCTGGATGGCTCTGAGTAGTGCAGATGCTTCTGCATGCATAGGATCTTGCATGAACTGCAGCCCGCCCGCCGCTGCCAGCACCAAATCGCCTTCAGCATCCCTGGCAAGGGCACCCCACCCTCCTGCCCCTGTAGCCAAATCATGTGAGGCGTCAAAGTTGATCTTGACATATTCTAGAGGAGGGGGTTCCCAGTGGGCAGACGGTCTAGATGTGGCCTGGTTCTTTTTCCCGAGGAATTCTTTCGACTCAGCAAGATCATGTCGAACCTTAGCACCGAAGGCATTAGTCGCTAACCTCTGCCTTTTGTGATTCACCTTATTCCTCTGTGACCACCACGACCACAAGAGGCTAGTTACTTTGAGGCCCGCCTCCTCTGGGAGTTTGAACACCAGTTCTAGCATATCCTTTGGTGATTGCGCGTGTAGGAGTTCAGTTCTTACTCGCTCTAATCCACATTCCCTCCAAACTTTCTTCACTTCCTTACACCGTAGGAATAGGTGTCCTCCATCCTCCGACTGACGGCCGCATAGAATGCAGGTAGTATCCAGCTCAACCCCAATTCGCTCGACATTCCGGAGTAGTGGATGGCTGTTATGAGCAAGTCGCCACAGGAAGTGATGCACACGTGCGAGGCACTGAATCTGCCACAACTTTTTTCCAGAACCAGCACCTTTGCTGGCCGCCATCAGCGCTCTCACCAGTTTGCCTAGTTCTTTGCCGCACCTGTAGCTCATTGTACACCCGGTAGGCCGAGCAGACAGAGAACATCCCTCTTTTATCAAAGTGCCATGCCACGAAGTCCTCACAGTGATCGCAGATGGAGATAGCCATAACTGTTGCTGCGTCCTCCGAGGTGAAGGTTTGTGACACTAGCTGGTGATCCCACTGATTGGTTGTTGGATCAATGAGCTTTGACACCCTCGTGAGTAGGTTTCCCCCTTGCAGCGTACTCGGTCTCCTTGTATTGTTTGACGGCAGCCATGGGTCAGCCCATATCCGAATGTTTTCCCCTGAGCCAACCCTCCAAATCATCCCAGCTTTAACAACCTGGATACCTTGCATAATACTCCGCCAAAAATAGCTCATCCCGGGCTGTGTCGTTGCTGTTAGTAGGTCACAATCAGGGAAATATTTGGCCTTTAAGACTTGGGAACACAGGGAATCAGGGGACTGGAGGAGTCGCCACACTTGGCGAGCGAGCATGGCCACATTGAAGGTATGCAGGTCTCGAAATCCAAGGCCACCCTGCTCCTTTGGTAAACACATCCTTTCCTAGCTAATCCAATGGTGTTTATTTTCATCCTCCTGGTTAGCCCACCAAAATTTGACCACCATGGCGCTGATGCTCTCGCACAACTCCTTGGTAAGGTCGAAGCATGCCATAACATAAGTAGGTATAGCTTGGATGACAGTTTTGATCAAAATCTCTTTCACAGCCTTAGATAGCAACTTGATTTTCCAACCCTTTAGTATTTCCCAAATCTTGTCACGCAGATACTCAAAGCATTTTTGTCGGGATCGACCCACATAACTCGGCAGACCCAAGTATTTCCCATGTAAACTTTCAGACTGCAGCCCTAAGGCTGTGAGTAGGACTCTCTTCTTTGTAGTGGAGGTATTTTTGCTAAAGAGGACCGCCGATTTGTCCCGGTTGATGACCTGGCCCGAACCTCGCTCATACACCTGCAAAATCTGATTCACCGCTGCAATGCTTTCCGGGGATACCTTGATACGTCTCCAATGTATCTACTTTGCCAAACACTTTTGCCCTTGTTTTGGACTCTAACTTGCATGATTTGAATGGAACTAACCCGGACTGACGCTGTTTGCAGTAGAATTGCCATGGTGTTATTTTTGTGCAGAAATAAAAAGTTATCGGAATCTCCTGAAAATCAACAGAGAATTATTTCAGAAAATATAAAAAATATCTGCAAGAAGATCTGCACCGAGGGGTCCACACCCCGTCCTCAAGGGTGGGGGGCGCGCCCCCCTTCCCAGGGCGCGCCCCCCTGCCTCGAGGGCCCCCCGATGCTCCACCGACGTATCCCCGAGTCCTATATATTCCGTTTAATGGAGAAAAAAATCAAGGAGAAAGAATTATCGCGTTTCATGAGACGGAGCCGCCGTCAAGCCCTAATCTCTCTCGGGAGGGCTGATCTGGAGTTCGTTTGGGGATCCGGAGAGTGGAGATCATCGCCATCGTCATCATCAACATTCCTCCATCACCAATTCCATGATGCTCACCGCCGTGTGTGAGTAATTCCATCGTAGGCTTGCTGGACAATGATGGGTTGGATGTGATCTATCATGTAATCGAGTTAGTTTTGTTTGGGTTTGATCCCTAGTATCCACTATGTTCTGAGATTGATGTTGCTATGACTTTGCTATGCTTAATGCTTGTCACTAGGGCCAGAGTGCCATGATTTCAGATCTGAACCTATTATGTTTTCATGAATATATGTGTGTTCTTGATCTTATCTTGCAAGTCTATAGTCACCTACTATGTGTTATGATCCGGCAACCCCGAAGTGACAATAATCGGGACCACTCCCGGTGATGACCATAGTTTGAGGAGTTCATGTATTCACTATGTGTTAATGCTTTGGTCCGGTACTCTATTAACAGGAGGCCTTAATATCCCTTAGTTTCCAATAGGACCCTGCTGCCACGGGAGGGTAGGACAAAAGATGTCATGCAAGTTCTTTTCCATAAGCACGTATGACTATATATGGAATACATGCCTACATTGCATTGATGAACTGGAGCTAGTTATGTGTCACCCTAGGTCATAACTTCTACATGATAATTTCCCATCACTGATCCAATGCCTACGAGCTTTACCTATATTGCTGGTTGTTATTGACTTTTCCGCTGCTATTATCATAAAAACTACAAAAACACTATCTTTACTTTTATTGCTACTACCACCACTATCATATTACTTTGCTACTAAACTATCTTGCTGCAGATACTAAGTTTCCAGGTGTGGTTGAATTGACAACTCAGCTGCTAATACTTAAGAGTATTCTTTGGCTCCCCTTGTGTCGAATCAACAAATTTGGGTTTAATACTTTACCCTCGAAAACTGTTGCGATCCCCTACACTTGTGGGTTATCAAGACTATTTTCTAGCGCCGTTGCCGGGGAGCATAGCTCTATTCTTTAAGTCACTTGGGATTTATATCTGCTTATCATTATGAAGAATTTGAAGGACTAAAAAACCAAGATCTTACCCTCAACTACGAGGGGAGGTAAGGAACTGCTATCTAGCTCTGCACTTGATTCTCCTTCTGTTATGAGTAAACTTGCGACACCTACTCCTGCTATTGAATTTGATATGTCGTATGTTCTTGATGATGCTACTTCTGCTATGTATGATGAAACCACCTCTATGCGTGATACTGAGCCACTAGGTGAATTTCTAGATGAACAAATTGCTAAGGTTAGGGAGAGTGCAAATGTTGATGATATTTATGAAAGTGATGATGAAACTACTCCCAATAGATATGAATTGCATGTTGTGCCTGAGGGTTATGTTATGGATGAAGAAACTGCTAGAGACTTTCTTGCTTGCAATGATAGATATGATCTTAAGAAATTATTAGCTAAGCTAAAAGAAAAGTCTTTGAATGCTAGAATGAAACATGACCCTGGTTTTGCTACTTCACCTATCTGTGTTATTGATAAGGATTATGAATTCTCTGTTGATCCTGAGTTAATTACTTTGGTTAAATCTGATCCTTTCCATGGCTATGAGTCTGAAACTGTTGTGGCACATCTTACCAAGTTGAATGATATAGCCACCCTATTTACCAACGATGAAAAGATTCGCTACTACTATATCCTTAAGCTATTTCGCTTCTCGTTAAAGGGTGATGCTAAGACTTGGTTTAATTCTCTTGATCCTGGTTGTATGCGTAGTCCCCAGGATATGACGTATTACTTCTCTGCTAAATATTTTCCCGCTCATAAGAAACAAGCTGCCTTACGGGAAATATATAACTTTGCTCAAACTGAAGAAGAGAGTCTCCCACAAGCTTGGGGGAGGCTTCTCCAGTTACTAAATGCTTTGCCTGATCATCCTCTTGAGATGCATGATATACTTGATGTCTTTTATAATGGACTAACCGATGCTTCCAGAGACCACCTGGATAGTTGTGTCGGTTGTGTTTTCAGGGAAAGAATAGTGGAACAAGATGAATTACTATTGAATAATATGCTGGCCAATGAAAATAATTGGACACTTCCTGAACCAGCCCCTAAGCCAACTCCGAAGAAAAGAGGTGTTCTATTTCTCAGTCCTGAAGACATGCAAGAGGCGAAGAAATCTATGAAAGAAAAAGGTATTAAAGCTGAAGATATTAAGAATTTACCGCCTATTGAAGAAATACATGGTCTTGATAACCCGACACAGGTAGTAAAGGTAAATTCTCTTTATAGATTTGATGAAGGTTATATTCCTCGTTATAAGTCTGCTAGACAATGCTTAGATGAGTTTGACAATTTTATTGTGAGACGAGAAAACTTCAATGCTTACGTTGGTAGACAATTACAACACCATGCCTATATGATTGAACGCTTGAGTGATTATTTGTCTAGTGCTAAAGATGAACTGAAGATTAGTAGTATACATGCTTCCATGGTCACCACTCAAGTAGAACAAGTACATAAGGCTCATAATGATTTGCTCAATGAATTAAATAGTAAGAATAATGACTATGTGATACGTCTCCAACGTATCTATAATTTTTGATTGTTCCATGCTATTATTTATGAAGTCTTGGATGCTTAATGGGCTTAATCATTCACTTTTATATCATTTTCGGGACTAACCTACTAACCCAAAGGCCCAGTCCAGATTGCTGTTTTTGCCTATTTCAGGGTTTTGCAGAAAAGGAATATCAAACGGAGTCCAAACAGAATGAAACCTTCGCAGGAGATATTTTTGGAGAAAATCATGCAAGATAAACTTCGGGGCCAAGCCAAAGTACAGGGGGCCCACCCTCGAGGGTGGGGGGCGCGCCCCCCTGCCTCGAGGGCAGCCCCTTTGGCACCTGGTGCCCGTCTTCGTCCTATATATACCTACGTACCCCAGAAACTCCGTACGAGAGAGAAAAACACTAATTCCACCGCCGTAGCTGCTATTCCCGTGGAGATCCCATCTGGGAGCCTGTTCCGGGAGGGGGATCCATCACGGAGGCCTTCATCATCATCCTCATCGCCCTCACCATGAGTTGTGAGTAGTTTACCACAGACCTTCGGGTCCATAGCTAGTATCTAGATGGCTTCTTCTTTCTCTCTGGATCTTAATACAAAGTTTCTCGTTCGCATTACATTTGTATGCCTCTACCAAGTACCTATCACAAACCCTTATCCTTCGCATTACATTTATTTGCCTCTCGTTTTCCTCTCCCCCACTTCACCTTTGCCGTTTTATTCGCCCTTCTTCCGCTGTGTGTTTCTCGTTCGCTTGTTTCTTGTTTGCTCGTGTGTTGCTTGCTTGCCCTCATGTCTGAGATGGGGGACGATTTTATCGAGAAGGGTAGCAATACCTAGGGCAACGTTCATATTGACCCCCCGGATGAAGCTACCACTTTACATGTTAAGAAGTTCCGGGTTGGTAGTGGCAATATTATTGGAAAAGGGGTTCTTCAAGACTTCTTTACTTCTGCCGGTGCTTTGCCCACTATGGGTGGCTCTATTCTTCATAGAACTAGTAGCCTTGCGGATGTTGTATCTATGCTCATAGTAGAAATTGAAAGGCAATTTATCCATATGCATCCATGTATTCAGAGAGTATTTTTGGAGTTCTCCAATATTGAGCATTCTTCCGTTAAGCGTGCTGCTACTATCTTCTTGGCTCATGAATTTAGATATATCATGAAAGAGGCCAAAGAAATATTTGCTCATTACGGAGTAGATGCCGGTCGACCTCCTATAGAGGCTATCTTGTTCAATCAAGAAGACCTTATGCGTTTGCAACCTCCTGATCATGTTGCTTTTAATGAAAACCTTAGAAAAAATGTTCCTGTTGAGATCTTGATTGATAGAATTTATGAGAAAAACGATGACCACGCTGTTCAAAATAATGGGTTAGGACCCTTCCTTGAACGAAGATTATTGGCCTTCTGCCAAAAGAATGCCTATAACGATGAATTGGTCCTCCACTACAAAGGGCCAAAGGAGGACCCAGTTCCTCCCGAGATTGATGTTGGGGACTTTTTGTCCCATTAAATTTAGCCATTTTGATTACTTTTGTTTGCCACAAAGGAAGCTTGCTGCTGAACGTAGGGAATATGAGATGAGCTTTCGCGACATATCATACCACTATGGCAATACCTAGATCTATCTTGTATCATGCCTAGCTAGGGGCGTAAAACGATAGCGCTTGTTGGGAGGCAACCCAATTTTATGTTTTTTGCTTTTGTTGCTGTTAGGGAATAAATATTTCATCTAGCCTCTTATTAGATGTGTTTTCATGTTTTGTTTAGTGTTTGTGCCAAGTAGAACCTTTGGTAAGACTTGTGTGAAGTTTATTTGATCTTGCTGTGAAAAACAGAATCGTTAGCGCTTGCTAAAGTAGTCTTCATATTTTACTGGAGCGTGCTTTTTAGTTGATTCTTTTTTATCCTGATTGGTAGACAAATTGCGCAAATTTACCAATTTAGTTTGAATTTTTTGGAGTTCCATAAGTAGGCAAACCCAGCAGATTACTACAGAATGTTCTGTTTTTTGACAGATTCTGTTTTTCGTGTGTTGTTTGCTTATTCCGATGCATCTATGAGTAATATTGGAGGATAAGAAGCATAGAGAACTTGGAGTACAGTAGGTTTAACACCAATATAAACAATGAATGAATTCTTTGCTGTACCTTTGAGTGGTGGTTTGCTTTCTCTTACTAACGGTGCTCACGAGAATTTTTGTCTAAGTTTTGTGTTGTGAAGTTTTCAAGTTTTGAGTATTGCTTTGATGGACTATGGAACAAGGAGTAGCAAAGGCCTAAGCTTGGGTATGCCCATGGCACCCCAACTAAATTTAATATAAGCAAAGGCCTAAGCTTGGGGATTCCCCGGGAAGGCATCCCCTCTTTCGTCTTCATCCATCGGTAACTATACTTGGAGCTATATTTTTATTCGCAACATGTTATGTGTTTTGCTTGGAGCGTCTTGTATAATTTGAGTCTTTGCTTGTTAGTTTGCCACAATCATCCTTGCTGGACACACCTATTTGAGAGAGTTAAATATGCCCTAGAAATTATTAGAACACTCTATGTGCTTCACTTATATCTTTTGAGTTGAATAGTTTTTGCTCTACTGCTTCACTTATATATTTTAGAGCACGGTGGTGGTAATATTTTGTAGAAATTGTTGAACTCTTATGCTTCACTTAGATATATTTGAGAGTCTATTAAAACAGCATGGTACAGTTTTTAGGCTAAAGAAACTAGTCTTCACATGATAAACATCCAATGTCAATGTAGTAAAAAAATTCACACCAAGTGCATTGAGTAGAAAGATATGTTGGATGCTTGATAATTGTTTTGAGGCATGAGAATAGTGATATTAGAGTCATGCTAGTGGAGTAATTATTAAATTGAGAAATATTCGTGTTAAGGTTAGTGATTCCCGTAGCATGCACGTATGGTGAACCGTTATGTGACTAAGTTAAAGCATGAGGTATTTGTAGAGTGTCAACCTTTCTGTGGAGGTCGGGGGCGCGCGATGGTTAAATCCTACCAACCTCCCCCTAGGGGCATGCGTTGATTGCTTTGTTTTGATGACTCGTAGATTTTTGCAATAAGTATATGAGTTCTTATGACTAATGTTGACTCCATGGATTATACGCACTCTCACCCCTTCCACCATTGCTAGCCTCTCTTGTACCGCGCAACTTTCTCCGGTGCCATAAACCCACTATATATCCTTCCTCAAAACAGCCACCATATTGTTCCTCAAAACAGCCACCATATTGTTCCTCAAAACAGCCACCATACCTACCTATCATGGCATTTCCATAGCCATTCCGAGATATATTGCCATGCAACTTTCCACCGTTCCATTTATATGACACGCATCATATTGTCATATTGACATTGCATGATCATGTAGTTGACATCGTATTTGTGGCAAGGCCACCATGCATAATTTTTATACATGTCACTCTTGTTTCATTGCACATACCGGTACACCGCCGGAGGCTTTCATATAGTCATACTTTGTTGTTGTAGTATCGAGTTGTAATCTTGTGTTGTAATGAAAGTGTGATGATCATCATTTATAGAGCATTGTCCCATGGGAGGAAAGGCTAAATCTATAAAGCCCCTCCGCAAAAAAAGGCCAAAGAAAAAAGAAAGGCCCAAAAAAAGGGAAAAAAGAAAAAGAAAAAAAAGGGACAATTGCTACTATCTTTTTCCACACTTGTGCTTCAAAGTAGCACCAAGTTCTTCATTGTAGAGAGTTTCATGTTTAGTCACTTTCATATACTAGTGGGAATTTTCGTTATAGAACTTGGCTTGTATATTCCAACGATGGGCTTCCTCAAATGCCCTAGGTCTTCGTGAGCAAGCAAGTTGGATGCACACCCACTAGTTTCTTTTGTTGAGCTTTCATTCATATTTAGCTCTAGTGCATCTGTTGCATGGCAATCCCTACTCACTCACATTGATATCTATTGATGGGCATCTCCATAGCCCGTTTATACACCTAGTCGATGTGAGACTATCTCCCTCTTTTTGTCTTCTCCACAACCACCTCTATTCCACTCATAGTGCTATATCCATGGCTCACGCTCATGTATTGTGTGAAAGTTGAAAGGTTTGAAAAGATAGAGCATGAAAACAAATGCTTGGTTGAAATCGGGGTTGTGCATGATATGAATATTTTGTGTGATAGCAAGGGAGCATAGCCAACAGTATATGATTTTGTAGGGATAACTTTCTTTAGCCATAGTATTTTGAGAAGATGTGATTGCTTTGTTAGTATTGCTTGAAGTATTGTTATTTCTTATGTCAATATATACTTTTATCTCGAATCTTTCATATCCGAATATTCATGCCACAATTAAGAGAATTGCATTGAAAAACTATATTGGTTAGCATTCCACATCAAAAAATTCTTTCTTTATCATTTACCTACTCGAGGACGAGCAGGAATTAAGCTTGGGGATGCTTGATACGTTTCCAACATATCTATAATGTTTTATAGTTCCATGCTATTATTTATGAAGTCTTAGATGTTTAATGGGCTTTATCATCCACTTTTATATCATTTTTGGGACTAACCTACTAACCCAAAGGCCCAGTCCAGATTGCCGTTTTTGCCTATTTCAGGGTTTTGCAGAAAAGGAATATCAAACGGAGTCCAAACGGAATGAAACCTTTGCAGGAGATATTTTCGGAGAAAATCACACAAGATAAACTTCGAGGCCAAGCCAGAGGACAGGGGGCCCACCCTCGAGGGTGGGGGGCGCGCCCCCCTTCCCAGGGCGCGCCCCCCTGCCTCGAGGGCAGCCCCTGTGGCCCCTGGTGCCCCTCTTCCTCCTATATATACCTACGTACCCCAGAAACTCCGTACGAGAGAGAAAAACCCTAATTCCACCGCCGTTTCGGGAGGGGGGTCCATCACGGAGGCCTTCATCATCATCATCATCGCCCTCACCATGAGTTGTGAGTAGTTTACCACAGACCTTCGGGTCCATAGCTAGTATCTAGATGGCTTCTTCTCTCTCTCTGGATCTCAATACAAAGTTCTCCTTGGTCTTCGAGGAGATCTATTCGATGTAATCTCTTTTTGCGGTGTGTTTGTCGAGATCCAATGAATTGTGAGTTTATGATCAAGGTTATCTATGAAAGATATTTGGTTCTTCTCTAAACTTTTTATGTGTGCTCATAATATCCTTGCAAGTCTCTTCGAATTATTGGTTTGGTTTGGCCTACTAGATCTATAGTTCTTGCAATGAGAGAAGTGCTTGGCTCTGGGTTCAATCTTGCGGTGTCCTTTCCCAGTGACGGTAGGGGCAGCAAGGCATGTATTGTATTGTTGCCATCGAGGATAAGAAGATGGGGTTTTCATCATATTGCTTGAGTTTAACCCTCTACATCATGTCATCTTGCTCAAGGCGTTACTCTGTTCATATGAACTCAATACACCAGATGCATGCTGGATAGCGGTCGATGTGCGGAGTAATAGTAGTAGATGCAGGCAGGAGTCGGTCTACTTGTCTCGGACGTGATGCCTATATACAATGATCATGCCTAGATAGTCTCATAATTATTCACTTTTCTATCAATTGCTCGACAGTAATTTGTTTACCCGTCGTAGAATATCGCTATCATGAGAGAAGCCACTAGAGAAAACTATGGCCCCCGGGTCTATCTTTATCATTTTACTTTCCCGTCAACTAGCCAATTTCTGTTGCCATTGTTTATTTGCTTTCTTTACTTTCTGTTTCTATACCAAAAATACCAAAAATATAAACTATCATCTCTATCAGATCTCATTATCGTAAGTGACCGTAAAGGGATTGACAACCCCTTATCGCGTTGGCTGCGAAGTTCTTATTTGTTTGTGCAGGTGCGAGGGACTGGCGTGTGGTCTCCTACTGGATTGATACCTTGGTTCTCAAAAACTGTGAGAAATACTTACGCTACTGTGCTGCATCTCCCTTTCCTCTTCGAGGGAATACAACGCAAGCTCAAGAGGTAGCACTATGTTGTTAGAGTTGCAACTAGAGGTGGTAAAATGACTCAGGAACCTTTGTATCCTGAAGGCCACCCTAAGAGAATAGAGCAAGATTCTCAGAGAGCTAATTTAGATGCACCTAGTTCTTCTAAGAAGAAGAAAAGGAAAAATGATAGAACTTGCATGCTGAGAAAAAGAAAAATGATAGAACCTGTAGCTCACCCACCTGAGAATCCCAATGATATATCTGTTTCTGATGCTGAGACACAATCTGGTAATGAACATGAACCTAGTGATAATATTAATGATGATGTTCATGATGATGCTCAACCTAGCAATGATAATGATGTAGAGATTGAACCTGTTGTTGATCTTGATAACCCACAATCAAAGAATCAACGTTATGATAAGAGAGATTTTGTTGCTAGGAAGCACAGTAGGGAAAGAGAACCCTGGGTTCAGAAACCCATGCCTTTTCCTCCGAAACTATCCAAGAAAAAGGATGATGAAGATTTTGAGTGCTTCGCTGAAATGATTAGACCTATCTTTTTCCGTATGCGTTTGACTGATGTGCTTAAAACAAATCCTTATGCCAAGTATATGAAAGACATTATTACCAACAAAAGAAAGATACCTGATGTAGAAATCTCCACCATGCTTGCCAATTACACTTTTGAAGGAGGAATGCCTAAGAAATTAGGAGATCCAGGAGTACCTAATATACCTTGCTCCATTAAGACAAACTATGTGAAAACTGCTTTGTGTGATCTCGGAGCCGGTGTTAGTGTTATGCCTCTCTCTTTATATCGTAGACTTGACTTGAGTAAGTTGACACCTACTGAAATATCTTTGCAAATGGCCAATAAATCAACTGCTATACCTGTCGGTATTTGTGAGGATGTGCCGGTTGTAGTTGCAAATGTTACTATTCTAACGGACTTTGTTATACTTGATATTCCCGAGGATGATAGTATGTCTATTATTCTTGGAAGACCTTTTTTGAATACTGCAGGGGCTGTTATTGATTGCAACAAAGGCAATGTCACTTTTCATGTCAATGGTAATGAGCATACGGTACATTTTCCGAGGAAACAACCTCAGGTCCATAGTATCAATTATATTGGAAAACTTCAACTATCACTATTGGAGGTTTTGAGTTTCCTATTCCTACTATCAAGAAGGCATATGACATACTTATTGTTGGGGACATACATATCCCCATTGAGGTAACATAGTGCTATTCGAAAATTCTCCGGTTTCATGTTACTCGGAAAGAGTTTATTAACAAGACCTGATCAACCTTGTTAATAGATTCCTTTTGATGAGCATGGGATAGGTGAATCTAAATGGCACAAATCTTCTGCACCCTCCTTTTACTTTCTGTTAATTAGGTTAAATAAAACAAAAATAGCATTATCTGTCTATTTCCAGACTTATCCGTGCAATAAAAAATTATCCCGAAAATAAAAGTTTTCTAAATGCCATGAAAATGAAATATGATTTTTTTCTAGAATATTTAAGAAAATATGGCACTGAACACACAGGGAGGGGAGCCAGCACGTGGCCTCGAGGGCACAGGGCGCGCCCCCTGCCTCGAGGGCCCCACGTGGCCCCCCTCCACTTATCATTTCACCCATACTCTTCTTCTTCCACCCAAAAAAATCCCCAACCAGCTCAAACCCGAGTTCAAGATCATTTTGCTGCCATTTTCGATCTCCTTGCTCAAAGCACCATTCACCAAACTGTTTGGGGAGATTGTTCCTTGGTATGTGACTCCTCCATTGGTCCAATTAGTTTTTGTTCTAGTGCTTTATTTGTTGCAAATTTGTGCTGCCGTGGTGACCATGTTCTTGAGCTTGCATGTCAAATTTTCTTGGTCCCAAGTAGTTCTAATGCATGATATACCTTCTAGGCACTTATAGGAGTTGTTGCTATCAATCTTGTTGAGTTTGGTTAACTTTTATTGTGAGTTACTGTGACGCCCCCGATTTGACCGTACACTAATCATGCACGCAAATGTGTACGACCAAGATCAAGGACTCACTGGAAGATATCATAACACAACTCTAGACACAAATTAAAATAATACAAGCTTTATATTACAAGCCAGGGGCCTCGAGGGCTCGAATACAAAAGCTCGAAAACACAAGAGTCAGCGGAAGCAACAATATCTGAGTACAGACATAAGTTAAACAAGTTTGCCTTAAGAAGGCTAGCACAAAAGTAACAATGATCGAAAAGGCAAGGCCTCCTGCCTGGGACCTCCTAACTACTCCTCGAAGCCGAACTCCACGTAGAAACATCCTCGGGATCTTCTGGCTCCTGGACTCCATCAATCTGGTTGCATCATCCGAGAAGAAGGAACAAGAGGGGAAAAGGGGGAGAAAAGCAACCGTGAGTACTCATCCAAAGTACTCGCAAGCAAGGATCTACACTACATATGCAATGATATCTGTGTAAGGGGGTAATATATGTGGGTTAAACTGCAGAATGCCAGAATAAGAGGGGGATAGCTAATCCAATCGAAGACTACGCTTCTGGCCACCTCCATCTTGCAGCAGTAGAAGAGAATATAAGGAAGTAACAAGTATCCTTGCGTCTCGCAGCCTCCGTCTTGAAGCAGTAGAAGGGAAATAGATGGTAAGTTCACCAAGTAACAACGCATAGCATAAACCTACCCGGTGATCCTCCCCTCGTCACCCTGTGAGAGAGCAACCACCGAGTTATATCTGGCACTTGTAAGGGTGTGTTTTATTAAGTATCCGGTTCTAGTTGTCATGAGGTCAGAGTACAACTCCGGGTCGTCCTTTTACCGAGGGACACGGCTATTCGAATAGATTAACTTCCCTGCAGGGGTGCACCACATAACCCAGCACGCTTGATCCCATTTGGCCGGACACACTTTCCAGGGTCATGCCCGGCCTCGGAAGATCAACACGTCGCAGCCCTACCTAAGCACAGCAGAGAGGTCAGCACGCCGGTCTAAGTCCTAGGCGCGCAGGGGTCCGGGCCCATCGCCCAACGCACACCTGCACGTTGCGTACGCGGCCGGTAAGCAGACCTAGCCTCTCCTAATACCAGAGTAGGCTTTCCAGTCCAATCCGGCGCGCGCCGCTAAGTCGCTGACGTCAAAAAGGCTTCGGCTGATACCACGACGTCGAGTACCCATAACTATTCCCACGTTGCTGGTTAGTGCGTATAGACCAAATGGCCAGACTCAGATCAAATACCAAGATCTCGATAAACGTGTTATTATGACATAACCGCGGACAACGACCAGGGCCATGCCCACCTGTCTCCTAGGTGGTCGCAACCTGCCCTGTCGCTCCGCCACAAAGTAACCATCAGGGGGCTGTCGGGAACCCAGGCCCACCACTACCTGGGTGGAACCACCTGCCCCTTCAGCCCCCATCTCCGAACCATCATCATGTGTATGTAAAGTGTATGTAGTATATACCCATGATCACACCCGAGTGATCACGGCCCGATAGAATAGCATGGCAGACGGACAAGAATGTAGGGGCCACTGATGGAGAACTAGCATCCTATACTAAGCATTAGGATAGCAGGTAAAGGTATCAACAGTAGTAGCAACAATGACAGGCTATGCATCAGAATAGGAGTTATCGAATCAACAACAGTAGTAAACTAATGCAAGAGTAAGAGGGAGGAGAATAGGTGATATCTGGTGATCAAGGGGGGGGGCTTGCCTGGAAGCTCTGCAGACGAAAGGAATCTTCGGAACCGTAGTCGTAGTCGAACACCGAAGCATCAACGGTCTCGGCGTCTATCACAGTATCGGAGTCTACCGAAAATAAGCAACGAAGGGGAAACAAATAAATAACAGAGCAAACAATAGCATCACAAAACATAACATGGGAATACGCGGTGTTCAGTGTGCCCTAACGCGATAGTAGGTGATACCAGTGAAGGGGGAAAACATCCGGGAAAGTATTCCCGGTGTTTCGCGTTTTCGGACAAAGGGGCCGGAGGGGGAAAGTTGCGGGTTCGGTATGATAGGGAGGTGCAGTGGACGAACGGGTTGCGTAGTCGGATGCGTCTCGTCGTTCTGAGCAACTTTCATGTATAAAGTATTTTCATCCGAGTTACGGTTTAAAAGATATGATTTTCTAAAGTTTTTATTAATTTCAGGAATTTAATTAATTAATTTAATAGAACATTATCCAGAATAGTGCCTGCTGACGTCAGCATGACGTCAGCAGTCAACAGTGGGTTCACTGGTCAAGCTGACGCGTGGGTCCCGTATGTCATAGGAACTAAAACCTAATAAACCTATTAAACAGTTTAATTAGTTAATTAGGTAACTAATGTTTAATTAGTTTAATTAAACAAGATTATTTAAGTTAATTAATATAGTTAATAATTAATTAATTAACAATTTTATTTACTTATTATTTATTTTTATATATATATTTATATATATATTATTCTTTTTTTTTCTTAAGTTCTGGGGGCTGGGCCCCACGTGTAAGTGGCCCAAATGGCCTACAGGGCATCGGGTACGGGCGAAACGGGCAGGGGCGCCCGTGGAGGCTGGATCCTCCTGGGCGAGGCGACGAGGCCGTAGCCACGGCGGCGCTCGCCGGCCTGCCGGGGCTGGGCCGACCGGAGCTGTGCCCAGCAGCGGCAAGCCGAACCAGCGGCGGGAGCGGGGCACGGAGTAGGCGGGTGGTGCGGGAGGAGCGCCGGGCGGGGCGGGAGGCCATGGCGGCCGGAGGTAGGGGGCGGCTCGGGCGCCGGAGCAGCCGCGCGGCCAGTGTGCTGGGGAGGCCGTGGCGAGCGCGGAGGGGTGGAACGGCGACGCGGTAGACGCGGCGCTGCTGCTGTGGCCGGTGGCCAGACGAGGCCGAGGGCCGGCGGGGGTGGAGCTGGAGGCTCGTGGCGCCAGGGCACGGCGAGGCCAGGGCGCGGGCAGGGAGGCGCACGGGGCGTCGGCGACGCAGCCGGGCGCGGCCAGGCGCAGTAGGGGAGGACGGGCGC